>CM073572.1:13515466-13950466 GCA_037074715.1 Magnolia kwangsiensis | reverse complement strand
TGACCGAACAATGGACACCAACTGTAAAGACTGAATACCTAGTTTTTATTGGAACGCAGATGATTGTGTTCCAAAATCTCCCAACATCAGCGGATGGTGGGACGAAAGATTTTAATGGCAGCTGCAATGCGGTGCTTGATGCCAAGTAGGATAAAACTCACATGTCAGGGATGGGGCCGCACTAATTAGTGGGCACTGTGAATATGCATGTTTTCGCAAATTCGATTAAATACGAGGCTACACCCTTAGCAAGAACCCGTGTGCAATTAGGGTAATGCATGTGTGCTAGAGTTGTACTTGATTTGAGTTTAATTGAATGTTGGTGCCCTTCACACTGAGATTGACTATTTAATTAGACTAAATTTTCGAACTTAGTCGCCCTTTCAACCATTGGTTGTCACAACTATCAAGCAATTTGCAGAAGGGGTAGTAATTAGTTCTCCTGATGGATTTTTTTTGCCTTATGTCTTAAGGATTGTTCAGTACAATCAACAAAGTAACAAATACACTAGAGAAAATAAACATAAAACGAGAGATAAATACCTGAATCGCTCATGTGGACAAACGATTTAGGCGAATGATCAATAAGATGTGACCAGGGTGTTTGATCTTTCAAATGGGGACTTGGTTGATCAGGATGCGACAATGGAAGGTTGTAGATATTTATTTCATTCCTAAGCATACATATTACAACAATGCCATTGAATAATTACAATCTATACTAATCTAAACTTCAAACATTTTGAAGTATGGTCGGATAGAAACAAATGTACTAAAACTAAGATAAGATACAAGATACATACAACGTTGTGTTGTGAAGATAGATTGTGTTTGGTATGGGCTTAGAGATTTTTATAGCATTTTCCTTTTATAGCTTCAGGAGGTGAAAAATTAATCCTCAACAGGTTTCTTATCTGGGTTTTTTATCTGATATATGATTCTTTGTAACAATGACATTTAATTATTCTCTGATCATTCCTACCTTGCCAAGAAAATTACGCAAATTAAAAATTGTTTCCAAATCTCTTACAAGCATGGCTACAGAGGTTCGTAGATCTTTTGGGATATGTATCATCCAGTTATATCACGATCCAAATCAATTTAAGATCTCTCCCTATTGTCACCATAAAGATCTGTAGATACGATGGGAGTAGTTCAATTGAGTCTAGATCAAGATCAAGTATCGACAATTTTTTCGATTGTCAATATTTTGTAATATTGATGGATGTTTGGATGGTTGGATGAATAGTTGAGATTAATGGTATAGTTGGATTGATTTCTTACATAAAAAGAAAAAAAGAGTCCAAATCAAGATCAAATTCATTAGTTTTAATTCACTCAAATGTTAGCTTGATTATCAAATTTTTGTAATTATCGCAAGTCCACTGAACATTTCTGTAAAGATCTCTCATTTTAGAAGGATTGTGAGAGACGACCTTACTCGATGCACAACAGGTCCTTTTGCAATTCAGTCTATAGTTTACAGTTGAGGGATAAAGACATGCTAGAGAATGATCAAGCCAAGGCAAATTCAAAAGGAAACCAGTAGCACAAATGAGATCAGAGCCATTCATCAAGTAAGGCCCACAACAAGCATACTCTGACTTGGAAGGCATGGTCTACTCATCAGATGAGCCATCTTCTACTAACAATCTACTTTTCTCATAAATGCGCGACTCCCTTATGAGTGGCCCATCCTATTTTTTTACACCTAGTGAAGGCAACGAAGTAGACTGAAAGTCATTCCAATTGTATCATCTCCTTCTTTTGCATTGTATTGCATGAAGATTCAACAAGTGGTATCAGAGCATCGTTATATCTTTAAAAGAAAACGATAACAAATCTTGATTCACAAAAACAAGAGCGATATATGAATTCAGAAAATCATGACATAGAGATTATGGTTTCAACACATTTTACATAATTCATGGACTTATCGTAATTGTTTTTTAGTAGAAAAATGACTCCCTTATTTCACTTAAACAACCAAAGGTGTAAGTGTTTCGGATAAGGATTCGAGGGTGATAAACCTTTAATTAGGAGTCATGCCACCTATATCGTCTGACACAACTTTATTCTCTGTGTTTGGGCATGTTTAAAATGTCCACTAAATCCCGAAGGGAGCATTCCATCCGACAACTTGTTGTCAATGCATTCTTATTTTGAGGCGCAGATTTTGCGAGGCAGGGATATTTAATGCGTCCCGCCATATGTGTTCCATTCTCATTGTGGGGTACATCCAAACAGGCCCTTAAACTTCCTTTTTTTTAAAAGTTGTTTTCTATTTAGCCATGATAACTAGGTTAGCTGCTTAGCTACCCTATAATCTATACACTGACTCTACGTCGACTTATAAAAATTCATTTGTAGTGAGATCAGCATTGCACATGCTCTTACAGGGAAGGGGAGACATGCAATCGTTGTAAATAGCAGTAATCACCAGCTTCAATCGTTGAGAGATGCATGAATTTGCGGGTGTGCACATGGATGTCTTGAATGGTTACCTACAAAGAGCAGACAAGCCAATACAAGTTGCATATCCATTGTATTCTTCAATGAAAGAAGCTTATGAAGATCTGGGTCATTCATCAGTTGGGGCCACCATAATCATAGCCTGGACCTGAAAAAGTAGGCCAGTCCACTCACTGGAGTGTCTTCTTTGGAGAAGAACAAGGCTTCATCAGACGGGAATTCATTGATATTGGAAAATTGAAATCTAAGGTTAAATTTGGATGTCATACTTATTTTAGTTTAATGAAAAGTTCAATTTGTACACTGTAGATCACTATTTTCTTTTCTCGTTTAGTGTTCCATTTTCCTTACAATGGGGCAGATGATTAGGATTGTCCAATCAAAGTGATTCTTGAGAGTCATTGTCAATTAAAGGTTGGATTTATATCATGAAATGGCGCAAATAATTAGTAAAAATAAAAATAAAAATAGGACAACTAATTTGGATAATCCATTTTGGTGGATATTGGTGGGATGTTTTGAATAGTTCAATCAAAGTGATTATGAGAGTTGATTAAAGGTAGCTACAGATACTGTACATCTCAGATAGATAATCCAAATTATTACTGGGGTTTGTTGGTGGTAAAAGAATGCTCAAGTCAGTGATCCAGAACATTCAAAGCAATCGGATCCCCTCAGACCATCTTCCAATATAGTATGCCCAACCCAATGGAAAACGGAACTCTTGGGAGCAAAATCAGCTGCTTTGAATTCTGCCCCTCTGATGGACAATACGGCGGTCTCAAGCCCAACTTACCCGCAAAAGAAAAACAAGTCCGGTCAACTTGTTGGATATTTGGGCTTGGCCTACTAGGAACATGTCTTGGTCCATCGATCTGGTCAACCAAAGCATGGCCCAGCGGCGATAATACCAATGTAAACTATATACAATAAATGTCATTAATTCATGTAGATGTTGAACAAATAGATCGTCATGGGCTTCACAAACTTGTAACGGGCTGGGCTCTGCCTAAAGTAGTTGACCCATTTTGCTATCAGGTCGGATTCAGGTTCACACCGACCAGCCCAAGCTCGGCCCAGAAAAACTAAGAGAAGCAAAAACCTCTGTTTTTATCTCTAGCATCATTCGAGGTTTTAACAGATAAAGCACACAGAGAGATGATCCACAGCATATATATATATATATATATATATATATATATATATATATATATATATATATATATATATATATATATATATATATATATATATATATATATATATATATATGGAAAGGTTTTATGCGGTCGAGCTCATGGAAACTTCCTATGAGGTTGAGCTGTGTGGGCCCCACCGTGATGCATGTTGAACATCTACCCCATTAGTTAGATGCACCATTCCATGTTGGACCTAGGACTTAAAAATCAAGTCAATCTGTGACTTGTGTGGGCCACACCACGTATAGAAGTTGAGAGGGGCTACCCTCCATTAAAACATTCATAATCATTTTTTGGGCCCATTGAGATGTGGTTCACAAATCCAGCCCATCCATTATGTGTTTCCCACTTGGATGAGGGGTTAGACCAAGTTTTAGCAGCATCCAAATTTCAAGTGGGCCCCGCCAAGTGTCTTTATATGTTTTAGGCATATCTTCACATGATTTTAGATGGTATGGCCCACCTGAGTTCCGTATATGGCTGATTTTTGGGATATCCCATAATTTAAAGGGGACCCATCAAATGCACGATGTAGACGTTCGACATACCACGGTGGGGCCCACACAGCTCAACCTCATTGGAAGTTCCCATAAGCTCAAACACAGAACCTTTTCCATATATATATATATATATATATATATATATATATATATATATATATGGAAATGGTACTATGAGGTCGACTTCATGGGAACTTCCCATGATGTTGAGCTGTATGGGCCCCACTATGATGTGTGTTGGACATCTATCCTATCAGTCATATGCACCATTCTATGATGGGCCACGGGCTTAAAAGTCATGTCAAATCCATTACTTAGGTGGGCCACACCACATACAACAGTTGAGAGGGGAGTTACTGCCCATTGAAACCTTCATGATTGTTTTTTGGGCCCACCCGGTAGGCTCACACCAACCAGCCCATGCTCGGCCCAGGAGAACTAAGAGAAGCCAAAACTTCTGTTTGTAGCTCTAGCATCGTTTGAAATTTAAACAGACAAAGCACACAGAGAGATGATCTACGACAATATCAATATGGATGCAATCCAATTATCATCATCTCGCTAAAGGCTAATTTTTTTCGTCACAACTCATTTTCCAAATAGATCCAGTTTTATCAACAGCAGACATTATTCTAAGCACCTGATTCATGTCACGCAGAATTGGGAAACCAAGTGGTGTTATTAATTTTCACTAGTGGGTGTGGGTTGTGCAACTTGGATAGAAAGGGGTAGAGAAAAAAGGAGAAGAGACAAAGGGAACCTGCTGCAAGCAGAGAGAGAGAGAGGGAGAGAGAGAGAGAGAGAGAGAGAGAGAGAGAGAGAGAGAGAGAAGAAGAAGAAGAAGAAGAAGAAGGGCGTTCAGAATGGTTTCAACAATGTGCAACCTATCCCCACTTTTTCTGATTCCGTGGCCCATTCAAATTTTAAATCTGACTTTTCTTTTTTGTTTTGGATGATGACCTAATACGAGCCAGCGAAACAAATGTATGGATTGGATGTCACACAATATCACAGTCAGCCTTTGTTGGATGGGCTACTTAATACTAAGTCACCAGGTCAGCCTACTCGGCTAAAAGAACAAATATGACAAAAAATGCCCTCAGATGAAGGGTCATAGACATCCAATTTTCCTCTTAAAATCAAAAGTTTAGGCCCCTCCCTGTGACTAGATGCAGGGGCAAAATCGGTCAAATACTACTCGCGTTATAATAGTAGAGATGTATTTGTGATGCCCAAATACAAATGAACAATTAGAGGAGGTTATATAACACTAGAAAGATTTGATAAAATGAGTAACCTAATAATGAAATAGGGATTGATTTGCGGTGAATATGACAAAGGGTTTCAGATGAAGAGTTCTGGCAGATCAATCCCAAAAGTCAGCACCTTCGTAGGGAGCCATATTAGTTCAGGTGGATGCAAGAGCTACTAATAACGGTTTGTTGTTCTAACCATATTAGTTCATGTGGATGCAAGAGTCTACTAATAACGGTTTGTTGTTCTAACCAGCCTTACCTACAAAAGTAGACAAGTCAATACCATTATACAATCAATGGTAGTTCTGATTCTTGAAGCAAGCATTAATGATGCTTCTCTCATTGTCAAATGCAGAGGAGATAACAGAGTTATGTTGCAAAACTATAGTTGCAGAGGAGAAAACAGAGTTATGTTGTGAAACTATAATACTTCTCTCATTGTCCACATTGATTGTATAGAGTGATTAACTAAGAAATGTGATAGATTAATGTTGCATCTGAATTTTCAGTTGAATTGGATTTTCATAATTCGATTCAGTTTAAAGTGGAAAGAGTGAGGATAGCCCCAATCAGTTTTTAATGAGAAATAGACCTTAAACTAAGATTACGTTTTTTTCATGTTCAAATTCAAAATCATGGAATTGCAATAGAATTAAAATGGGGCTGTCCCAGTTTGATCATTTTTCTTATATTGAGTTAGATTATTGCACTTCAGTTTAACGGATCGTCCAAACACACCGATAAAACAGCATAAGCAAGTTCAACAACTTGTTTAAGTTAAGATTTCAACTATCCAACCAGATCATATGACTAGTTTTTCCTGCCGTATCTTACCTGTTAATTTGTATAACGTAGAGGAGGGAAAAATTAGTTACATTGGCCTGCAACGCTAGAAGTCCATTAGCCATGCCTAGATCATCTTCCACAGTTCTCCAAACATATCTTCATTTCCTTCGATTTTTAAGCAACTTGATTAATTCATGACATCTACAGATGGGAATCCCAACTGATTCAAGTTTTCGGATATAGCTAGAAATATCAAAATTGTAAATGAAACCTATGGGAAAACATCGATCACATGGGATCAAAACAGTGCGTGTTTTCCATCCTATCCGTTCATCAAGTATTTCTCTCGGGATAAACAGACAATCCAAGAATTTGCATGGTCCAAACTGTGGAATACAATAAATGAACTTAAGAGGATTTAAGGTTAATTTTACATTGACCTGCCGAATGGCCTACCTGAGTTTCAATCAAGCTGATTTTTGGGATGTGTGGTGAAAACTAGAAGGCTCACCTGATGGACGGAGTGGATGTCCTACACAGAACAAGGGTGGCCCCTCAGGAACTCCAGAGTGTTTTACTGGCTACATAAAAAAGCGTCGTAGGGGATTCCGGTCCCATTTTTCTAAAGAGAAGCGACGAGATACAATGGCTGTATCATACGTTCTGATGCAGAAACTTTTACCACTGCATGTCAAATGCGTAAAACATCAAATCCATACTGCAAAAGGTGAGCTGCTCTGTTGTGTTCGCCCCGTATGAAGATTAAGCCGACCCACTCGTTGTGTGGGACACACTTCATCGGCTGTCCACTAATTTTGAAATCGTATCTCGCTTGATGAGGAGATTGGTCCAATTTTCATATCATGTTATCATTGCATGGATTTTCTACACTTGTGACGCAGCCGCTGTATCTGATGATATCTCTCTCTCTCTCTCTCTGAAGCGTGGGCTCATCAATGATACACATGTAAGAAAACCTGGACCGTCCAAATCTTAGGTACCATGGTTGATGCAGGTGTTTATAGGCTATCCAAACCGTTCATAGGTTATTACCACTGAGATACACTGTAGAAATAAACATGATCCTAACCAGGGGTATCAATGGGCTGGGTCGGGCCTGAAAATTAAAATTTTGAATTGAGTCGGCCTGACGGCCTGGCCCGAAGCAGTTCAAAATCCGCGCCAAGACTGCAGGTTATTACCACCTTGAATGCAGCCAATCTTCGTCTGCGGTCCATCTTCGTCGCAAAGTGAAAAGTTTCAGGGATAGGTGCGCCTGAGCGCGCGGCCGTCACTGTGGGGCCTTGATGTAGTGTCCATCCATTTTGCCGACTCCTCTTGGGCCATGAATTAAGCAGATCCAAATCTTAGCTGGACTGTAAAATGAAGGTGTTTGGGCACCCACCATTAAAAACTTCCTAAGGTTAATAGATTACCATATTGTTTGTTTGGCATGTAACCACTTGATAAAGGACACACAGACCTAGATGAAAGGAAAAGGTAGATATCAGTTAATTAATCCAAAACTTTTGTAGCCCACGAGAACTTTTTAATGGCAAGCATTCATCGCCACTGTTCCTGCGGTGTGGTCCACCTGAGATTTGGATCTGCTTTATTTTTAGATCAACACCTTAAAATGATTAGTTAAATTGGATGGACAGCATGGATTAAATGCATACATTACACTGGGCCTGCAGTGCACTGTAAGCAATTTGCGTCGTGGACATTTTCTTCATTTTAGAAAGAGAAATTGACCACTGGATCTGCCACCTTTTACCCGGCGTCTTTTCAATCAAACTTTACTTTTTAAAATTAAACCATTCTGTACGGACCTACTATTTGTAGATGAAAATATCCTTCATTTAAGATGACTACTACGGTTATAATCCGTAGCTATAGATTTATGTAAGGGTGTTTCCGCTCGCAAATAGTATGTCCGTACAGAATGGTTTACTCCGGAAAAGCAAAGCCTGGGAGCGATTTCAAAGACGCTGGATGAAAAGGTGGTGCTTACAGTGATCAATTTGTCCTTTAGAAAAAGTCATACTTTAAAAGGACCGGCGTACTGGCTGACAATAATTTAATTAATGAAATGGTTTAATAAAAATTTAAATAAAAAAGGTACTGGAATATAAATACTATATTAATAAGCTATTAGTTTGTAAATTTCTCCAAAAATATAGAAAAAGAAAAAATTTAAACCCAACAGGTTTTTGCCTAGTAACAGGTACGTGGTCACCGAAGCAGTGTTACATGACTCACCACGATGTATCCACACCCCGTCAGCTCATTTGTCCTATCATTTTAAGCCATGAAACCAAAAAATGATGCAAATATAAATCTTAACCCATGAGAAATAGTGACGATTGAACGGCCACCATTGAAAACTTTCTAAGGCCCAACGTCATGTCATGCATATTATAATGTTTATTCTCCATCTAACATCTAACATGTTGGTTAGTTCACGTCAACTTCGATGAAATTAAAAAAAGAGAGAGAAAATTATTATTGTAGATCTCACTTTTTATCCGTCGTCTTTTATGAAGGATTTAGAACTTTCCTTTGTAACTTAGATCTTGTACGTACGGGCTGAGTATTTGATGACAAAAATACCCCTGCTTTTCAAAGTGGTTTTTCGTTCCTGTAGAGCTATAGCTACGGATTATAACCGTAGTGATAGGTAGCAAAGCAGGGTATTTACGCCCTCAAATGCTCTGTCCGTACGTGCAAGGTCTAAAGTAGTAAGGTAAGTTTTGGATCATTTATAAAAGACGCTGGATAAAAGGTGGGGTCTACAGTTGTAATTTTCACGGAAAGAAATCCTATATCAACCCGTTACAAAACTTTTATAGGCTACAGAAAGTTTTAATGGGGGCATTCATCACCACTGTTACATGCAGTGTGGTCCACCTGAGACTATGTTGGGCCCACAGAGCGCCGCATGCAATACGCACCGCTTTGGTGTCTTTGCCGGGCGCGGATTCGCTACTGAACACTTCAGTAGCGATATTGCTACTGAAGTGATGTGGTCGCGTTTCATTGGTCCAAAAGTTGGGCTCCGTTGAAAGCATTTAATGCTCCTCCGTCAAAAACTGAAATGCCGTTTACTGGCCAAGTTTATACTCAACCAACGAGACGTCCATTTTGCTTTGATTTACTGAAAGCAGATTGGTACTGAGTAGCTCAGTACGCCACAGTAAACTCCTTGGCCCCACGGTAATATGTGTATTTTATCCGCTCCGTCCATCCATATTATCAGACATTTTAAGAGAATGAGACTAAAAACGAATCATATACAAATCTCAATGGACCACATCATAGGAAACAGTTTAAATTGAATGTCTACTGTTGAAAAAATTTTGGGCGCCACAGAAGTTTTGGATCAAGCTGATATTTATCATTTCTTTTAATCCATGTATGTGTGATCTTTTGAATAGGTTGGATGACAAATAAACATAACTGTGGGTCCTAAAAACGTTTCAACGGTGGAAATCATTATTCCCACTGTTTCCTGTGATATGGTCCACTTGAGATCTGGATATACTTCAATTTTGGGCTTAACCGCTCCAATCAATTGTAAAAACGGTTGGACGGCGTGGATAAACCACATACAGTCAGGATGGGGCCAACAAAGTTCACTCAGTACAAACCAATTGAATTTCTTCATTTTTCCCTCCGCAGGAGCATGGCTCTCTTCCTCTCTCTGTTTTCCTGCGCGCGACACATAGTAAATTCTAAATTATCTTTTTTTCCCCAAATCTTTCAAGAGCTGGGATTTTCTTTTGATGATTAGGGTCATGATTTTCCAGTCATTCGAATTTGTTCGGTTTGAAATTTGAATTTCAAGCGGATGTATGATTTAGAAGCTAGGGCCACTGGGAATGTCCACGGCTGATCAGCCACATCTATCCTCAACTTGCGGAAGGGACTTTATTGTATTCTTTTATCAGGAGAAATACTGAAGCTTGAGATGTGTACACCACGAGGAAAACAGAGAGATTGGAAGAGACAGCACTGGTAGGGGAAGAAAAAGGAAAGAAAATAGGGTTTTCTGTGGTCGAGTATAAACGCGGCCAGCAAACGGCCTTTCTTTTCTGTGACGGAGGGCATTAAATGCTTTCAACCGAGCCTCAAGTTTTGGGCCAATGAAACACGACCACATCATTTCAGTAGCAATATCGCTACTGATGTGTTCAGTAGCTAATCCGCGCCCGTCTTTGCCCGACGCGGAATGCCTGCGCCCCTCGGACAGGAACTTCACAAAGCCGAAAACGACGTGGAGCCCACAGAGATTCCTGTCACAAATCCACTACGTCCATCATTTTTCTAATACCATTATAGGCAGGATTCTAAAGATCAGGTAGATTGAAAACTGATGTAGGGCACACAACATCAAACAGTGGGAATAGAAACGTCCACTGTGAAAGCTTTTATGAGCCAACCATGTTGTTGATAGGCTATCTAAACGGTTCACATGGCTCCTACCATTCAGTATAACTGTAGGAACAAATATCATGCTGATAAAAAAAAAAAAAACTTTTGTGGCGCCACAAAATTTCCATTGGCCGGCGTCCAATCATTGTTTTTTATGTGGTGTGGTCCACATGAGTTTTGGATCTACCTATTCCTATGCTTCAGTGGTCTTGCAAAACTGACGAACGGAGTGTGTTACAGAAATTTCTGTGGGCCTGCACCACTTTCGATTACATGAAGTGCGGGTGCACAGGCAATCTGCGTCCGTCTTCGCCGCGGGTTATAAAGGTTTCCGAAACGGACGCGGATTGCGTCCTACCCCCGTCCGGAAGGTAATCCGTCCGGGCAGGGACCTGTGGGGCCCATCATGATGTAAGTATTTTATCCGTACCGTTCATCACTTTTCTCAGATCATTTTAATGTAATTTGTAAAAAATGAAGCAGATAAAGAGCCCCAGTGGACCACATCAAAGGAAGATACACTGATAATGACACCCACCATTGAAACCTTTCTAAGGGCCACCATGATATTTTTTTACCACCCAACCTATTAATAAGGTCATGCAGACTTGGATGCAGTGAAAACACAAATTTCATCTTGTTCTGACACTTCTCCAGCTCCCAATAACTTTTTAATAGTGGAAGTTCAATCCCCACTTTGTGGTCCACTTGAGTACTTAAACCATCTCAATTTTTTACTTATTTCTTAAAATAATCATATAAAAACGATTAACGGTGTGGATAAAATACTTACATTACGGTGGACCCCACAGATCCCTGCCCGGACGGAGGGTAGGACGCAATCCGCGTCCTTCCGAAACAAGTACGACCTCGAGTTTCAGTGTTTCACCCAACACGGTGCGGCCCTGTCCGTGAGCCATCTTGACGTACGTACTGTATATCCACGTTGTCCATCATGTGAGCCAAACATTTAAACTGGACCATCCATAATGCGATGTGGACCATTCATCATTAGAGGCTGACCTTTGACGTAGACCGACCATTATACAGGCCCACCTTGATGTAGGTCATCTATCATGTGGGGCCACCATCAATGATAATTGTCCTTGGTGTAGGGCCTTGATCTCAATGTCCAGTACTCATCATAAGGAGTCCACATTTTATGTATCATTTGTGTGGGCCCACCTTAGAAGTGGTTGTCCATCATGTGGGGCCCACTTTTGATATCCACCATTCATGGTGTGGGGTGCACCTTTTATATAGATCATCCATCATGTTGAGCCACTTTGGATATGTCAATCATCATGCAAGACCTTGGATGTGGACCGTCCGTCAGGTGGGACCCACTTGATGTGAACTATCCATCACAAGGGGCCGCACTTTAATGTGGGCATGACAATCCATTATGTCAGCCCTCCTTGATGTGGACCATTCACTATGTGAGGCCCCACCTTCAATATGGGTCATTTTTCATGTGGGCCCACCTTCAATGTCCATCATCTATCATGTGGGTCCTACTTTTGATGTGAACCATCCATCATGTAGGTCCCACCTTTAATGTGGATGGTCCACGATAGGCCACACTTTGATGTGTATGACTCATTACATGAGGCCCATCTTTGATGTGAAGCGTGCATTATGTGGGCCCACCTTTGAAGTGAACCGTGCATTATGTGGCCAACTTTTATGCAGACCATTCATCATGTGGGCTCCACCTTCAATATGGGTCATTCATCATCTGGGCTCACCTTTGATGTCCACTATCTATCATGTGTGTCCTATCTTTTTTGTGGATTGTCCATTATGTGGGGTCCACTTGATATGGATAGTCCATCATGCACTTTAATTTGGGTCAAAGATCATGTGGGACCCACTTTTGATGCCCATAATCTATCATGTGGATCCCACCTTTGCCATCATGTGAGGCCCAATCTTCAATATGAGTCTTTGATCATGTGGGCTCACCTACTATGTTAACCCCCTATCATATGGTCCCACCTTCAATGTCCACCATCCATTATGTGGGGCCATCTTTGACATGAGCCATCTATTAGGTAGTGCCGCTTTATGCAGATCATTATCTTGTGGGGCCACACTTTAGGGCGAGTCATTTATCATGTGGAGCCCACCTTTAATGTAATTGTACATTATGTGGGCCTACCTTGATGTGGACCTTTCATCACGTGGGGTCCTTCCTTCAATATGGTTGGTTTATCATGGAGGCTCCTTTACAAATACGTTAAAATGAAGAGAAGAGGGTAAGATGGAAATTAATTATTAAAAAGTTTCAACGATAAATTTGTTCAAAAATACCCATTTGCATTGGTCAAATAAGCTCGTGAAAAATGAAAAATAAGCTCATAGATATGACAAAGGGACCCTTAATTTATTTTTTTAAAGTATTGAGATGTAAATACCATATTAATGAGCTATTATTTTGTAAAATTACCTTTCAAATATAACAAGAAATATGCGAGAGAAAATGAAAGATGTGGGAAAAAATGGACAACAACATGGGAAGAACAGAATTTCCACTCATTCAATATTTTGATGAAAAGAACTTGCTAACACTTGAAAAAGATATACATCAGAACAGAACTTGCTGACACTTGAAAAAGATATTTACATCAGAAGAGGATGCGTATGCAAGTGCAGGCCCTTCAGAACAACTACCCATCAGTTTCAAAATGCTTTGATTTTGACGGTGCGTGGATTTTCTTGATCGGGATGCTGTAGATGTCGAACGAACTTCCTTCAGAGTCTATTACGAGGAGATTATCAAAGTAAAAACACATTATAGAAGCAGATGATTTAGTAATTGGCTATTTCTCATTATCCATCATCATTATCGTGCACTCACCGGATCGATGGTTATCAGCCAAATTGGTCTGAAGCGGAAACCCGTCATTCACTTGAGGAGAAGGAGAACAACTCTTAACAGCTTCCATATCCATCCTTTTATCCTCGGCGTCCAATTCCCCAACGTCCACAGGTACAAAGCTCTGATCGCTCACAACCCCACCGCTACGATAATTTGGGTCCGTTGATGAAGAGCCCCCATGTTCAGCAGACACTATACGTGTGCGGCAAACCGGGCAACTCAAATTTGATTTCAACCACGGATCAATGCAGTGGCAATGAAACGCATGGCGGCAGTTGGGCAGCAGTCTAAGAGGATCGTTGTTGCGAAACTCACTCAAACAGACCGAACACTCAGTTGCTTGGATGAGACCATCACCTTTCTTGTAATTGAACTTAGAGATGGAATTTATGACTTGTTGGGAAAGACCGGTACGAGTGCCGGCATCTGCGGGGATGCGGATATGGGGAGCAGGCTCTGTAGCAGAGTTGTTAGAATGTGACAGGCTCTTTCTGATGATTGTATAGATTATTATAAGGAGAAAAAAGCACACAACGGATATTGCAAAGAGATGGCCAAGAGAGAGAGGATGGTTTTGAGGGGAGGAAGGAGGAGGAGGAGGAAGTGGCGGTGGAGGTGAACTGAAGAGGGGAGGAATGTCTCGAAAAGCCATGAGAGAGAGAAAGAGAGAGAGAGAGAGAGAGAGAGAGAGAGATGTTGGAATTGAAGGTGGAGAGAGGATCCGGCCTCCCTGTATACTTATCCCCTTCTCCAAGTTCTGTTATTAACTGTTTGGATCCTAGTGCTGAAGATTGGGTGATAGTTCACCACCATTTTTCCGACCAGAAATCTCTATAGTACCTGTTGTAATCGAGATGTGTGGGCCCACTTTGTTGTGCGTGTGGTATCAACTCCGGAGATCAGGTATCGCCCTCGACTTCAGGTCCTGCAGACAAATTCTTTCAAATACACAACCAACTTGAGCAACACCACACGAAGCATCATTGAGGGGACGCCATTCATATATCGTGTGTTGGTATCAAAACGGTGCGTGTTTTTCATCCTATCCGTTCATCAAATGATTCTCTCAGCATAAACAGACAATCCAAGAATCTGCAAGGTCCAAAACTATGGACTAAACCAAATGAACTCGACGATTTAAGGGTAACTTTACTTTGTTACCTGCGAAAGGACGCGGATTGCGTATTGAAAGTGTCAGCAGCGAGGTAGCTACTGACAGTGCTCTGTGGGCCTCAAACGATGTGTGTTCTATCCACGTCATCCATCCATTTTTTTCAGATTATTTTCTTTCAAGTGCCCAAGAACGAAGCATATCCAATCTCATATGGACCACACCACAGGAAAGAGTGGTGATTGAACAATCACCATTAAAAAATTCCCACGGGCTACAAATGTTTTGGATTACACTGATATTTGTGTTTTCTCTTCGTAAATGTGTGCGTAACCTAATCAACAGGCTGGATGACAAATAAACATTACATGAGCCCTAATAAAAATTTAATGATGAGAATTCAATCTCCACCGTTTTCTTGTGGTATGGCATACTCGAGATTTGGATCTCCCTCATTTCTGGACTCAAGCTCTATAATGATCTGGAAAAATAGATGGACGGCTTGGATCAAACAAATAATATTTATGAGGGGCCCACATAGCATTGTCAGTAGCCACCTTGCTACTGACTCTGTCGGTACGCAATCCGCAACCCCTGCGGAATGGCCCACGTGTTTCAATCAAGCTGTTGTTTTTTAGATATATGGTGAAAGATAGAAGGCTCACTTACGGACGAAGTGGATATCCTACATAGAAGAAGGTGGCCCCCTCAGAACTCCCTAGTGTTTTACCGGCTGCATACCAAAGCGTGGTAGAGAATTCCCGTCCCATTTTTGCTAAAGAGAAGCGATCAGATACTGCGGCAGTATTATATAAGTTCTGATACAGAATTTGTTACCATCCAATCCATGCAAAAGGTGAGCCGCGATCTGTTACGATTACCTTGTGAAACCGATCCATTCATTGTGTGGGCCACACCTCATTGGCCGTCCACTAATTTTGATATCGTGTCCCGCTTGATGAGTGGATTGGTCCGATTTTCATATCATGTGATCATTGTATGTATGGATTTTCTACACACAGCCGCTGTATCTGATGATTTCTCTTTTATTCGGAAGGGTGGCTCATCAACTGTACATACGTAAGAAAATCTGGACCGTCGAAAGCTTAGCTACCACGGTTGATGCAGGGTAGCCTGTAAATCGCATTGATTGGACAGTCTTAACCATCTGATTTTTCCTGCTCTATTTAGACGAAGGACCATTTTATTCTTATCTGTCCATGGGATGGTTGGATCCTTTCTGCTAGACAAATTTAGGACTGTGGACCCCACCTTTTATCCAGCTGTTTTTATGAAACAATACAAACTTTGTTTTGCAACTTAGACCTGCTCGTACGGACGGAGAATTTGAGGACGAAAATACCCATCCTTTCACGGAAACGGATTGAGTACTCCGCCTGCACCCAGCCATGATGGTCGGTGGTCTGTGTGCCCCACCATGATGTATGCTTTTCATCCATGTTGTCCATATATTTTTTTAGATCATTTTATGGTATGAGACGAAAAATGAGGTATATCCAAATCTCAAGTGCACCACATTACAGGAAACAGTGTTGAATGAGCGTCGACCAATAAAAACTTTTAGGGGGCCCACTGTGATGTTTGTGAGAAATCCTCCCAGTCTAAGTTCATTCATAGGGTCATAAAGACCAGGATGAAGAGGAAAAATAATTTTCCAATGATCCAAAACTTTTGTAACTGCTAAAAGAGTTTCAATGGTAGACGTTCAATTCCCCACTGTCTTTTACAGCGTGGTCCACTTGATAGTTAGATCTATCTTATTTTTCGTCTCAAGCCTTAATATGAGCTCGCCAAATAGATGGATAGTTTGGATATAACACAGACATCATGATGGGACCCACAAAAGCAAAACGGCAAAAAAAAAACACACTTCGGTGGCACTGTCGTAGCAATCTGGCAGTTTTTTTTTTCTTTTCTTTTTACAGGGAGAATTTTTCTCCCTTACATTTTTCTCTAATACATAATTATGTAAATATGTATATATAAGTATATAAAAATATTTTTCTATCTTTTAATTCATTTCTTTGTCTATTTATTTAACAAGCATATCTCCTAAATTAGAATGATTTTTTTTTTTTTTACACACACTCACACTAGTGGAATTTCACCACCTATGGATACTCGAACGCCTGACCGGGTGTTGAAACTCCTAATAGTCTACCACCTGAGCGAGAGTAAAGATCGAAACTAGAATGATTGTTACGCCCTGAAAATCGGGGGTCGTGAATCCCGAGTGTCATTTATCATTAATTTTATGATTTTATGATTAATCAAGTTTAAATGCGCAGCATGGAATTACTTGGAATATGAAATGCAACCACAACTAGTATACTGAAGTGAAAGAGATATATATATATATATATGTACAAGTTAAAAGAATATAAAGGGGTCGCCCAAGGCGTTGCCCAACAAAATTCACAAGAGAATCATATGTCCAAAAGAATTGTGCGCTAAGCCCACGACTCAACACCCCAGAATCCCGTCTCCTAAGCCGATGGAGAACCACCCATCAATTGGAAGTAAGAGAACTCGTCCTCCTCCTCGAGACTCGTGTCACCAGTGCCCTCACACCTTACGTCACCTGCAATTACTGAAGAGTCTGGTTGGTGTTTTGAAACACTGTCCCAGAGTGGGAGTGAGTGATCAACTCAGTGGGTGCTATTAGTCTTAAGTTTTAACATGCAACAATTATAATATGAACTTAATGAAAAGTAGATAATCAACAATACCTAGTAACTCTTATTTAAAATGCATGCATGCAGAATGATATGATGCATGCCCTCGCCACAACACTCCCTCGAGCGACTCCATCTAACGATCGCATATGTCAGCACTCCCTCAGAGCGACCTCGACTTCCGAGTCGCCACCTTAACTAATGCGATGTAATGCGATCGTGTTAGCCGAGTTATTAATTAAGTTCATTCATCCAGCAGGTTTGGAAAATCGATACACCCCACGTATCAATGCCCTAAACGGGTTGCGAGGCCAAGACCCCCCAATGCGTGAGGTCGAGTCCTCGAGGTCCGTGATCCCGTCGGGTTCCTCATCCCCGACTTCAAGCACATGAGGAGTATCAAGAGAAAGAATCGCTCGCGGTCGCTACGGGGAGGCGCGGCACCCCAGCGTAGATCGACAGCTCGAACACAGTGTCTCATTCCACCATGCCCGGCTCACGAGACTGTGGACCAATTGCAAGTTAATTAACAATGGACTTCAACGGTTGTGGGGTATTCCAGGTTCCATACATAGCTGTGCAAACAGGGTTAACAAACAAGGTTTGTCAGTGAGTAGGCAGGACCACACAAGTCAGGCGAGCATGGAACGAGTGACCTTGGGCACAAGAGACCCATGTAGTCAAACTATAGCCACCCGAACACACTCGCCCAAACCTGCGGGTCCCTCCATGACTTAGTCTTATCGATGGGACTACCGTCTCTCGATCTGTTCCTGGCCAACCCAATAGTACAAGGGAGATCTATAGTATGCCAACAATCTAAGATAATAACCAAAGTCATAAGATCATATTCTCATACATCGCTACCTAGAAATATAGATAATCCTACTAAGCAAGAAATCATACTCATGAAGCATAGTGTGTGTGTGAAGTGTGTAGTTTGGAGAGAAAATTAGTATTTCCTCCACCTTGAGACATCATAAACACAAGAGTAATAGTTCATGTATACCAAGAAGCAACAACATTTGAAAAAATCATACAAATACAGGCATGTGGTCATACATACACACATTCACATAAGAGGTAAGTATAAGCATCATAAAGAGCCAAATCACATTCTTGCATGCAATTCCAACCATCATGAAATCCCTAGGGTTTCCCTAGACCTTTCAACATAGCATCAAGGTAATCAAAATCATTAATCTCATAGTAGAATTGGTGCTAGACCACCTAAGAGTAATAGTCCGTACCTATAGATCGTTGGAGATTCAAAAAATGACCTAGGATTGAGGGCTTGCGGTCGATCGGTCGGAATCCCTAGAACATTGAGCGGTTTAGATATGGGGTTTGACCTTATGGTCCCGATCCTTAAGTGGCCCTATGGGGTCTATTCCGGTGATTGGAGAGGTTCTGGTGGTTCCCTGGCCATGAAACTTATAGGATAGGTGGACCATGGCCCGATGAAGGGCCATGCAAATTTTAGGGACGATCGGATATTTGCTTTGATCGTACGGGTCCGATTTGTGATCAATGGTTACTGTGCCATGATCGGGTTTCAGATTCTGTGGACGAGTGTAGGACACCACATTAGACCTTCACCATGAATTTTGAAGAAATCCGACGGCTGGAAAGCCCTGAGTCTTAGTTTCATTATCCCATGTTAGATTCCAACTATGGCCTTGGGTGGGTTGTTAAGTACTGATGGAACAGCTTGGACAACTAACTTCTGGTAGCCCAATGAGTCCGTGGTCCGCGATGGACCACAAGCCCAGCGAGATTTATGGTTTCCTAAAGTTTTATAATTTTTTGACTTTCCCATGTCGTTATAGGGCCCGCATGGGCTATCGTCAGGTGCAAACTACAATTTGGCTTGGAAGCCCACACCAGGTCCTATCATGGCCTGTCCAGTCTACTCTAACGGGCTAATCAAGGATTAATTAACTTGTAATACCCCACCACGAACAATTTAAACTAATGGTTCTACGACAAATCTTATGTAGACGACCTAGGACACTGTGCTAGTTGGACGGGACGTTACAAGGGTTGATTTAGTTTATTAGTTAAGATCCGGGCTTTATCTCACTCGACTTCGATTAGATTTTTAATTTGATTATGATGGTCTTGATTTATTGGCGATGGGTCGGTTAGATTCGGTTCATACGTGAGTAAATCATGAGGTTAAACTCGATGTTTGAGTGATCGGGCAGATTCGTTGACTTCCTACGATTGATTGATCGGATTTGTACGGTTGTTTACTAGTAGTACCCTTATATAAACTGACATTGAGTGCTAATGGTTATTAAGGGTTATTATAAGTTAATTAATTAAAAAAATTCAAGGATTTTTAAAAATTTAAAAACAGCGAAAATCCAGTATGTTATAATAATTTACTTAACGTACCACATGATTTTAGGTAGGAGAAGCTAATTTAGCCAACCAACCTAATTATTTTCTAAGATTCCATCAGGTCGATGATGAAAAATCCATTTCATTCACTTCGTGGTCAATTTCAATCACTTCGCGGTCAAACTGGCCAAACTGGAAATTGAGTGGGCCAAACTAGAAAATTGAAAATTAAGCGGTCAAACCGGAAAACTCAAAATTGAGCGGGATAAACTGGAAATTGAGCGGGCCAAACGGAAAAACTGAAAATTGAGCAGGCCAAACTGGAAAACTGGAAATTGAGCGAGACAAACTGAAAATTGAGCGGGCCAAACTGGAAAACAGGAAATTGAGCGGGACAAACTGGAAATTGAGCGGGCCGCCAAACTGGAAATCGAGCGGGACAAACTAGAAAACTGGAAATCGAGCGGGCCAAATTAGAAAATTGGAAGTTGAGCAGGCCAAACTGGAAAACTGTAAATTGAGCGGGCTAAACTAGAAATTAAGCGAGTCAAACTAGAAATTGAGCAGGACAAACTGGAAATTGAGCAGGCCAAACTAGAAAATTGAGCAGGATAAACTGGTTTTGAAATCCTCTTATTGTGTTTGGCACCCTCAATTCAGAATCCCCCGTAATCCAAAAGTAGTTATGCATAGTATATTTATTGAAAATTGAGCGAGACAGGCAAGCGTTAGATATACATTGTTAAGGTTTACAGTAATCTTGGAGTGCAGAAAATTTTCATGCCTCGAATCCACCCTCCCAAGGCCATCGTGATTAGAGAATGAACTCAGACTGAAATGCACAAACATGAAAATTTTCTGCACTCCAAGATTACTGTAAACCTCAACAATGTATATCCAACGCTTGCCTGTCCCATTCAATTTTCAGTTTGGCCCGCTCAATTTTCAGTTTGTCCCGCTCAATTTTCAGTTTGTCTCGTTCAATTTTCAGTTTTTCAGTTTGGCCCGCTTAATTTTCAGTTTGTCCCGCTCAATTTCCATTTTGTCTTGCTCAATTTTCAGTTTAGCCCGCTTAATTTTCAGTTTTTTAGTTTTGCCTGCTCAATTTTCAGTTTTTCAGTTTAGCCCACTCAATTTTCAGTTTATCCCGCTCAAATTTCAGTTTATCCTACTCAATTTTCAGTTTGTCCCACTTAATTTTGAGTTTTTCAATTTGGCCCGCTCAATTTCCAGTTTTAGTTTGGCTCGCTCAATTTCCAGTTTGGCCCACTTAATTTGCAATTTAGCCAGTTTGACAACAAAGTGAATGAAATGGATTTTCCACTATCGACCCGATGGAATCTTAAAAAATAACTAGGTTGGTTTGCTAAATTAGCTTCTCCTACCCAAAATCATGTAGTACGTTAAGTAAATCATTTTAGTTTGGATTCTTACTCTCGCTCGAGTGGTAAACTATTAGGAGTTTCAACACCCGATCAAGCGTTCGAGTATCCATAGGTGGTGAAATTCCACTAGTGTAAGTGTGTGGATGCATGTAAAAAAAATCATTCTAATTTTTGAGATATGCTTGTTAAATAAATAGTCAAAGAAATGAATTAAAAGATAGAAAAATATTTTTATATACTTATATATACATATTTACATAATTACGTATTAGAGAATAAAAAAAATCTGTGCCGCAACAATGCCGCCGAAGTCTGTGGTTTTTTTTTGTTTTGCTTTTGTGGGTCCCATCATGATGTCTGTGTTATATCCAAACCGTCCATCTATTTAGCGAGCTCATATTAGGACTTGAGACGAAAAATAAGATAAATCTAACTATCAAGTGGACCAACTGGAAAAGGCAGTGGGTAATTGAACGACTACTATTGAAATCTTTTTAGGGGTTATAGAAGTTTTGGATCATTATGAAATTTGTTATTCATCTAAGCTTTTGTGACCTTATGAATAAATTGGATGGAAAATAAATGTTATGGTGGGCCCTATAAAATTTTTAACGTTGAAAATCAATTTTCCCGCTGCTCTTCGTGGTGTGGTCCAACTGATCTTTGGATATGATTTTTTTTTTTTTTTTGGATAATGCTCCGAAATGATCTCGAAATATGGATGAACGCTGTGGATATAATAAATACATAGCTGTGGGGCCACGTAACTTTGGTCTCTTTTGAGCCGTTCGTACAACTCTCGGTTGGAGGAGCGTAAGCGCTCGTCTTCGAAAAGAAGGGAGGGGTATTTTCGTCCTCAAATTGGCTGTCCGTACGAGCGAGCAGGCCTAAGTCGCAAAACAAAGTTCGTATTGTTTCGGTAAAAACAGCTGGATAAAAGGTGGGGTCCACAGTCCTAAATTTCTCTTTCTACTATTTATGGCAGGAGTGCCAGGTGCTGTGGATGAGCCACCACCATTTAAACAAAAGCAGTGAACTATTATCGCAATCTGGTCCATTGAATTTCATGGTCATGGTCTGATGAATTTATTTAAGGAAGTTGTGTTGATTTTATTTTTATTTTTACTATTTATTATTATAATGAGGCCGGATCTACTCCAAGCCTTCCTAGGTTACGTTAAACATACACTGCAAGCTGTAGGTCTCGTACTGGTGCGTATATAAAATCAAATCCGTCTATTACTAACGGTTATCAACGTTTTCGTTAGGGGCCTAAATTCATTCCAAACCAAATCTCGAATGGGCCACCCCACAGGAGACAACACCCCTACCCTTCTTTACTCTTGAATAGGCATTTTTATCATTATTTAGATAGAAAGGTACTCCCAGGAGTTCTGTTTTGGTCATCCCCTACACGCACGCTGTCTACGCCGATTTCTCGCCCGAAAATACTTTTGCAGGAAATTATTTCGACCGGAAGGTAGGTGGGACCCGCCATGATGTTTGTGAGAAATCCACAACGTCCATCCGTTTTTTCAGACCATTATAGAAGATGGGACGGAAAATGAGGTTGATCCAAAAATGATGTGGCCCGCACAACAGGAAACAGTAAGATTGAACGTCCACCATGAAACATTAGTAGGGCCACAAAATATTTGGATCAGGCTGATATATTTGTGTTTTCAGTTCATCTCACTAGTAACGAACTTATGAACGACATGGATTCCACATAAACATCACGGTGGAGCCAGAGAGGTTTCAACGGTAGGAATTTTCCTAGCCAGTGTTTCCAGTCGTGCAGCCCAGTTGAGTTTTATATCTGCCTAATTTTTTTCCCCATGTCCTAAAATTTCTGGGAAAACGGATGGACGTTGTGGATTTCTCAAAAACGTCAAGGTGGGTTCCACAAACGCTTGGAGTGGATCAGGCCTCTTTGTCCTGATGGGACGAGACGTCGGTTGCGTACTGACGCTGCCAGTAGCAAGGTGGCTACTAGAGACTGTGGGACCCACCTTGATGTATTTGTTTTATCTACGCCGTGCATCTATTTTTTCAGGTCATTTTAGCTCATGAGCCAAAACATGAGATATGTCAAAATCTCAAGTGGACCACACCACAAGAAAACAGTGGTGATTGCTTATATCATGATTAGAAATGATCTAGTCCTAAGTGCATGCGAAGCTTCCCATGCACATAGATGCATCCGGACTCGTAGGCATTCACATCACCTATCTGGACCGTCCATCAAGGTCCAGTCTAATTTCATGGCGATAGGATGATCCTAAACATCTTTACTGGATTTATTTTCTATCCATTTTGTATGCCACTGATTGGATGGTTTATCACCTGGTCCAACAAGAATGAACGGTCCAGATGAATGACGTGAATGCCAACGAGTTCAGGCTGTTAAACTATCATGTGAACTGCATCTGCATGATAACAAACACGTATGATGAAAGGGGCGGTCTAAAGAGAATGATCATCTGCGACCCATTTACTCCTTATTAATTGTTTTATTGTGCTACTGCACTGCACTGTAGACAAGTGATATGCTCATTATTGCAAGGAGAGACTGAGGAGGCCATCCGTGGCACATGTGCATGAGACCTGATCCATTCATCGGTTTGGAGCTGACCCGAAGATGCCGAGGACCCAAAGTCAGGTTCTTCTACTGACTACAGCTGGGCATCAAGTTGAGTCGCGCCAAGTTGGGGCCGACCCAACCTGACCCGGTTTTGAAATATACCAGATGCAAACTTAATCCGACTCAGTACTGGAGATGGCTGACCCGATCTGAGTCGGGGACTAATTCTGACCGAGTTTGACCCGGTATAGGGACCGAGTCGGGTTGAGTGAGCACCGAGTCGGGTAAATGGGATCAAGTCTAGTGTATGATGGGTGGTTGTTCGGCTCGAAAGAGGATGAGGAAGGTGGGAGAAAGGCTGGTGTGGCAGGTAGGTTTGATTAGATATATAAGTTTATACACACACATATACACTATCTGAATTAAGTCGATTTGGATTTTAAATTAAGTCAAGTCGGGCTTAGAATCGAGTCGAGTTAGTATCGAGTTGAATTTTGGTTCAAGTCGAGTCAAGTCACTGGATGACCCGAACTCGATTTGAGTTTGGATAGGGCCAAGTATACTTGAATCGGATCGACTCACCCACTCAGTTTGGGTTGAGTTGGTTCTAAACGAGTTGGATGAGTAAAGTCTGCATAGTCGACTCGTTCCATGCGCAGCTCTACTACTGACCACGAGTGCTACATATGTATCCTAAAAATGGGCCCAAAAAAGAAAAGAATACTTACGACCACGAGTCTGCGCTGGCTGTACACACATATATGGTCCACCTGATGAATGAAAGCTTCTAGACATTTGCGGGAGATGAGTTTTCCCAGATCTGCATTATTCTCTAACTAGTATAATAATTGCGATCTTTGCTAAGCCCCACGCGTTTGCAATCCAGCTTACGTAAGCCTCCTACGGATTCCAACATGGGATGATAGGCCCGAGATCTAACCGCACCACTATTGATGCCCTACCCCAAGAATCAGGTTGTTCGACTGGTCAGGTGGGCCACAGTTTCCAGAACAAGTGTACAGAAAAACATGGCTGAACTTTTCCAAACCATCCACCTGTTTCCGTGATTGGGCCCACGTGCTGAATGGAGCAGGTTAATTTTGGAAAACATGTCAAGGTTGACATGTTGGACAAACCTGATGAATGGACTGGATCTCACACCCTTGTGCCATGCTGCAACATGGGTGGAACGTACAAAAGCTTTATTGTACACACGTGTGCTCTAAGCAAAGCTCTAACATTTATCTCGACTTAAACCGGCACATAGATGTGTCTGAGTGATTGAAAAAAAATCCAAATCCATCGAATAAAGTACTGACGAGTGACGTTTGATATTGCAACATGTTTGTATTTTAGCAAACCTCTTAACATAATAAAACCCAGGTCAATTGACTTGGAGGATAAACAATTCTATTAAATTATATAATCATTTTCTTTATGATGAAGAAAGCCCTGCTAAATACCCAATTGAAAATGTGGTTGATTCATTTCTAAGGGCGCAGATTGGGTACTAGCCTCACCAGTACCTAGGTAGACACGGACGGTCCTGTCAGAGGGTCTGTGGGGCCGACTGATAATATCCAAGCTGTCCATCCAATTTAAAATATCATTTTACGATGTGAGCCCAAAGGGAGACTGATCGAAGGCTCAATTGGAACACACCAAAGCAGCTGTGACAATGACCCACAGTTGAAATCTTCCTTGATGTTTATTTGCTATCTAATCTGTTCATAAGTTCAGATGGACCTGGATGAATGGAAAACCTAAATATTAGATTGATCCAAAACTTCAGTGGCTATCTAGAGGTTTTGGGTAGTAGATATTTAATCTATTATTTGTGTGTTGTGGTCTACTTGAGCATTTAATCTATCCATTTTTGGGATCATCAACAAAAATGGTTTTTCAAAATGGATGGACAATATGGATAAAACACAGGCATCATGGTGGCGTCACAGAGTCCCTGAAGGGACCGTGCGTCTCTTCCCATTCCTAACCTCGGAAGCATGGAGTTGTAATTATGATTTGGGTGGTTATTTTAAATTCTAATAGCTCCTGTACTCAGTTAAGCGGTGGCAAACACAATTAAAATCACATACAGATCCTGCAGGAAAAACAAAACAAAATAAAATCATTATCAATCACAAGGAAAACAACAAAAATTTGGTATCTTCGCAGCAGGCCGTTACATGAGAAGGAGAGTACATGCTCTTTATTATATTACAGGACACGTGTGTGCATGTAACTTCAAATTTGAATATTGTATAACTGTTGATAGATGTTAAATAACAAAACCATTCCCAAAGGATCTTTTAATTCATGTTCATACATGCATGTATATATATTCATAAAAAGTTGTCAAAAAAATTCAAGCTTTTCCTTTTACATAGAACGGGTCACACATCTATTCTTAGTATAACTGAACCAAAAGAAGTCTGAATAAAAGTAGGAATCTGTCATAACTAAAATAAGTCTTATGTAGGGCATGATATAATTGGGTCCGCATATTTGGTTCAAGGAAATTCATTATGTGTGGTTGAAAGTGTTGACTAGAGAATGACCATAACTTTTAATACACGCATCGTCATGAAATGCATGAACTATCAATATTCATGTAGTGGTGTATTCAGGATCAACCAATCCTTATGTCGGTCGATGACGCCCGTGTTGCAAGAAAACACACCTTCTTTACCAAAATCCAGGCTTTAGGAAAATTTTACTAATTTTGGTAATTTTTGTATTTGTCGTATCTCCCTAATTTAAAGTTTTAGGATTTTTGTCTTTTTATAAGTTGCTTGTAATTATACCAAGAATGTTCTAATAAAGTTTTATTATCATTTTTATTTTTAACAAATTTAGCCTTTGAGAGATATTTTGCTATTTTAGGTAATTTCTAATTGAATTAGGGTTTTGGGTCATTGATATAAATAATATATTCAAACAATCTTAAATTTTGTTATACAATAAAATATTTGAATTTCTCTCTCTTACTCCCTGTGGACTCAAGAACCCACCTTGTGGATTTAACATCTTAATTACTCGAGGAAGACAGTAATCTTCTTGTCATTTCGCGCTCTTCCATAAGTCATTTGGTATTATAGTGAGGCTTTTCCTTGACTTGATTGCATCTAACAATGACTTGAGTAACAATCCCACGAATAGTGCTTTAGGGAACAATTTTATGACGGTGGCGGCATTTAAAGCTTTTTAGTGAGAGAATCTATGAGCCATGCAAGGACTGCAGACAACGATCAACTGTTTGACGAAAGTCTTAAGGTAAACCTGTGTTTGTAATGATGAGAAATTTGAGATTATGACTGGAGCTCGCATTCATCAAATTCGTAGTGCAACACCTGTGATAATCACAAACCACCACTCGATAATAGTGAATCTAACGATAAAGAGATTGATGACATTATTCTTTAGTGAGAAGAATGAAGAGGCACAAGGCAAGAAGGCAGTCAAGTTGGCTACTTCAGTAGAGATGCAACTGGAGCGTTCTAATGCACGAAACAATGCTTCAAACAAAGTCACTCCTACTGAACATTCGCGCTATGATGCACAGTCTCGAGGGAAGGATCCTGTGGGGGACACGACCTCCTCCAACTATGAACCGAGACTCAGGGAGCAGCGAAGTTAGACCTTGAAGGGCAGCAACGATTGCTATTAGTCTAAGTAGAAACCATTACCCCTATGCTCCACATCAACTAGACAAGTGCTACCAATGCGGCCAACTTGGTCATTGATCTAATGTGTGTCTTTAGAGGCAAATGGCTAATCTAGCTATTAACGATGGGGAAGCAAAAGATAAAGAGAATGATCCCAAAGTCAATTATGTTGAATACGCTAAGGAAAATGGTGAAGAGGATGAATGGAGTTACGAAGATCATAATGAGTTTTTGATCATGAGAATGTTGTTGTACACATCAAAGAAGGAAATAAATCCTCAATAACACAACATTTTTAAAATGAAGTGCACTATGAACTAAAAGATCTATGATATGATCATAGATGGTGAGAGAAATGAGAACATCACGCCGAAGACTATATGGTGGAAAATGTGTAACTAAATATAGAAAACACCCTCTTTTCGTACACAATTGAATGTTATATTTCCTTCTCCATTGATAAATATTATAAAGACAAAACAATGCGTGACATAGTTAATATGGAGGCTTGTTACGTGCTACTTGGTCAATTATGGTAGTTAGATGTTGATGACATAGATAGAGGTTGGGGTAACATATTTATTTTTATTAAAGATTGTAGAAAGATAAATGAGAACTAACCATAGACTTTTTAAGTTGAGAGATGGTCTTTCTTAGCCATATGAGATTTTATTAAAGAATTTGATTAAGGGAGACCGGAGAGATTTATGCATCGGCCGTAAAGAGGAAATAAATGGAACTCATGAACATTTCAAAAAAGTTAAAACCAATATAATTGCAAGAGTTGAAGGGGATCATGTCCAATAAACATCCCGACGGATTACCCTCATGCATAATATACAACACCACACTGACCTTGTCCCAGGGCAAGTCTTTCCAATCACCTACGTTATCAAATGAGTTTGAAAGAGTATGAGATCTTATAGGAACAAGTAGAGGAACTGACCTGTAAAGGTCTAATAAAAGAGAGTGTTATGAGTAAATCCGAATCGAGGTACATTAAGATCAAATTCGACAACAAAGGGCAAGGCCTCGAACAAATAAGCTTCCGACTCAAGGTGATTGTCCGATCTGCAAGGCCTCGGACTAGTAAGTCTCCAACTCGAGCACCACCCGCTCATCTAATGTTCCCCCGAGTTGAGTCCTTCTACTTGGCAATCTGACAAGCTTGTTCATAAGCTTGGGCCTTCAAGTATGGGTCGAGCCATACGATCAACTTGGATGGGAGTTTGGATGACAACCATTAATGAGCGACTCCATAACACATGATTGGAATAACGCCCAGCGCACGATCTCTATGTAACGACCGATAGCTACACACGCGCAATTCTCGAGTAATGGCGATGACCATGCCGAGATTAGTAGACATGTTCAAGTTAACCTTCAGGTATAAATACCAATCATTTATACAGGAAGAGGTACGCAATCTCTTGCACCCTCGCATATACTCTACCCCACTTAAACTCAGATCCTTAGCCTGACTTAGGCATCGGAGGGTTCCTTGCTTGAGCGAGGGTCTCCTTTGTCTGTTCATTTGTGCAGGACCAGGGTTCGCTTCGAGCATTGAAAGCTCAATAGAAGGTGATTCAAAGTTTTGCATCAACAGAGAGTATGAGTCCATGTGCAAAAATTCAAGACGATCATGTCTGATAAACATCCTAACAAATTACTTCCTTGTAAAATATACAACACCACATTAACCTTGTCTTAGGGACAAGTCTTCCCAATCACTTACATTACTAAATGAGTTCAAAAGATTGAGATCTTATAGGGGCAAGTAGACGAACTGATTTATACGGGTTTAGTGAATGAGAGCATGAGTTGATGTGTTGCACCAACCTTATTGACTCCCAAGAAGGATAGGAGCTGGCACATGTGCACTGACAACCGAGATATAGATGAGATAACCGTGAAGTATCAATTCCCTATACCACAGTTAGATGACATGTTAGACATGTTGAAATGAGTAAAATTTTCTCCAAACAAGATTTGAGGAGCAGTTACCAACAGATTCATAATCGGTCAGGCGATAAGTGAAAAATGGCATTTAAAACCAATGGTCTACATGAGTGACTGGTCTTCCGTTTGAACTCTCAAACATGCCTAACATGTTTCTAAGGTTGATAAATCAAGTTTTGAAATCATTTATTAAGCGATTTGTAGTAGTCTATTTATATGATATTGTAATATATATGCATCAATGTGGGCCCAATAGATGTAGTGGATTTCAAATCCTAACCTATCTCGAAATAGGATTAAATAATATGATACATGGATTAATCCAATTCTTTTCATATTTTTCAAATACTAAGTTGAATATACATTGGACCAAATGCAATTTCATATCATCTAATCTCGCGTTCTAAATAGACATTAATTGAGTAATTTATAATGAAGAAAAAAGTTCCTAATCTTTCCCAACATTCATCTCCATTTTTTAAAAACAGTACAAGAAGTATTATCTCATGGCTTACGAACTGCGGAAGCGAATTGGCTGGTGTACCACACACCAACTATGTAGCTGGTATATTGACGTAAGTAAGTTCCGTGGGTTCCGTCATGAGGTATGTGTTATATCTGGTGAGCTCATCTTAATGCTTGAGCCAAAAAATGTAAAAGGGAGTGGGGATTGAATGTCTACCATTGAAATCCTTTTGGGGGTCACAACACTTTCAAATCAATATGAAATTTATTTTTCCTCTTCATTCTTGTATTTGTGACCTTATTAACAGATTGGATGGAAAATAAATGTTATTGGGAGCCCTACAAATTTTTTAACCATGAAAATCATTATCCTTTGCCGCTAATTTTGGTGTGGTCCATTTAACCTTTAGATATCATTTATTTTTTGTCTAATGCTCTAAAATGATCTCAAAAAATGAATAAACAGTGTGGACATAATAAATACATCAATGTGGGGCCATGTAACTTCGACCTCCTTTGAACTACAGCTCGGAGCTCGAGGAGCGTATGCGCTCGTCTTCGCACGACAAGTCTCTACACCAGACATATAGCTGGTCGGTGGTACACCCGCCAATCCGCTTCCACCAATTGCAACCCTCTTATTTTTCCAATCAAATTTGGACTGAAAGTCCTTTTTTTCATCTGTCTAGTTCCAATAGGATGTTCAGATCCTCTTGGCCGTAATCATAGCTAGTATTAGATGGTCGGCATTTATTTAAATTTGCGAATTAGCACCACAATTTCATCGGAAAGTCGACCATCATGTGTTAATGACGGATGACTTTTGTGGCCCTTATAACTTTTTAATGGTGAGTGTTACTCTCCCCACTATTATTTCCTGTGGTGCAATTCTCTCTAGCCTTGAATCTAACTTATTATTTGTATCATGTCTTAATAAGATCTCTCCAAATGGATGAACGGTGTGGATACATAACATACACCATGATCATGGTGGGGCCCACATAACTTGGTGACGTCACTTCAGTACTCAACCTGTCCGTAGCTAATCCGCCACCGTAGCGGCGGTGCCCATCTTTCGGCCCATTGACCCGTGATGCTTTGTCCTGGAATATCCTTGCCTTGAGATCGCTGTCTTCTTCGACGCGGTGGAATCCCTGAACGTGTAGGCTAACGTGATGACTGTTCCTTACATCCAAGCCGTCTATCCGTTTTGAAAATTCATTTTATAGTCGGATCTAAAAAATAAGAAGATCCAAACCTCAGGCGAATCAAAATACAGGAAACAGTGGTAATCGACCATTAAAAATTCACGTGGGCCATAAAAGTTTTGGATCAAGCTGATATTTGGGTGGTCTCTTCATCTAGGTCTCCGTGATCTTATCAACAGGTTGGATGGAAAATAAACATTCCAGTGGCCCCATGAAGTTTTTAACGATGGGGATTCAATCAGGATTTTTTCCTGTGGTATGGTCCACCTAATATTTGGATGTGCTTTATTTTTCATTTTTAGAAACATGGACTGAAATGAGCTGTCAAAATGGATGGACGGTATGGATGTAAGGCACATGCATCAAAGTGGGCCCCACAGTTAAGGATCCACCAACCTGGGTAGATCCAGGGATTTCTCATCGTTATCAGCGTAATCTTTTACCGAGGTGGTTGAGATCTCCTTGCGTCATCTTCTGCCGTTGATCCATCACTTATCCAATGAAGGAATGATCCACATTTAACAGGCCCGATCGGATGTTTAGATTCACGCGTGAGGAAGATTCTCAGGGTATCTTCCATTCAACTTCAGGCAGAAGATACGAATGATTTCTACGAGTAACCGAAGGTCCCCACAAGGGCCCAGTAAATCATCCATCCAGCATTAAGTTCGCACGCCTACGTCAACACGTCTCCTTTCCTCGCATTTAATTGGAACTATGTCCCACCAGATATTCAGCTCACGTAAGGACGTCATCCAAAAATCAGAGGCCGATCCGCAATGAAGAAGACAACAGGAACCCAACACCATTAAAACCTTCTTGGGACCACTCAAGTTTCGGATCAATTTCTATTTTAATTTTTCATAAGTCCTGAGTGTCCCAACCTTATAAACATTACAGTGGGACCCGAAAAGATTCTAATGGTAAGCACCTCCATCCATATCGTGTGGCCCACTTGATTTTATCTCGAACTCGTAATCTAATATGGCCTAGCATATTTAATGGAATAAAGTGGATTTCATACAAATATCATGGCAGGCTTTACATCAGCTCTGTGGGTCCTGCCATGGTATTTGTGTTGTATGTACATTGTCTGTTGGCTGCGCAACTCAAGACGTGATATAAAAAATCAGCGGATCCATTCATCTGCTCATAGCTACCCTGGGCATGCAAAGGCCTAAAAATCAATTTCCTTCATTCATCATGAGTGCCACGTGCACGAAAAAAGTAGATGGTAGAATAAAAAAGGCAGGCGATGATCTGCATTAACTGTACAAATATGGAACAGCTGATAAATGAAACTTATTTGGGCCATGTCACATTAAAATGGCTCCTCTCTGATAAGCGTCTTCAGATCTCCACACGTGCAGCTCTAAGGCTCAGAGATTCATACATTTCGGGTTAAAATGTTGTTGGACTTTTCATTTATCATAAAACTTGAAATGTGCACAGCCATGTCCCTACTTTCTAGTGCAGTAACCATCTCAACGTGCCACATGCAATCGGATCACACGTGCTAGATCAGGGACGTTCATCGGGTAGGCCCTGCAGTGAATGCATTTTAGGCTAAACATCAAGCTGGCCCACTAATCTAGTGGGCGAAACGTGCGTGTGAATGGGCACCATTGGTTGTCCATTTTCTTCTTCAGATCTCCACACGTGCAGCTCTAAGGCTCAGAGATTCATACATTTCAGGTTTAAATGTTGTTGGACTTTTCATTTATCATAAAACTTGAAATGTGCAGAGCCAGGTCCCTACTTTCTAGTGCAATATGCATCTCAACGTGCCACATGCATTTGAATCACACGTGCAAGATCAAGGACGTTCATCAATTAGGCCCTGCAGTGAATGCATTTTAGGCCAAAAATTAAGCTGGCCCACTAATCTAGTGGGCGAAACGTGCATGTGAACGGGCACCATTGGTTGTCCATTTTCTTCTTCAGACCTCCACACGTGCAGCTCTAAGGCTCAAGATTCATACATTTCATGTTAAAATGTTGTTGGACTTTTCATTTATCATAAAACTTGAAATGTGCAGAGCCAGGTCCCTACTTTCTAGTTCAGTACGCATCTCAACGTGCCACATGCATTCGGATCACACGTGCTAGATCAGGGACGTTCATCGGGTAGGCCCTGCAGTGAATGCATTTTAGGCCAAAAATCAAGCTGGCCCACTAATCTAGCGGTTGAAACGTGCGTGTGAACGGGCACCATTGGTTGTCCATTTTCTTCTTCAGATCTCCACACGTGCAGCTCTAAGGCTCAGAGATTCATACATTCCAGGTTAAAATGTTGTTGGACTTTTCATTTATCATAAAACTTGAAATGTGCAGAGCCAGGTCCCTGCTTTCTAGTGCAGTACGCATCTCGACGTGCCACATGCATTCGGATCACACGTGCTAGATCAGGGACTTTCATCGGGTAGGCCCTGCAGTGAATGCATTTTAGGCCAAAAATCAAACTGGCCCACTAATCTAGTAGGCGAAACGTGCGTGTGAACGGGCACCATTGGTTGTCAATTTTCTTCTTCAGATCTCCACACGTGCAGCTCTAAGGCTCAGAGATTCATACATTTCAGGTAAAAATGTTGTTGGACTTTTCATTTATCATAAAACTTGAAATGTGCAGAGCCAGGTCCCTACTTTCTAGTACAGTACGCATCTCAACGTGCCACATGCATTCGGATCACACGTGCTACATCAGGGACGTTCATCGGGTAGGCCCTGCAGTGAATGCATTTTAGGCCAAAAATCAAGCTGGCCCACTAATCTAGCGGGCGAAACGTGCGTGTGAACGGGCACCATTGGTTGTCCATTTTCTTCTTCAGATCTCCACACGTGCAGCTCTAAGGCTTAGAGATTCATACATTTCAGGTTAAAATGTTGTTGGACTTTTCATTTATCATAAAACTTAAAATGTGCAGAGTCAGGTCCTTACTTTCTAGTGCAGTACGTATCTCAACGTGCCACATGCATTCGGATCACACGTGCTAGATCAGGGACGTTCATCGGGTAAGCCCTGCAGTGAATGCATTTTAGGCCAAAAATCAAACTGGCCCGCTAATCTAGCGGGCGAAACGTGCGTGTGAACGTGTACCATTGGTTGTCCATTTTCTTCCATAGCATTTTCCGTTCCGCACGTTTGTCGGCCGCTCCCACTATGGAAGAGTGTTCCTCCTAAGGAATATTTGCCGGCCCACTGGTTCAAGAAAAGGACTGGAATCTCAAATGATTTCCACATCAGCCTATCCTCGAAAGACATAATTGCGTACTTTCCTACTGTACGGGGCAGGATTTTATTAGTATGTAGGTAGAGATGGCCCATTTGATTGGTAGTGTAAGTTCTAACATGCTTTGTATGAGATTATACCTGACAGCCGCCTGCCTTTGGTCCGAGCATCCATCCTCCAAGGAAGTTGTTTGCCTACTGCTAGGGCTGAAAATCCAGGCCGGTTCGGCTGGGTTAATATGATGTTCCTGTACCTCAACCCTAACCCAACCCAGCCAACCCAACCTAGGATTAGGAATTTTCAACCCAAGTCCAACCCAAGCGGGCTCGGTTGGGTTTAACAAGTTAGTCAGGTGGATACATGTTAATACTTTCGTTATTACATTAGTCTCTTATATTATAATATATGTTTTATTTTTTGTACCTATAATATTATTAATTATATATGTAGTTATTTATAATAAATAATTTTATTTTTTCTAAACAAACAAGCTAAAATATAGGCCTACTCATTTAAAAGTCATGTTGTGTAGTAAACAATCTACTTGAGAGAGAAATCTAACATATCTTGTTAGCTCGAGTCGTCGGAAATGGCATGGACCAAAAAGACATGACGGCACTGGAATTTCCTATTGCCTTCTACACAGATGACCCATACATAATTATTATTTATAACTTATATAATGATCGGGTTCCAGTTGGGTTGGGCAACCCGATCCCTCAACCCAAGCCCAACTCAACCTTTATCGGGTCGGTGTTTATATAGCCCAAGCTTGTGAACAAACCCAACACATCCTACCTAAGCCCAACCCAATGTTGGGTCGGTCACGGATCAGTCGGTTGAACCTGCCCAACTTTCAGCCCTACCTACAGCACACTTACAGTAATCTACGTGGGTCCACCCTGTTGCATACGCTATATCTCTCATAATCTGTTGTTAAGTGACACGAGTACAAATATCACAGTTAAAAAGCTCGTGCGACCTCCAGGGGAAACAATGGAGATAAAGACGACGGGTACTGGTTACTACACTCACCAGAGCCTAGTTAGAGACCGACGGTCCTGTTAAGGGCTCTGCGGGTCTCACCGTGATGTAAGTGTTTTATCCATGCTGTCCATCCGTTTTGAAAAAATTATTTTGTAGGATGAAACCAAAAACGAGGATGATCGAATGCTCAACTGGACCACACCACAGGAAACTGTGGGATTGAATGCCTACTGCTAAAAACCTCTGGGGCCACTGAAGTTTTGGATCACGCTTATATTTATATTTTTCCTTCGTCCATGTATACGTGACCTTATGAACAGGTTAGATAGAAAATAAACATTACAGTTGGCCCTACGAAGATTTCAACTGTGATCTTCTTGAGCCTGTTATCCTTTTATGGGGATGAATGGTGCAGGTATAACACATACATTAAAGTGGGACCCACAGAGCCTCCGCTGCAGGTAGTCAGTGTCCACATCCATTGTACACGTGTTAGACCTGCAGGCTAAAGTGTGACCGACCACAGGGAACAGTAGGGATGGAGATGCTCACCATTGAAACCACCTCCTGGCCCACTGAGATGTCCGGAGGCCCACTAAGTTTTTACATGAGATCCAACCCATCTATAAGTATAGTCTTACCAAGACGAATTGAAAAACCAAATACCAGCTTGAAAATTTTGAATTGCCCCAGAAATACTCAACAATAACGCCCCACTATCACTTTCCTCTTTCCCCTGTTGTGTGACCCTAGTTTTGGATCAGTCTTATTTTTGGACTCTCGTTCTGACATGATTTGGCACAAAGGATGGATAGAGTGGATGCCACGTACACATCACAGTGGGGTCAGATCGGCTGGCGAGTCAACTGGCCCGACACACTTCTGAGGCGGGTTTGGATCATGCTAAAATGGGGAGTGGTATGGGCTTTGGGTTAGACAATGAGCCCATTTAAGTATATGGGACTGGTATGGACCGAACCCAAACCTATCAAACCATCCCATATAGCTTATCAATGGGCCGAGCTAAATGAGGCTACTTTCTCTGGCCCAAAACCCAAAACAAATTCATGGATCCATATGCAAAATGTATATTTTATATGCGTCCACTAATTAGACAGAGTTTTGCATACCTTTAGCACCATATTCATGTTGAAACTGAGTATTGTCACAGGGAATCAGGTTACTGATTAAACCCTACCCAACGACAATAAAATGGGTCAGGTCAGTCAGGATTGGTCTTGATTAATTTTAAGTGGGTCTTGATTAATTTTAAGTGGGTTGGATTGGGCAATGGAGTCATTTTAGGGCCAAATGATTTAGGGCCCATTTGGACACATCCTCAGAAGGGGGCGTTTGAAGCTTAATCGCTGTTTTGAGGCAAACCACAGTGTATTGCATGTTTGGATGAACTTTTGCAGTGGGCCTGGGGATGTGACCAATCAATCTTGTTACATGTTTGGGGCTATACCCTATGTTTATCGGGGCCCACTGTTCGAGCGATCATATTTAGATTACACGTACGCCACACGCAGAATAACTGTATGCATGTATGTCTATGGGCTATCATACCATGTGAGTGGTTCGAATGGCACCCAACGTTATTTGGGGCGCACCGACATAACGAACTTGCAACCCATCACATATCAGGCCGCATACATGTCACATATCAAAGGAAAGAGGAACATTAGGTTCAAGTATTCCATCCCAGTTCCGCATTGTCATTCGGTTAATGCAGTGAGCCAACGATTCCGAAGGCCTTAAAAGCCCATGAGGGACGCAGATTGCTTGCAGCGGGAGCGTTTTAGGTGCACAGCCAGACTCACCCAAGATGGTGCGGTCCTCACCGTGGAGCCCACCTTAATGTATGAATTCTATATCGACGCCATCCATCCGATTTTTCAAATCATTTTAAGGCTTGATGCAAAAAATTATGAAGATCCAAATCTCAGTTGGGCCATCCTACGGGAAACCGTGGTGATGGAACATCCTACCATTAAAAACTTCTTAGGGTCCACCGTATAATGTTTCAGTACTGTTTATTTGCCATCCAACCTGTTGATAAGGTCACATAAACTTGGTTGAAGGGAAAAAACAAAAATCAATTTGATCCAAAACTTCGTGGTGCATTAATCTTCAATCACCACTATTTCTTGTGGTATGGTCCACCTGAGAATTGGATCTACTTCATTTTTCAATGGATGCGCTAAATGATCTAGAAAAATGGATGAATGGCATGGATATAGACTACATACATCAAGGCGGGTCCCACAGTAAGGGCTGCACCATCTTGGGTGAGGTCAGCCACACTTAGAGGGTGTAAGATTACATCATTGGGTTTGGATTTTTAATTCTCATCTCCGATGCACTATGTGATCCATTCAAGGGAATGGCGATGGCTACCGGCATTAAAAATAGGCATTAAACTCATATCCTAGTCTCATGAAAGCAGGGAAAAATTACTCAGTCATGCTGCAAGGTTCCTCTTCTGGCTAGTATCTTATAAATTTCTCAGTAGGTTTTTCAACAAGATCATTTAAAAGCCCTTTTTGCAATAGGCTTGGATGCCCTAGAGCACGAATTTCCAGAGAAATTTATGGACCACAGCACAAGGTTTCCTTTTAATTTCTTGAGATGTCCAAAGTATATATGATTCACCTGTGATAGAGAAAGTTTCAAAGTTACTACTCCATGGTGAATTAGAGACTGCGGGTAGATAAAATTTAGAAGAATTCTCAGGAAGTAATGTACTCTTAACACATTCCAAAGTTTTAGACTTTGGCTCAATATTCAGCTCCTCTTCCTTTAATGGTAAACATTCAGGGTCTAGGGAAGGAGGGGCTTCAAAGTAAGGATTCTCTCGGTTAGTAACAACTATCGAGATATTCTCTTGTGAGGCATCTGCTATTTCTTTAATCATAGGCTCATTTGAATCTGGAAGGTATGTCAAGCAATCGTCCAAAGAGTTGAGAAATTCAGCTGAGAGTGACTTATTTTTTACATTGACATGTATGATGAAATGCTCAAGGACTCCATCGTCTTTATAAGTAAATGGAGGTATGCTCTCTTGCTTTTGCCCTGCACAGACAAATTAAGGGTCAATTAGCGACGCATTGATGTAAGAACTCTTTTCATCGGTACCACCCAGTAAAGGTATTGTATTGTCAAGAGTTGGCAACTCAAATGGTAGCCTTAATTGAATAGTTTCAATTCCCAGAGTCATATCGGGCGACTCATCCATCTCCCGAATCATAACATCATTCAATTCAGGGGAGTGGTCCAAACATGCATCACAAAGGTTTGAAGGTCTAGGTGGAAGTGATTCATTCTCCACATTTAAATTGGTCATGTCAGATTGGTGGAGTAGATCACTATGGTTGACAACTTCCTAAACCTCTTAATCATTAATACAAACCAAATTGGAGATTGAATCCCAATACTCATCATCATCCAATTCAATGCAGTATACACTTGGGATGGGATCACATTCCTCACATTCTATTTTTAGATTAGGTTGAGGTTCAAATAAACTAACCTCTTCCTCACGATTAAAATTAGGTGTGTCATGTAAGTGAAGTGTATCTATGTCATTGTATTTGAAAGACACCCACGTCTCTTGATCATTCTTTTGAACCGTCATCGAGATTGACTCATCGAAAAATTGAACCATATGCTCATTAATGCACTCCAACTCCTCATTCATAATTTCAAAGTTATTCAAAAGTGACTTAGGATCACTTTCCTCGCATTTTATTTCTGTAATGAATTGTGGCTGGGATGAACGAGCCTCCTCTACCTTATCAAGGTGCCAATTAAGCGCTTTCAATGATTTTCTAATTTCCGCAAGACAAACCATGTTACATTGAAATGAATCCTCTTTGATTGTTTCTAATTAGATCTCAAAAGTAGGGAATCAAAGAGAATGGTCACTATAATCCATTATTGGTTCATCTCTTCAATCTTGATGTTTTCATTGATCATAGTTATACGGGTCATAGGTGGGAGAGTTTGATGGTTATTGGTATACATTATCACCCCAATAATCATGATGACCCCAATAATCACGTACTGTTTTCTTAATCGGTGGGGTGTAATTATTCTCCCTCATACGATTGCGTATAAACTTCTTAATTGGAGGAGAATTATATTCCAGTCAGTTCTCAATCATGGTTTCAGAAAAATTTTGAGACATAGGTTGTTTCCAAGCATAAGCATCTGACACTTTTTCACGGAACCTCTTGTTTTCTAGAAATAAATTACCATACTCACGTGCCCACTATAGCCACTCTTGTTTGTTCATGGTGAAACCTTAATTTTGAATCTAATCATTAAAAAAAAAAAAATTTTAAAAAGAAGAAAAAGAAAAACAAAAGATCCTACAGTAGTACGGAAAATAAGAGAAGTTAGAAAGAAGTTACCAGATTAGAGATTTCTAAGTTAAAACCTGAAAAATAAAACAAAACAGGTCAGTTTCTAAAATAGAAAGTTTCTAAAGTAAGGTTCTAAACCTAGAATTAGAAAGTAAAAAAAAAATAAAAATCCCAGAATTAAAAAATTTCTAAAAATAAAAAAACTGAAAAGAGATTACCAATTTAGAAAGTCTATCTCAGAATCCTATAAAACAGGAAAGTTAAGTTAGTTTTTAAAAATCAGAAAAAAGAAAAACCTAATCCTAACCTAATCTTAAACTAATTTCAAAACTAGTTAATCTCAAAAAACGTAACCGTCAATCCCCAGGAACGGCGCTAAAAACTTATTCACTCCCCAAATATAAGGTTGTGTTGTAGTAATAAACTCAGTTAGACTGAGGTTGAATCCTAAGAGATCGAAATATATACATAGTCTGAAACTAAGTAGGATTAGAAATAGATTAAGATGAAATTTAAATCGTATATAATTAAGAGAATAATGATGAAATATTTATTTAAAACTTAAAGAATTCAAAGGAAGAAAACTAGGGTGCCAGGGATCTACTTGTAGCAGTTGGGAAGCTACATTGCATAATTCAAGGACGAAACTGGAATCAGAGTCCCATCTTATCCAGTTGGTAAGAAAAGATTTGTCAGATCTCTGAACTTTTCATGGATCTAATCATCAACAGATAAAATTGATGAAGATTTAGAAGTGATTCCGTTACCTAACCATGCCCAGGAGACAATGGCAAACAACAGTAATTTAATAATCTCACAGCTAATGATAAGAGAATTGTGAAGGTTAGGAAGGATTCCGTCACCCTACCATGCCCATGATACAATGGTAAACAACAGGTCTTACTAATTTCACAATCTCAATAATGGAGAGAACATACTTAAAGCTATCCCAGATCAATTGTAATTTAAGTCACAACAAACCATTAAAAACTAAAAGTATACTTTTATAGTCAAACTAAAATCCAAAAGAGTTCAACAAAGATGAATTAAAGTAAAGCAACCATCCTAATCACACTACAAGCTTCATCTCTTAGCCCTATCTAAGAGGTTTATCCAGCCATAGATATGATCAAGCTATAATCTCTTAAACAAAAATAAAGAGATAAGAAAAAAAAACTCTTCTACGTGCACCAGACGCCTCCACGGCTACTCCACCTTCCCAAAGATTGGATCCCCCCCCCCCCCCCCCCCCCCCTCTCTCTCTCTCTCTCTCTCTTTCTTTTCCTTTTATAGAGCAAGGAGGGGTGGTGGAATAAGCTAAAGTCAGCGAAGTCGGTCGGTTTCGTGTGTAATGGCTTACGCAGCAGCGAAAACCGCACAACCTTTGCATAGGTCCAGATTAAATAGTGATTGTTGTTCACTGGATCACTTCCAATCCAATCTGTCAGCATAGTGACAGAGGAAATCCCCTTCCATATCGTCTGGATGGTCCGGATCATGCAACCGGTCACAGGTGGTGGGCCACATCATCCTGGAACGGCCGGAACTCGCGGACGTGCGCTCCCTACGAATTTCTTACACTGAGATGCTCAGTGGGCCCCATGGTGATGTTTTAGGTGAAATCCACCCCGTTCATTAGATTCCTGGAGAAATTTTAGTCAGGAAGGAGTGGTTTTTATCGAGTTTTGATGCGATCCATTGTATAAAATCATCTCGCCGTTCATCCTGCATTTTTCGACGATCCATGTATATACACGTGTATGGGTCTAAAAGGCCACCAAGACGAGGGTCACGCCTACCTCAGAGACACAATGAACGGTTCAAATCATAAAAATACATGCTGGGTGGGGCCCATAATAAAAAACCGGATGGCGTGCGTTAGACGCTGTTGCGTCTTTAAAATTTCTTTAAGAAATCCTCGGTCAGCACTTGCTGACCGAGTTCATGAAAACCAGTGCGTGGCTAGAGCACCACACTATACACACGCAATGCATATGTGGGTCCCATGGTGATGTATATGATAAATCTACAATATCCATTTATTTTATCACCCCATTTAAGGGGTTGAAACCGAATTTGAAACATATCCAGATATTAGGCGGGCCCCAAATCAAGATTTAAGGGGTTGATCTGTCCTTTAGGCCACTTCTACAATGATCCAATGACTAAAATTTGATGTATACAGTTAATTTATGGTTCTCAGGCCATATATGAAGTCTCGAGCCGAACAGATAATGGAAACCCTGTGATCTCTCATTCTGAACGATTTTTGAGCCCGTTTTACGTGAGTTGCCTGATTTTATCGAATCTTTGGTATATAATTTCTTCGATCTCGGTCTTCTACGGTCCATCCCTTGCCTTGGTGGCTTTAGAGCGTCAAATCCATGCTTTTAGTACTAATTTTCAGTTTAGGCTCTCAAACCCGATTTCTTAAACCTAAACCTGAACCTATTCTCAAATCCTTAAACCTATAACCTATAACCTACCTATAACCTTAACCTAAAACCTAAACCTAAACCTATTTTCAATTCCCTACAACTATAACTTATAACCTACCTAAAACCTAAACCTGAAACCTAAATGTGTTCTCAAATCCCTAAACCTAAACTTGAAAACCCAAAGCAAAACCCGATCTAGAACCCAAACCCGATTTCCTAAACCTAAACCTTAACCTATTCTCAATTCCCTAAACCTATAACCTATAACCTACCTATAACCTTAACCTAAAACATAAACCTTAACTTATTCTCAATTCCCTACAGCTATAACCTATAACCCACCTAAAACCTAAACCTAACACCTAAATGTATTCTCAAATACCTAAACCTAAACCTACACCTAATCCTATTCACAACGACCTAACCTAAACCAAAACCTAAACTTGAAAACCCAAAGCAAAACCCGATCCCGAACCCAAATCCGATTTTCTAAACCTAAACCTTAACCTATTCTCAATTTCCTAAACCTATAACCTATAACCTACCTATAACCTTAATGTAAAACCTAAACCTTAACCTATTCTCAATTCCCTACAGCTATAACCTATAACCTACCTAAAATCTAAACCTAAAACCTAAATGTATTCTCAAATCCCTAAACCTAAACCTACACCTAATCATATTCTCAACTACTTAACCTAAACCTAAACCTAAACTTGAAAACCCAAAGAAAAACCCGATTCCGAACCCAAACCCGATTTCCTAAACCTAAACCTTAACCTATTCTCAATTCCCTAAACCTATAACTTATAAGCTACCTATAACCTTAACCTAAAACCTAAACCTTAACCTATTCTCAATTCCCTACAACTATAACCTATAACCTACCTAAAACTGAAACCTAAAATCTAAATGTGTTCTCAAATCCCTAAACCTAAACCAACACCTAATCCTATTCTCAACTATCTAACCTAAACCTAAACCTAAACTTGAAAACCAAAAGCAAAACCCGATCCGGAACCCAAATCCAATTTCTTAAACCTAAACCTTAACCTATTCTCAATTCCCTAAACCTATAGCCTATAACCTACCTATAACCTTAAACAAAAACCTAAACCTTAACCTATTCTCAATTCCCTACGACTATAACCTATAACCTACCTAAAACCTAAATATGTTCTCAAATCCCTAAACATAAATCTACACCTAATCCTATTCTCAACTACCTAACCTAAACCTAAACCTAAACCTGAAAACCCAAAGCAAAACCCGATCCCGAACCTAAACCCGATTTCTTAAACCTAAACCTTAACCTATTCGCAATTCCCTAAACCTATAACCTATAACCTACCTATAACCTTAACCTAAAACCTAAAGCTTAACCTATTCTCAATTCCCTACAACTATAACCTATAACATACCTAAAACCTAAAATTGAAATCTAAATGTGTTCTCAAATCCCTAAACCTAAACCTACACCTAATCATATTCTCAACTATCTAACCTAAACCTAAATCTAAACTTGAAAACCCAAAGCAAAACCCGATCCCGAACCCAAACCCGATTTCCTAAACCTAAACCTTAACCTATTCTCAATTCCCTAAACCTATAACCTATAACCTACCTATAACCTTAATCTAAAACCTAAATCTTAACCTATTCTCAATTCCCTACAGCTATAACCTATAACCTACCTAAAATCTAAATGTGTTCTCAAATCCCTAAACCTAAACCTAAACCTAATCCTATTCTCAACTACCAAACCTAAACCTAAACCTAAACTTGAAAACCCAAAGCAAAACTCGATCCCGAACCCAAACCAATTTCCTAAACCTAAACCTTAACCTATTCTCAATTCCATAAACCTATAACCTATAACCTACCTATAACCTTAACCTAAAACCTAAACCTTAACCTATTCTCAATTCCCTACAGCTATAACCTATAACCTACCTAAAATCTAAACCTAAAACCTAAATGTGTTCTCAAATCCCTAAACGTAAACCTACACCTAATCTTATTCTCAACTACCTAACCTAAACCTAAACCTAAATTTGAAAACCTAAAGCAAAACCCGATCCCGAACCCAAACCTGATTTCTTAAACCTGAACCTTAACCTATTCTCAATTCCCTAAACCTATAACATATAACCTTAACCAAAAACCTAAACCTTAACCTATTCTCAATTCCCTACAACTATAACCTATAACCTACCTAAAACCTAACCTTGAAACCTAAATGTGTTCTCAAATCCATAAACTTAAATCTACACCTAATCCTATTCTTAACTACCTAACCTAAACCTAAACCTAAACTTGAAAACCCAAAGCAAAACCCGATCCCGAACCCAAACCCGATTTCCTAAACCTAAACCTTAACCTATTCTCAATTCCCTAAACCTATAACCTATAACCTACCTATAACCTTAATCTAAAACCTAAACCTTAACATATTCTCAATTCCCTACAGCTATAACCTATAACCTACCTAAAACCTAAACTTAAAACCTAAATGTGTTCTCAAATCTCTAAACCTAAACCTACACCTAATCCTATTCTCAACTACCTAATCTAAACCTAAACCTAAACTTGAAAATCTAAAGCAAAACCTAATCCCGAACCCAAACCCGATTTCATAAACCTAAACCTTAACCTATTCTCAATTCCCCAAACCTATAACATATAACCTACCTATAACCTTAACCTAAAACCTAAACCTTAACCTATTCTCAATTCCCTACAGCTATAACCTATAACCTACCTAAAACCTAAACCTAAAACCTAAATTTGTTCTCAAATCTCTAAACCTAAACCTACACTTAATCTTATTCTCAACTATCTAACATAAACCTAAACCTAAACTTGAAAACCCAAAGTAAAACCCGATCCCGAACCCAAACCCGATTTCTTAAACCTAAACCTTAACCTATTCTCAATTCCCTAAACCTATAACCTATAACCTACCTATAACCTTAACCTAAAACTTAAACCTTAACCTATTCTCAATTCCCTACAACTATAACCTATAACCTACCTAAAATCTAAACCTAGAACCTAAATGTGCTCTCAAATCCCTAAACCTAAACCTACACCTAATCCTATTCTCAACTACCTAACCTAAACCTAAACCTAAACTTGAAAACTCAAAGCAAAATCCGATCTCGAACCCAAACCCGATTTCCTAAACCTAAACCTTAACCTATTCTCAATTCCCTAAACCTATAACCTATAACCTACCTATAACCTTAACCTATTCTTAATTCCCTACAGCTATAACTTATAACCTACCTAAAGCCTAAACCTAAAATCTAAATGTGTTCTCAAATTTCTAAACCTAAACCTACACCTAATCCTATTCTCAATTACCTAACCTAAACTTAAACATAAACTTGAAAACCCAAAGCAAAACCCGATCCCGAACACAAACCCATCGATGCCCCACCACCTCTGCCCCCATCTTTGTGATTTTTTGTATTTTATTTATGATGTTAAACTTATATATATTTATGCATGATATAGTTTATGTTTGGATAGATTTATTTATGTACTTTGGAGTTAAATAGCTGTGAATGTGAATATGATAAAATATATTACATAACAGGTGCATATCAGGATTTATATTGTAACAGGTGTATATCAGGTATATATTAAGAATTTTGTACTGAAATATAGGGTAGGATAGAAAAAAAAAAAAAAAAAACTTTTACCTACGAAAGTTTTCGTAGGTAAAAGTCTCCCCCAAGTTTTTACCTACGAAAAGTTTCCTAGTTAAAAGTCTCACAAATGTTTTTACCTATAAAAAAATTGGTAGCTAAACGTTTTGTAAGTATTTTTACCTACGATATCATTCGTAGTTAAACGTTTTTGTAAATATTTTTACCTATGAAAATATGCGTAAGTAAAGGACTTTTTGGCTACAAAATTGGTGGTAGCGAAACGTTTTCTAAGTATTTTTATCTACGAATATATATGTGGGCAAAAATCTTGCACCTTTTAGGTACAAAATTATTGGTAGGTAAAAAGTCATATTAATATTTTTAGCTACGAAATTGTTGTTAGTTAAAAAGTGTTTAATATTTTTGTCTATAAAATTGTTGGTAGGTATAAAATTTGTAAATATGTTTAGCTACAAAATTGTTGGTAGGTAAAAAGTGTTTTAAATATTTTTGGCTACGAAAGTATTCGTAGGTAAAAAGTCTTCTTAAATATTTTTAGCTACGAAATTGTTGGTAGGTAAAAAGTGTTTTAAATATTTTTGACTACAAAAGTGTTCGTAGGTAAAAAGTCTCCTAAATATTTTTAGCTACGAAATTGTTAATAGGTAAAGTGTTATGTATATATTTTTACCTGCAAAAGTATTCGTAGGTAAAAAGTTTTGTCAATACTTTTACCAACGAAAATTAGCACTGGTAAAATGTTTTTCCTACGAAAATGTTCATCGGCAAAAGTCTTACCTTTGTCAACAAAATAATTTTTTTCGTGGGTAAAAGATGTTCCCCTCGGTCCTTTAGCGAGGAAATTGCCAACGAAAAGTTTCGCTGGTAAAATGTTTTGCCTACAAAATTAAGACTTTTGCCTATGAAAATTTTCGTTGGTAAAAGTAGCATTTCTTGTAGTCACTTTGCATTACAAACTCGATTAAAATAGGGTTGTTAAATAATACCATGTTCATAAATCTAAACAATAATTGGGGTCTGATATGCAACATTTGACCCTCAATATCTATCCAAGCTATTTCCCATTATGTGGCCTACTTTGGTCTTGGATTTGCCTTAGTTTTGGACATGTCCTAATGTGCAAAACTGATGGATGGAGGAGGAGTAGGAGGAGAGAGAGAGAGAGAGAGAGAGAGAGAGAGATTTGGGTTAGGTGCATCATTGCTAATTTGGGTTTGAGCGTTGATGGCATTAAAAGAAAATTACAAATTTACCCTTCTAACAACGTAAAAGACATGACACATATAATATATGAAACCTTTGACCCCACCAATGGACAGGTTTTTGGAGGTCCACTTTGTGGTCCATAATATAGATGGTTTGCATCCTTGTAAGGTTAATGAGCTTACATTCACATACCAATTGTACTCATAGTACTTTGTAGCTCTATTCACCATAAAACTTGCAGTGGCTTTATGGAAAATGCAACTTTAGAAATGGCTGCATGCAGTTTCACCAAGGATTGCAATACAGTGGTTTTACTAATCACTTGCAATGGTGTCATGGGTTCGAGAACTCTTTGTGATGCGAGTGTGCAAGAGTGAATTAGGTGGGTATGTGTGTGAGGTTGTGAGTGTGTGGGGGAGAGGTGTGTGTGTGAAAAAAAAAAAGTCTTATGTGACACATCGAAGTCAACTCAGACTCAGTAGCATCCGATCTGGTTCAATACCATGAGTCACCCACAGCTGAGGCGAGGGCTGATTCTACCCAGGACAAAGCAAGTGGGTCTAAGCTGCGAAGTCTTTTAACCCTGGGCTTAATATGATTTATACTGTTGTAAATGGGTGTACGGAATGCAATAATTATGGTGTGACCCATCTTTATTAGAGAGGTTGGATATTCTACAAATGTAAAATACGGCATGTAAAATACTAGCCGTAGGCATGCGATCATTTCTCAATAGAAAAATCGGGAAGGGTGACCCTGCCTAAAGAATGAAGAAGATGCTCCGTACGATAAATTAGTTGTAATTGATTGATGCCAGTAGAATTATTGATGGGTCGCCACCTTGGATGCTTCCTAGGAATTTTCGCCAGGCATGCCAAACGTGGGACAAGGATTTCGATAGAATACAACTACTGCAGAGGTCGTAATTTACGGACGCGGTTTGGGTGGATCCTCAGATCCACCGAGGTGGGTGGGCCCCTGACTGTGGGGCTCACATTGATGTATGTGACTTCAATCCACACTGTCCAATCATTTTGAAAACTCATTTTAATATGAGAAACCAAAAATGAATCTGATCCAAATCTTAGGTGGACCACATCAAAGGAAACATTCGTGATAGAATCCCTACCATTAAAAACTTCATGGATCTTACCAGAATGTTTATTTGGCATCCAACCTGTGGATAAGGTCACAAAGGCCTGGATCAAGCGATCACAAAAATATCATCTTGATCCAAAGCTTTTGTGGCCCACAAAAGTTTTTAATGGTCAATTACGACTGTTTGTGTAATACGGTCCATCTTAGATTTGGTTCGGTGGGCCCCACCATCAGGGGTCCAACCCACCCCAGTGGATCCGGGGATCCACTGAAGCCGTGCCCGTAATTCACACCGTCAGATAGCGAATGTGGCCGACGTCCGGGCTGGTCATCATGTACTGAATACTGCAAACATGCCGTGTAACAGAAATAATAATGCTTATCTACGTCAGGCAGATCACAATTGTAAGAAAAATTGGTATTTAGGAGAAACAGTCAACGATCCAGATTCAATGGACATGTGAAGCTCATTCGATAAGTGCACTGCCCTGATTTACTGTGTACGGCATGTTCTCTTAGCACACTACCTAATGGGTGGGCCTGATCTCAATCTAAGTTTTCCATTTGACCTAGAACCAGGCCCTGCACTGTAACCCTCATGCGGCCTGACGAAAACCTAACTTCGCCGGGGTTTTTAATTAATCGAAGAGGTTTGAATCCTAAGCGACACGTTTGTCAAGCGAAACACGTGGAAAGAATGAATTTTCCCGTCCATCTCACATTGGAGGGCTCTCGAAACCTAGTCAACCGGTGTGGGCCACGTTCAAACTGCCCTAACAATCACTATCTTGAATTTTTATTTCTTAAACTTATCACCCAAGAAATTAACCTCCACTTTCTTATTATTTAACACGTAAGCTCTCTAAAATATTCAAATGTCTACTACACCTTAGCTAGATTAGAAAATAGCTATGCTTGCGTACCTAGCCAGGTACCTCGCGCATCAGTAGACACGGTGGAATATTCTGGAGATCCATCCACTCCACCAGGTATGCAACTTTATGTACACCTTGCAACCCAGAAATCATGACCATAGAGAACCAGGTAGGCCACACCTAGGAAAAAGCTGGAATGGGGACGCCCACCATTAGTTTTGTGTAGGGACCACCGTATTGTTTACATTCCATCCTATCCATTCATCTGATATGCCTCAACGGGATACAAGAATTGTTTAGAATTTGTAGTATTCCAAAACCCAGGTGGCCCACTACACATGAATTTAAAGATTTTAGGCATAATTATATGGGGCAGTCCACCTGACTGTTGAATCAACTTGATTATTTGGGATCAATGATCAAAAAGAGGGGTGATGCACATGATGGACGGGCTGGATTTAATGCTTGTTAAGTCCTTTCCACACATTAGAGAGAATGACTGGCTCGTAACTGCCCACCCCAGATACACAAAAATTCTCCATTTAAAAATGGTTGCATTGGGGACCACACACATAGACCTTTTGTAACATTTATTTTGCAAGTCATAAACAGTATTAACTACTACTAAATCAAATAAGAAAGGTACATGACCTAGAGCGAATAGACCCGGTTGTATTGCAGTAATTGTAGGTCGGTCTATGGGCCATCAATGGTCCAAACCGTTTTTATTAAATGTCTCAGTTTGTTGGTGGAAAAAAATAAATAAAAGCTATCAGTTTGATTATTTTAACCATTAAATAATTTGGCTCTTTTGCTCTGTACATGACCATAGCCTTTATATAATTGATGGGTTGAAATACTCATATTCCCATCCAAACTGAGCTTCTATCAAATAAACGGTTTTTTCATCCAGTAAAGCCCAAATCCAACTGCCAGTTACTCATATGAGAAAATAGTGGACCGCTCAAACGTTTCGTAAATAACACACTGGGCCAACTGTCAAGAAGACCATCCACCATTACCCCGTCACATACATAACTTCTTCATGCAAACTTTCCTGACACTTAACGCAAATCTAAAGCGTCCACCATTTTTGCCCTCTCGTTGTAGGGAATGCGTGTGCGGCTAAAATCTAAGTTGATCCAACGTAAGTGAATCCCATGACAAGAACAAGTAGGTCAGTGGCTTATCACCGTTGAAACTATTAATAATTCAGTTTTAAAAATTTTAAGCCATTCAAATTGTTAAAATGACATTTTCATCCATTCAAGATGTCATTCTTAGAATGGGCTACCTGGTTCAATATGCACTGCCTTGTGGGTTACCCGAGCTTTAGATATGTATTATTTTGGGGGGAAAATCATACATTCATATGGGAAAAATGGTGGATGACTCAGATTTTTTAAAAAGAACACAGTAGCCCCACGATCATGGCCTCCCCACTAATTCAACTATGGACTGGTAACCATGTTATTGCGTCACACATCTTTCCCTGAGCCGGGTAAACAGATAGATGGTTTGGATCTAGTCCAATTATACCTTGACACATATTACCAAACATTGCACGTGCAGACGCAAAGGACAAAAAATACATTTAAAACAATGGATCTTTAACATAGAATAAGATACAAGAATGGTTATTTACTTGTAAAGAAGGTAGATTTGTTATTTTCCCACCTAACATAACCTTTATATTTGTCAAAAGTTATCCAAGCGAATGGAAAAATGTATCAAAATAGGAGGTGGTTTTAAAGAAAAAGTTTTAAGGTAATAGCTTTTTGGTACATATACCAAGGCGGCTTACCGGAAAAATCCCTATACAAAAGAGCCGTTACTTTCGCGGAAGCTTCGTATTACTCACGCGCTTTCCTTGTGCCTAAATTCAAAAGAAATTCATGCAGCCTAGGTTTTCCAGTGCAACACGCTCCTTTACATGCACAGAGCACGTGTCAATCTGGGAGACGTGTGGAACATCCAGACAGTATCTAAGGTGGGTCGCGATTTGAAGATTATTATACGTAAAAATCAGGCGGTCTACAATGTTGGCAATTAAAATATAAATAAATATATAAATAAATAAATAATAAAATAAAAATAAAAATCAGGTACCATATGGGCTACCACTGTACAGAAAGAAAGGACGGCTATGAAAAACTAGCCAAGGGTCCACATTCAAGTAATAAGTGTGAGCCACCTGATCAGAAAAGAAATCTGATTTCTTCGTACGTTTATTTACAGAGTGTATTCAGGCCCGCCCATATTTCTGATACGCCTGCAAAATTGAGACATGTGCTGCGTGCAAATTACGTGTAGCCAATGTCTATGCACCTTATAAGCTGACTTTTCAACCCTTAGGTTATCATGGAAGTTTCGAAAATTGACAAATTGAAATGGTCCCTTCTTTGAAGAAGAATGAAGTGAAAACGTTATCCTTATGGCTATCTATATAACTCGTATATGTGGTCGCCAAACACTCAAATACCAGGCTATCAATTCCATACATCATTTGAATTTTCAGCTGTTTCAAGGGCTAATATTAAGGTTTAATGAGGATGTCTATGATAAGAACCATCGCTTCTAGCATCCATGGCCTTAATCTCCATCCTCGCCATCCATCATATCCCAGCGTCTGTAATTCTTGTCGAAGTATAGAGATATCGAAATTAAAGCATAGATATTTTTTCACTGAAACTCAAAGTGCACAACCGGGCAGTATCCGCCGTAGAATCGGAAGCGAACTCCATGCAATAATGTAATTTTCATTGGATCTCTCTCTCTCTCTCTCTCTCTCTCTCTCTCTCTCTCTCTCTCTCTCTCTCTCTCTCTCTCTCTCTCTCTCTCTCTCTCATTTTATTTGAATGTTTTGATTTTGATACAGAAAAGATAACCTTTCGTCAGGAGCTCCACAACCTCCACCCAACTTACCAACCTGGTAATGATCTAATGATATTCGGGTTGATAATTCGCAATTCTCTTCTCTTCTTTTTTTTTTTTTTTTTTTTTTTGGTCCCCTATTCTCTTCTTTTTCTATGTGTGCTAAAATACACCGAAAATACAGGGCAGGTTGGGTTTTGGGATCGATATTCACAGTAATCATACCGCTTTTGACGCTAAAAGGTGGATTCTTACAAAAAATAGGAAGTAAGCATCTGCAATCAACATGTTTTTCTTTTTGTTTTTGGACCACATGCAAGCATTGCATGCGCACCTTGCTTATTTTAGTATTAGATGCTGAGTTTTACTCTTGTATTGGACTTTGGATGGTTAGGTAAGGTAGAACAAGCTGTAGATGTTGTAGAGGATATAGTTGAGGCTGTAGAAGATGTAGCTGAGGTCGTGGAAGATGTCGCCGAGGCAGTAGAGAAGGTATCATCCGACGTGGCCGATAATCTTCCTAAGGGTGGGATACTTAAGGATGCAGCCTTGTGGATTGAGAACGCATCAAAAGAAGTGAGGGAGGATGCCCAGGAGACATTAGAGTTCATCGATAAGGTCTGATCTCTATCGATTTTACCTTTGAGGAATTCCTTCATGTAAGCCGGCTACACTGAGTTTCGATGCGAGGTGACTTGAAAACCATCCGATCACTTGATTGCGATGATCAGCACCAGAAATCGCTTCGATCAATATTGGGCTGATGAAATTGATTCACACTGATGCTTGGTGTAGTTTGAAAATGGTTTTCAAGCATCAATTCATTCTGAATTTGGATCCTTTGTTTGCCACAAGCAAAGATTCCCCGATTTTAATGCAGAAGTCCTGACAATCTTAGTAATGATGTGGACCAATTACAGTGCAGGGATCCCTGCCTGGCAAGTAGAGGATCTGGATTCATTCTTTGAATTGCTTAAGGATCCGGATTCCAGTTCTTATATTTGTTAAGAAGTAATGATAAATTACAGCCGTGTATATCAAAGATTATGCTGAAATGTCATGTTCTCCTTGGCATTCCATCGACGGCTGCCCTTTGGCCATGTGGTTGGATGATCCAGACCGCTAATCTGTCTGTTCCTACCGAATAAGGTGTACCCCAAAAAAAACGAAACCAGTGAGAGAATCCTAATCATCCAACTTTCCCTGTTGAGCATGGATGTTTACCTTTTAGTTCTTGACCGTAACCTTGAAGGTCGCCAACTGGTGAGTTGGGACTGTTCATCCATGAGAGGGTCAACTATATGAACGGTACAGATCATGAAAAGATCATCCATGTAGGGGCCATCGTGAGTGGGAGATTATATCGGTTTATCATCTCTTGATGCATGGTGTAAATGGGCGTGCAGGTGGATGACTTGAAGGAAGAACTGGAGAAAGATGTGGAAGAATTTGTGGATTCCTTGGAAGAGGATGAAGGAGAGGCCAAACAAAAAGAAGCCAAGGTGGAGGAACGGAAGGAGAAGGTGGAGACAGTGGTGGACCAGCCCCTTACAGAACAAGTAGAGGTTGTGGAAAAGGCAGCACCAGTTAAACCAGAAGCAGAGGGGAGACGGTCATGACAGCACGTCGGCGGTCGTGGCTCGAAGTGGACCTTTCATTTCTCAAATGCACGAAAGCCACTCGAGAAAGATATTAGCCTAGAAACGATCACCACCATCTGTTGATATCGCGGCCCATGATCTGTCTACACCATGTAGCATATATATATAAATTTATTTAGTTTTTCTTCTCATTAGGCAAGAAATTCATTGGACGTTATAATTTGTATGATATTTTAAAACTGATATGAAAAAGGATTATATGCCCTCAAAGGAGAAGCCTGTTAGATGGAGATTTGTAGCCCACACGGACTTGACATGCCACTCGCGGTACGTGTGTAGGACATTTGGGACATACATCCGCGGGAATACAAAAGATCATGTCCCTGCATGCATGGAAACGATCGATGGTTTAAAAGACTTGCCAAGGTTCCACTTCAACATATACACGTGTTCCATTAGATGAGTGGTCCACCTATTCCACACACGATGATCTTCACCGTCGAATCCTCATTATCCAAGGATCAGATGTCTCACACTGGAATGAGTGTGAGACAGTATGATATATCATACTTATACACAACGGTTGAGACTAAGCGTGCAAATGCCTATTAATCAGATGGTTTGGATCGTCCAATTCTTATAATTTCAGAATAATACTACAATACTACAATACAACAATATAACAATACGTACACGTTGGTCATAATTCAAATGTCTTTGATTGAATTAGATGCATGCCACGCTCGTGCAGATTGAATGAGTAAGTCTTGGTTGAAGGCACAGCGAATCCCTGCAGGACCGGCTCCGTTTATTTAGTCCATGGTCATGACGTCAGATGAGATAAGCTGAGGTCAGCTGAAAAACTTAAAAATTAAAAATAAAAATACATACCCATTTAGACTTTGGTCCTGTATGTATTTTAACATTCAGTGCCCTTCTTTGATTCCTATAGTATATAAGGTAGCAACCCAATCGTTGACATAACGAACTTCTATGGTAGGCAGAAGCCTAAAAACGATGGAGATATAAAGCTCCAGTGGATTGGGTTCTTCTCCTTGCTTCGGTGGTAGATTCCTGGGAATTTTAACACCAGGCGTAGGGCTCGATACCCATAGGTAGTTAAATCCCACTATGGCGTGTGTGGGAGGTGCGTGTCTTAAAAATTAAAAAAAAAAAGCTCAAGTGGACTTCACATAAAGCAATGGACAATGATGCCAACTGTTGAAATCTTCTTACGGCTATCCATGATATTTATTTACAAACCAACCTCTTCATACGGTCATAAACATCCTAAACTTCCGTGGCCTCAAAAAAATTTCAGTGTATGCATTCAATCCTTGTTTTATGTGGTGTGGTTCTCTTGAACTTTAGATATCCTTCAATTTTGGGATCATGTGCTAAAATGTGTTAGCAAAATAGATGGACGGCATGGATAAAACAAATACACCACAGTGGGTCTCACAAAGTCCTGGCACCATGTGGCCACTGTGGATCCACAAAGTCCTTGCACCACTGTCGATACCAGAGAGTCGTTACACCACCAAAATGGAAGACGCCGTTTGGCTGTTGACCCAACACCTGCAAGCTAGCAGGTGTCAAAGCTTTGTGGGCCTGGTGTAGGTGTCTTTTCCACTGTTCATCCATTTTTTGAGCTCATTTAAGTGCATGAGTCCAAAAATAGTGTAGATGAAAGGCTCAAATGAGCTACACTACAGGAAACCGTGGGGATCGAATTCTAAATGCTGCACCGCCGCACAAGATTTGGTTCTATGTTTCAGTTTTCCCTTCATTCAGAGTTCTGTGACGCAACCAACAGTTAGGATTGCAAATAAATTCAATCAACGTTGTTTCCGGCTGGTGTTGTCTGCCTGTGATTTATATCTCTCATTTTGTTGGGAAATTGACCATATTGGCCTTGATATATGATTAAATTTCCTAAAAAAGATTCAACTTTTCAAATGTTATGATAGTTGCCTTCCGACAAACCTTGGAAAATTACTTGGACCAAAATACCATTTGTCCTTGGTTTAATAGTTGTACGGTTTTTCAGTAAATAAGAAGTTACGTCATATTTAATAACAAGCACATAACCTTTTTTTGGGCGTGGGTAAGCCCAACCTGTGGGGCCCACACTGATGTATGTCTATAATCAATGTCACCTATCTTTCTTGCTATGTCATTTTAGGATTAGAGCCCAAATATTAACCCGATCCACTGCTCGTGTGGCCCTCATAATAGAAAATAATGGTGACCGTTGAAACTTTTCAGACTCACTATGATGTTTGTTAGAAGTGGACACTGTTAAAGTCAAGACTTTTTGAGCCCACGGCAAGCTAGCCGACAAGGTGGATGGATCGAATCAATCCATCGTGGGCCTTAGGACATAGTACTAATGGCTAGGTAATAAAGAAAGTAAACACGCTGAAAACCACGATCCATCTATACAACATGACAACCACGACCCATATAACATGGAAACTATGACCCATGCAAACCACAACCTATATGGGCCCATATTGATGTATGTGTATAATCCAAGCTGCCCATCCTTTTTGCTGTGCGATTTTAAGAGTAGGGCCCAAATATTAGCCTAATCCAGCGCTCATGTGGGCCAACAAATGAAAATAATGGTGACGGTTAAAACCTTCCGAACTTAACGTGATGTTTGTTATAAGTAGACACTGCCTAGGACAAGACTTTTTGGGGCCACGGCAAGTTGGCCGACAAGGTAGATAGATCGGATCACCCCATTATAGGCCTTAGGATATAGTACTAATGGATTGGTAGAAAGGAAAGTGAACACGTTGAAAACCACAATCTATTCAACATGGCAACCACGGCCCATATAACATGGCAACAATGAACCCATGCAAATCACAACCCAAATGGGCCCACATTAATATATGTATATAATCCATGTCGCCCATCCTTTTTGCTATGTCATTTTAGGGGTAAGGCCCAAATATCCAGCGCTTGTGTGGGCTACAAAATAGAAAATAATGGTGACTGTTGAAACTTTTCAGGCTCACTGTGATGTTTATTAGAAGTGGACACTGCCCAAGTTAGGACTTTTTAAGCCCACGACAAGCTGGCCGACAGGTGGATGGATCGGATCACTCCATTATGAGTCTTTAGCAATGGTACCAATGGCTTGTTAAAAAAGGAAGTGATCAAGTTAAAAACTACGATTCATGCAACTTGACAACCACAACCCATATAGCATGGTAACTATGACCCACACAAACCATGACCCAAATGGGCCTACATTGATATATGTGTATAATCTACGTCACCTATCCTTTTTACCGTGTCATTTTAAGGGTAAGGCCCAAATATCAGCCTGATCCAGCGCTCGTATAAGCCATGAAATAGAAAATAATGGTGATTGTTGAAACTTTCTAGGGTCACTGTGATGTTTGTTAGAAGTGGACATTGCCCAAGATAGGACTTTTTGTGCCCGCGACAAGTTGGCCGACAAGGTGGATGGATCGGATCACCCCATTGTAGGCCTTAGAATATGGTACCAATGACTAAGTAATAAAGGAAGTGAACACGTTGAAAACCACGATCCATACAACATGACAACCACGGCCCATATAACATGGTAACTACGACCCATGTAAACTATGACCCATATGGGCCCACATTGATATGTTTATAATCTATGCTGCTCGTCCTTTTTGTCGTGTCATTTTATGGGTAAGGCCCAAATATCAGCCTGATCCAGCGCTTATGTGCGCCATAAAATAGAAAATAATGGTGACTGTTAAAACTTTTCAAGCTCATTATGAAGTTTGTTAGAAGTGGACACTGCCCAAGTTAGGACTTTTTAGGCCCACGACAAGCTGGCCAACAAGTGGATGGATCGGATCACTCCATTATGAGTCTTCAACTATGGTACCAATGGCTTGTTAAAAAAGGAAGTGATCAAGTTAAAAACTACAATCCATGCAACATAACAACCACAACCCATATAACATGGCAACTATGACCCACACAAACTATGACCCAAATGAGCCCACATTGATGTATGCGTATAATCTATGCCGCCTATCCTTTTTACCATGTCATTTTAAGGGTAAGGCCCAAATATCAGCCTGATCCAGCGCTCGTGTAGGCCATGAAATAGAAAATAATAGTGATTGTTGAAACCTTCTAGGGTCACTGTGATGTTTGTTAGAAGTGGACATTGCCCAAGATAGGACTTTTTGTGCCCACGACAAGTTGGCCAACAATGTGGATGGATTGGATCACCCCATTGTGGGCCTTAGAATATGGTACCAATGACTAGGTAGTAAAAGAAGTGAATACGTTGAAAACCACGATTCATACAACATGGCAACCACGACCCATATAACATGGTAACTACGACCCATGTAAACCACGACCCATATGAGCCCACATTGATGTATGTGTATAATCATGCTGCCCGTCCTTTTTGTCCTGTCATTTTATGGGTAAGGCCCAAAAATTAGCCTGATCCAGCGCTCATGTGGGCCACAAAATAGAAAATAATGGTGACTGTTGAAACTTTTCAAGCTCATTGTGAAGTTTGTTAGAAGTAGACACTGCCCAAGTCAGTACATTTTGAGCCCACAGTAAGCTGGTCGACAAGGTGGATGAATCAGATCAGTTATTGTGAGTCTTAAGCTATGGTACTAATGGTTTGGTAGAAAATGAAGTGATCACGTTGAAAACCACTATCAATACAACAAGACAACCACGACCCATATAACATGACAACTATGACCCATGCAAACCATGACTCAAATGAGCCCACATTAATGTATGTGTATAATTCATGCCGCTCATCCTTTTTGTCGTGTTATTTTAGGGATAAGGCCTAAATATCAGTCCGATCCAATGCTCGTGTGGCCCCAAAATAGAAAATAATAGTGACTATTGAAAATTTTTAGGCTCATTGTGATATTTGTTAGAAGTGGACACTGCCCAAGTTAGGGCTTTTTGGGCCCACAGCGAGCTAGCCGACAAGGTGGATGGATTAGATCACCCCATTGTAAGTAAAAAAAGAAGTGAACAAATTAAAAATCATGATCCATACAGCCTAACAATCATGACCTATATAACATAACAACTATGACCCATGCAAAGCACGACTCAAATGGGCCGCGGTTATATGGGTCGCAGTTGTCATATTATATGGGTCGCAGTTGTCATGTTAAATGGGTTGCAGTTGTCCTATTATATGGGTTGCAGTTGTTCTATTATATGGGTCGCAGTTGTCATGTTATATATGGGATATAGTTGTCCTATTATATGGGTCGCAGTTATTATCATGTTATATAAGTCGTAGTTATGCTATTGTATGATTCGCAGTTGTATGGATTGTAGTTGTCATGTTATATGGGTTGCAGTTGTCCTATTATATGGGTCGCGGTTGTCATATTACATGGGTCGCGGTTGTCCTGTTTATAGGTTATAATTGTATGGATCGCAATTGTTCTGTTATATGGGTCGCAATTATCCTATTATATGGGTCGTGGTTGTCATGGGTCATGGTTATCATGTTAAATAGGTCGTAGTTATTATATTATATGGATCATGGTTGTAATGTGACGTGTAAAGTTCATAAGGGTCAAGATTGTCATGTGATGTGGACCCCACCTTAACGTATATGTTTAATCCACGCTATCCACCACCTTTTTCATATTATTTTAGGCAATGAGCCAAAAAATAAGAAAGATTCGAGTCTCGAGTGGACCGTATCGAGGGAAATAAAGTCTTATTGTTGGAACTTTCTAAGGCCTACTGTTGTATGTATATGGATTGTGGTTTGTATGGGTTGTAGTTGCCATGTTATATGGGTCATGGTTGTCATGTTGTATGGATCATGGTTTACATAGGTCGTAGTTGCCATGTTTTATGGGTCATGGTTATCATGTTGCATGGATCGTAGTTTTCAACGTGTTCACTTCCTTTTTTACTAAGCCATCGGTACCATAGCTTAAGGCCCATAATGGGGTAATTGATCCATCCACCTTGTTGGCCAGCTTATTGTGGGCCCAAAAAGTCCTAACTTTGGCAGTGTTCACTTCTAATAAACATCACAGTGAGTATGAAAAGTTTCAACGGTTACAATTATTTTCTATTTTATGGCCCACACGAGCGCTGGATCAGGCAGATATTTGGGCCCTACCCCTAAAATGACATGGCAAAAAGGATAGGCAGTATGAATTATACACATACATAAATGTAGGCCCATTTGAGTCATGGTTTGCATGGGTCATAGTTGTCATGTTATATAGGTCATTGTTATCATGTTAAATGGATCTGGTTTTCAACATGTTTACTTACTTTTCTACCAAACCATTAGTACCATAGCTTAAGGCCCACAATGGGGTGATCCGATCTATCCACCTTGTTTACCAACTTGTCATGGGCTCAAAAAGTCTTGTCTTGGGCAGTGTCCACATCTAACAAACATCACAATAAGCCTAGAAAGTTTCAACAGTCATCATTATTTTCTATTTTGTAGCCCAAGCGAGCGCTGGATTAGGTTGATATTTGGGCCTTACTCCTAAAATGACAAAGCAAAAAGGATGGGCAACATGGATTATACACATACATCAATGTGGGCCTATTTAGGTCGTGGTTTGCATGGGTGGTAGTTGCCATGTTATATGGGTGGCGGTTGTCATGTTGAAATGGATCGTGGTTTTCGATGTGTTCAACTTCTTTTATACAAAACCATTAATACCATATCTTAAGGCCCACAATGGGGTGATCTAATCCATCCACCTTGTCGGCTAGCTTGTCGTGGGCCCCAAAAGTCTTGTCTTGAGCAGTGTCTACTTCTAGCGAATATCACAGTGAGCCTAGAAAGTTTCAACAGTCATCATTATTTTCTATTTTGTGTCCCACACGAGTGCTGGATCAGGCTGATATTTGGGTCATGCCCCTAAAATGACACGACAAAAAGGATGAGCGGCATGGATTATACACATACATCAATGCGGGCCCATATGGTTGTGATTTGCATAGGTCATAATTGCCATATATGGGTGGTGGTTGTCATGTTGAATGGATAGTGGTTTTCAATCGTGTTCACTTCCTTTTCTACCAAACCATTAATACCATATCTTAAGGCCCACAATGGGGTGATCCGATCCATCCACCTTGTTGGCTAACTTGTCATTGGCCCAAAAAGTCTTGTCTTTAGCAATGTCCACTTCTAATGAACATCACAGTGACCCTAAAAAGTTTCAACCGTTACCATTGTTTTCTATTCTGTGGCCCACACGAGCATTGGTTCAGGTTGATATTTGGGCCCTACTCCTAAAATGACACGGCAAAATAGATGGGCGGCAAGGATTATACACATACATCAATGCGGACCCCATGAATTGGTCCATGCCCACACTCAAAAAAGGGTTCCGTACACGTCATTCAGTACTACGTAACTTCTTATTCACTGGAATATCATACAAATATTGAACCGAGAACAAAGAATATTTTGGTCAAAGTAATTTAAGAAAGCTTGTCACAAAGCCACCCTCGGAAAATTTGAATGGTTGAATCTCTTTAGAGATTTTGACCACACATGGAGGCCAATACAGACAATTTCCCGATGTTTTTCTCATGCCTTAAGATGGGGGGACAAAATATATGTGCGGCACGAATAAAATACATAAATCATGGTGAGGCCCACATAACATCGACATCAGCTAGCTGGCTGAGGGTGGTGTCACGAGCCAAACCGCGTCCAAAACGAAGTCCTGAAATTGAGTTGGCGGTAATGCTCTGAAGTGTGGAACTTCATTGGGTCCCACCATGATGTATGTGTTTGATCCACATGGTCCATCCACTTTTATACATCATTTTAAGGGACAAACTCAAAATGAAGTAGATGCATGGTTCAAGTGGACCACACCACAGGAAGAAGCGGAAATTTGATGCTTACGGTTGAAAACTTCTTGAGGCCAATGAAGGCCCGTATCAATCTGGTATTTGTGTTTTCTCTTAATCCAGGTCTATGTGACCTTATAAACAGGTTAGATGTAAAATAAATGTCAAGGTGGACCTTAAAAAGGTTTTAACGACCGTCGTTCATTCCCCACTTCATTATGTGTTGTGGTCCACTTGAGCTTTGCATACACCTCTTTTTTCGCTGACCAGGAAAAATGAATGGTCGGTGTGGATCTAACATATTCATTATGGTGGGGCTCACATAAGTTCCAGACGTTAAAACATTCCGTGTTATGCAGTAAATCCGGAGAGAAAATCGGTTCCTACTGGAAATCCTCTTTCATTTTTTCTTTTTAGTTTTTCTAGGCTGATGTCAGCTGATGTTATCAGTGCTGACGCGGATTGCGTACTAACCCCCTTGGACAATAATCCCTCCATATAGGCCCATGTAGGGCTACCATGATGTGGCAGATCCAGCCTCAAATGGACCACACCAAATAGTAAGCTTGGATTCAGTCATCTGTAGTGTGGTCCAATTGAGTGTTGGATCTATCTCATTTTTGGACTCACGTCTTAAAAAGATATAAGAAAATGTATGAACGGCGTAGATAAACAGATACATCAAGGTGGCCCCAAAGTACCCTCCGTATAGATAATTATTATCCGGCGGATCATAAGCAATCCGCTTGCCTAAATTTATTATACGAAACTTTGGAAATAGGTCGCCACTATTTAATTGGCGTGACTTATCCACTTTGCCCGCTGCTGCACGTAGAGCAATGGAAACGCTACAAATAAAAGGGAACAATCGGGAGGTGGGTCTTTTTTTTTCTGTTTTTTTCAAGAAAGTGAGCTCAAGCCACTGAGATTTCATTGATACAAGAAAATTTAAAACCTTTCTGGTGGGTCCCAACAAAAAGATTTTGGACCGCACCTATCACATGTACACAACCTAGGGTAGACACTAAGATCGGGTGAAAGCATTCTAGAGGCCCATCCGGAATATGTTTAACAATTTGGATGGCCTGAATTCGTGTAAAAGTCGTCATTTGTACGGTGGCGAGGGACAACCATTTTGAGAAAAAAATAGGAAACTATCGCGGTGGTCTGCTCGTGAGATATTTGTTTATCCACCTTGTACATTCATTTTCGCATACAAGCTCAAAAAAAAACAAAGGAAAATCCGGTGCTCGAGTGGGACACACCAGTGTCATAAATTATACATGAGAAAGGGTAATCTTACCAAAGATTGAAGAATATGCTCGGTATAATCAAATTATAATATTGTACTTGATTGATGCGGCTGAATTACTATAAGGCTTCTCAAACCGTTCACATGCTTGTATTGCTAGAGCGTCCATCTTGGGGCAACGTTATAAGATGAGCTGAAAAAACGGATGGAGGGTGTGGATATACGACAAATCATCAAGGTGGGCCCTAAGGTAAGGTAACACCTTAGCTGACCATGTGGGGCCCACCTTGATGACTATGTTGTATATCTACGCAGTCCATCCTTTTTATAAATCATTTTAAGACTTGATCCCAATACTTAATCAGATCCAAATCTCAGGTGGACCAAACCACCAGAAACAATGGGAGCTAGAAAAACAAACATATAGCGTCAACGGCAAGGGTAAAAACACCTCATCCGCTCCCCTTCCCTGGGTACTCTCCCCTCTCCGGACTTGTGGCATGCCAGTTGCCGAAGGTGCGACAAGGATTTCGATAGAATGCAGACTACTATAAAGGTCGTAATTCACACTGTTGGATGGCGTATGTGGCCGGGCATTTCATCATGTATTGAATGCTGTCAACATCCCTGCACCGAAAATAACAATGCTTGTACCAAAAAAATGGATATTAATGAAAAACAGTCATCTGTCCAACTTCAATGGACAAGTGAGGCTCACTTGATGATTATACTACCCTGATGGTGTATGTTATGTTCTCTGTGCACACTAGCCTGTTTGGCCGGACCGATCCCGCAGTGTTACGAGGGATGGGATCGCGATATCCTGGGAATGCATGACAAACCAAGCAGAACCGGTGAACTTGTCCCAGGATATAAGCAATCCCATGATATAAGCAATCCCATGGATCTTAAAACAATCCACTGACATCACTATCATTACCTTAAAATTGATCCCATCCCTTGGTTGGACGGATGAAAGGAAAATTCCCGGAATACGACGGGCGTGTCAAATATACCCAGTGAACTTGTCTCTGGATATAGCAATCTCATAGATCTTAAACTAATATACTGACACCACCATCATTACCTTAAAATCCATCACATCCTTCCTAATCCTATGGGATTCGCCCGGGCAAACAGGCTGTGCTCGATATCAATCCAAGTGTGCCATCTGGCGGTAAGAACGAGGCCCTGCACTGTAGCCATCATGCGGGCTGGACGAAAGCCGAATTTGTATCGATTTTATCCAAAGAGGTTTGAATCCCGAGTGGCACGTTTTTAAAGCGAAACGCGTGAAAAGGGTGGAATTTTCCCATGGGTCTCACATTCCTAGTCAGCTAGTGTGGGCCACGATCAAACTAGTCTAAGCATCACTCTCTTGAATTTTTATTTCTTAAACTTATCACCCAAGAAATTAACCTCACTTTCTTAACATTCAACACGTAAGCCCTAACATTCAACACGTAAGCCGGCTAAAATATTCAAACGTCCACCTCTTGCCTAGATTTGAAAATAGCCGAGCTAGCGTAACTAGCGCCGGTACCTCGCACATCAATAGACCCGGCGGTGGAATTTTGACGAGATCCACGCAACACGGTCCACGAGGTATGCCTTCTAGAGCTGGGACGGGACGACTGGACTCGTAGGACTCGTTTAGACCTGATTCGACCCAAACTGATTAGATGAGTTGATCCAATCCAAGTAGGTTTCGTTCAATCTGAACTCAAACTGAATTGGGTTCGGGTCACCCAGTCACTCAACTCAACTCGATCCGAAATCCACCTCGGTACTGACTCGACTCCATCGGAAATCCTACATATATAAAAGAAAACTCTAAATTTGACGTTTCAAATCTAAGATGACAGTAGCCGATGGAGAGGCTGCAATTATGGCAAGTGCACCTTGGTTCTGAATTGTGATCTTAGACTGTGGGTACTCATTCGACCTGGCTTGACTTGGACGGCGTGAATACAAAATAGAGACATCAAGGTGGGGCCCACGGTTAGGGCGGCACCGTCCTTGGTGAGTCCTTGGTCCCACCTAATCCTCCTCCCGAGAGGATGGCACCGTAAAGTGCCCACCCAAGGTACAGAAGAATTCTCCATTTGGAAATGGTTGCATTTGGGGCTACGAACATGGACTTTTTGCAACACTTTCTTTTTCAAGTCATAATGATTATTAACAACTCCCAAATCAAATAAGAAAAGATCATGACCCGGACTTTTGATCCAATACACCTGGTATCATAATATGGTATGTCGGGGATTTGGGCTCAGATTCTGAGACAATCTTACAATGATCCAAACCGTTCATATGGCAAGACTCACTTTGTGCTTTGGAAGACAATAAATAAAGTCTATCAATTATATTATTTCAGCCATTTAATAATTTGGATCTTTTGCTCCGTAGATGACCACAAGCTTCATATAATCGAAGGGTTGAAATACTTGTATTCCCATCTAAAGGGAGCTCTATCAAATAAACGGTTTTATCATTTAATAGGGCCTAAATCCAACTGCTAGTCTCTGGATGCATATTATTTTAATACATCGAGATGCACTCGAGCGAACCAACCTCCACGACCGATATCAGTAAAAAAAAAACAGGATGGTCTACTAACCATACGGGTTACCATTGTACGGAAAGAATGGACAGCTTTAAAAACTAGCCAAGGGTCCACCTTCAAGTAATAGTGTGGGCAACCTGATTAGAAAGCCATTCTGATTTCTGCGTTAGTTCATCTACAGATTGTATTCAGAGCCGCCCATATTTCTTATACGCGCGCTTGCAAAATTGGCGCATGTGCTGCGTGTAAGTTGCGTGTAGCCAACCTCCAAGCAGCTTATAAGCTGACTTTTCAAACCTAATTAAGGTTGTTGGGAGGAAAAATAGTAAGCCAAATAACTCAGCTTATGGAATGGACCGACTCTACTTAAACAAAATAACTCAACTTATGGAATGGACCAACTCTACTTAAACAACACAGGCGCGTGATGCCTGAGTCTTAAATGGCATTTATGTCCAGAAACAGGCTGACCTCCTAGAGGAATGGTGTAGTTGTAAGGACACACAAAGAGGAAATGACCGTGAGTCTGTTCAAATAGTCAATTGCCGACCTAACCCATAGCTCGGTCATTGCTCGGCCGTAGATCAGCAATAGCTCAATGGTAGATTGGTCATAGGTCAGCTACAATGCGATTAAAGCTCGACTAGAGCTCAGTTATAGTTCGAGATAACTTCCAAGAGAAGGCATATGCTGGTTCCACGAAGAACTCAGTAAACGACCTATCCTCAAACTAATAATCTAAAGATCCTTCCAACGGTCTAAAGATCTCTCACAAGATCTTCAGAAGATCAGATCGGATCCCGAGAACTTTGGAATCTGACGCAGGGATGAATGTGACGAGGTCGATTACCGTCTTCCTCAAGGATAACTACTCCGAATCCACGGAGCTTCTCTGGACTCCTCACAAAGACTACTCGAATTCACGAGGAAAGAAAGCAAGAGAATAGAAATAAATTCTAATAAAATTCAAAATTGATTAATGAATGAATTAAAACGAGTTCACATCCCTTTAAATAAGGAAACCAAGCAATAAGAAAGAAATCAGACCCAAACTACAACTAAAACTCCTAGAATCCGCGACTTACTATTTATATACGGTCGTGATGTCTACTAGTGCGCAAGGTTTTCAGCCAAAAATAATAAGTGTCCTATTTGACTTCAGTAAACCGTTCTCCTAATTATTCTAAGCACTTTTTATGTTGGACACAACTCCTACAGTCCAATGGATGAAGAGTTATAATAAAATTAAAACTTACTATTTATAGTAAAAACGAAAATAAAATAGAGAAACGACTGTGGATCACGGGGTTTTTTCGCAAATTCGGGCTGTGCAACTCGGCATAGCGAGGTTGGTTGGCTAAAGTAACTCGTTCTACACCAAAATCATATATTTTATGTTAGATAACTTATTCCGGATTGCGAAATACGCCCGATCTAAGGTCCGACGGTCCGAATCACTTCTATCGTCAACCGGGCCTTTTCTGATCCATCTTGGCCATGAAACTGTTCGCGACCCGCTCTACATCAGAATTCGATAAGGATCCTGAACAGATTTCGATACAGGATTTGTCTCCAGTATATCGAGGATTTCTAGCCGCATACGTCTTTCATCTCCTATAAATAGAGATATTCCCAACCAATGTAAGGTACACACATCTAAACCCTAAGACTCAATTGGTGACTCTTTTCCAAAGAGATCTAATCCCTCTAAAGATCCTAGAGATCTAACTTAAGCATCGGAGTGTCCCCTGTGTAAGACAGGGTCTCCTTTGTTCTTTGTTCTTTTCTATGCAGATTTGAATGGGTTAGCTAGGGAGGGTCTGTCGAAAAACAGCATCAACAAAGGTTATCAAGGAATTGTTTCCAAAATACAAATGGTCTCTTCCTTTGAAGTAGAATGATATGAACACGTTATATATCGATTATAGCTCTCAATATAAAGCTCGTCTATGTGGTAGCCGAACACTCAAATACTAGAGTTTCATTTTCATCAAGTGATTTGGGTTACTTTGTAATCCTTGGTGATTTGCATTTTTAGCTGTTTAAAGGATTAAAATAGAGATTTAATGAGAATGTCTATGATAAGAACCATCACTTCTAATGTACATGGCCTCAATCTCCATCCTCGCCATCAATTACATCCCAGCATCCATAATTCTTCTCCAAGTTTAGAGATTTCTAAATTAAAACATGGATATTCGTTCTCGGTGAGTCGAGGGGCATAAATGTTAACGGGTTGTATCCACTGTGGAATCCAAAGTGAACTCCATGCAATAATGTAATCTCTCTCTCTCACTCTCTCTCTCTCTCTCTCTCATTTTATTTGAATGTTTTGATTTTGATCCAGGGACAATTACCTTCTATCAGGAGTTCCACAACCTCCACCCAACTTCCCAATCTGGTAATGATCTAATAATATTTATGCTGATAATTCAATTCCCTTTTTTATCATCTGTGCTAAAATACACTAAAAATACAGGGCAAGTTGGGTTTTGGGATCGATATTCATGATAATCATACTGCTTTGGAAGCTAAAAGGTGGATTCTTACAAAAAATTGAAAGTGTGATCAATTCGATTGATGACCCTCGATTGGAGTTTTGGGATCAAAGCCCTATTGATAGTTTGCACAGTTTTACATAATTGTACAATTTTGTTTCTAATTTTAGATCTAGGTTGTATTAGAGGCACAACCTGAATCCGACTTGTAAAGATCTCAGTTCATCAATGAAATTTGTAAGTTTTTTTTTAAAATTAAAAAAATGAATCCAGGTTATATTTATGGGTATAAAGTGAGATTAGGGTATTCTACGATAATTGGAAACCTGTTCTAAAGAGAGTTAGGTTTTAGGGAAATGGGATTTAGGGTTTTTAAACTGTAGGATTTGCAAGTTAATTGATTGCATTTTTTATAATTTCATTTTCACAGTGGATTATTTGTTGCTTTATGTTATAATTTTTTTCATAAGAGTTTTTTCATGTAAATCCTTATGTTCCGAATGTATTTTCAAATTTTCCATTTCTATACTTATTTGATTCACATTTGGGTCACATCTAAGTGACGCTTATCTATTCCCACAACTTATAGGACATTTGTCCCTTACATAGAAAGGTACGCACTGGGAATGCAAAAGGGCATGTCCGTGTATGGAAACAATCGGTGGTTCAAAAGACTCGCAAAGGGTCCACTTCAACATATACACGTGTTACATTATAAAAATTGCACACCCATTCAACGCTAGATGATCTTCAGCGTCAAACCCACATTACCCAAGGATCATGTCTCACACACACATGGCTGCTTGGCATGTGTGCGAGACAAATTATGATATAGCTTACTTATACATGGCGGTTGAAACTAAGTGTGCAAATGCCTATTAATCAGATGGTTGGGATCGTCCTATCCCTATAATTTCCGAATAATACTATAAAAAAAAAAAAAAAAAAAACACGTGGACCGTAATTCAAATGGCTTTGATTGAGGTAAATGTATGCCGCTTACTCGTCTAAATTTATTACACAAAACTATCCTGATAGGTCACCTCTATTTAAATGGCACGACTTACCTAACTCGCCCGCTACTACATCTAGAGCAATACAAATCAGAGGGACCGCTGTGCACGGAGCATACCTTAAGAATCACACTGTCATAAACATTCTAATTATCCAATTAATGGGCATTATTTGAGCTGTTAAATGGAATTCCGTAGTACGTATAAATTCAGCAGGTGTCATCTGACTGTTGATATTGACTGGTCACTTATGCCTTTTGGCACCACTTTCCATCGGAGCGGGGTTGCTGCTTTATTTAATTTTTTTTTTATTAGACACCCACCGACCCACCCACTCCACGTTTATAGACGGTCTCAAAAGAAGCTGCTTCCGTAGAATTGTTTGTTGAAAGGATAAGTCTCTGTCATGATTCTCTAAAAGTGAAAATCGGATTGCGTACTGAGTTACTCAGCATGATCTTCTGAGTAAACTCTGCTGGGCCCCGTGAATGTATATGGTCCATCCATGTCATCCATCCGTTTTTCAATCTTATTTTAGGGGTTGAGACCGAAATTTAAGCATAATCAAAAATCATGTGGACAATACCATAGGAAACAGTTTGAATAATGATTTACACAGTTGAAATCTTTATTGGGCCCACAGTGATGTTTATTTCTCATCCAACCTATTCATAAGATCACAAAAACATGAATGAAGGGAAAATGCAAATTCAAGCTTGATCCAAAACTCTGTGGCCCCCAAGAAATTTTCAATAGTAGATGTTCAATTCACATGGTTTCCTGTGGTGTGGTCCAATTGAGGTTGGATATACTTAATTTTTAGTCTCAAGCACTAAAATTATCTACTAAAATGGATGGACGGAGTGGATAAAATATATAAATCACTGTCAACCCTGCAGAGTTTACACAGTATGCTTAGCGTACCGAGCAACTCAGTATGCAATCTGCTTCCATAAAAGTAAAACTTATAAAAGGCTACCCTACTTAGGCCGTGTTTGTTAACGTTTAATTTTTGCACTTAAAACTGAATTGGGAAATTTTTCTATGTTTAGTGGTGTTTGTTAATGCGTTGTTAATGCAGAAGACAGAAAGCACTCAGTAGTTTTTCACTGAATTCTTTTCGTGATAGGAGTCTGGCTTAATGATGAATGCGGAATACGCTACGTGATTTTTCATTAAACAAAAATTTTTACTTCCAAACATATCCTTTTTCAAGTTCCTACGGCAATTTTTTCTTTTAAATTGTTTGCGAAATACAAAATCAACCTTTAACATGTGAAACTTCTTTATGCCCCACCATGATTTATGTGTTTGATCCACACCGTTCATCAACTTTTTTAGATCATTTAAGGTGTGAGCTAATAAAAGACATAGGTCTAATGATTAATTGGACCACAAGGTGGGGATTGAACATCCACTGTTAAAAACTTCTTGGGAGCTGGAGAAGTTTCGAATCAAGCTGATATTTGTGTTTTCACTTCATCCACGTCTACATGGCCTAATGAATAGGTTGGATGGTTAAAAAAACATCATAGTGGCCCTTAGAAAGGTTTCAATGGTAGATGTCATTATCACTGCAGCATCCTTTGGTGTAGTTGTGGACCTGCTTCATCTTTTAAATCTTATATTAAAATAATATGAGAAAAATAATGAACGGCTTAGATAAAACACTTACATCATGATGGGCCCCACAGTGCCCTACCTGGATGGTAATCCGTTCGGCCGAGGGTAGGACGCAATCCGCGTTCAAAGCAAATGGGTAGGGCTGACTAGGAAGCGGATTGGATGGTGTATTGACGTCAGCAAATTTTGTGGGTCCCATCATGACGTATTTGTTATATCCAAACTGTCCATTCATTTTGTGAGTTTGTTGTAAGGCTTGAACCAAAAAATAAGACAGATCTAAAGATAAATTAGACCACAATGTAAAAAGCAGTGGGGTGATTGAACATTTACCATTCAAACCCTTTTGGGGTCACAGAAGTTTAGGATCAATATGAAATTTGTTTTTCCTCTTCATCCAGATATTTTGAACCTTATGAATAAATTAGATGGAAAATAAACATTATGGTGGACCCTTCGAATTTTTTAACGGTGAAAATCATTATCTCACTGCTATATTTGGTGTGGTACATTTGAGTTTTGGACATTATTCATTGAGAAATTTCCAACTGTACGACCAGTATATGGCCCATTCCTGAGACGAAGCCCACCCCATTTTACTTCCCAAGAATACTCCCCAGGTGTACGGATGCCTTCCCAAAGGTCGAAAATGCCCCTACTTTTTCCTTCAAGCGGATCGGCCGCTGCGCGAAGACGAGCGCTGACACTTCTCGAACTCCGAGTTATACGAACGATTCAAAAGAGATCAACGTTACATGTACCCCACAGTTATGTATTTATTATATCCACAACGTTCATCCAAATTTTCAGATCATTTCGGAGCATTATCCCAAAAAAAAAAATCATATCCAAAGATCAACTGGACCACACCACAAAGAGCAGTAGAAAATTGATTTTCACCGTTGAAACTTTTGTAGGGCCCACCATAACATTTATCTTCCATCTAATCCATTCATGAGGTCACAAAGACCTGGATGAATAGAAAAAAAAAATCATAATGATCCAAAACTTCCGTGACCCCTGAAAGGGTTTCAACGATAAACGTTCAAAGCAGAATGGCATTACCATTTGCTACGGTTAGATCTATGGCTACGGATTAAAACCGTAGTCATAGATACCATAATCCGTAGCAATAGGGTCCGTCCGGGGTGGGCGCGCAGAATTAGCGGCCCCCCGCACCACTTGCTGGCCTGTCCGGCGCGGCCATGCCGATTTGGTGAGGTCGCGCCCATATGGTGGGCCCTATGGCTACGGATAATAAACGTAGCTAAAGTCCATAACAATAAGTTTTTTTTAGTTTTTTTGTGTTTTTTTTTTTAATGGAGAACTTTATTCTACCTATAATTTTCTCTAACACATATCTATATAAATATGTATATATAAGCATATAAATTTTTTTCTCTTTCTTTTCATTTCTTTCTTTATTCATTTAACAAGAATATCTTCTAAACTAAAATTAGTTACTTGATGTACCCTATATGATTTTGGGGTAGGAGAAGCTACTTTAACCAACCAACTTGGTTATTTTTTAAGATTTCATCAGCTCGATGATCGAAAATCCATTTCATTCACTTAGCGATCAATTTCGTTCATTTCATTTACATGCATTTCACGGTCATTTCACTTCAATTTATGATCACTTCCATGCATTTCACGGTCATCCAAAACATTTTCGTGTTGATTCACGGTCATTTCGAGGCATTTCACGGTCATTTGCATACATTTCACGGTCATTTCGCTTTAATTCGTGATCACTTTCATGCATTTCACGGTCATCCGAAACATTTCCATGTTGATTCACGTTCATTCCGAGGCATTTCACGGTCAAACTCCTTCACTTCACGGTCATTTGCATGGATTTCACGGTCATTTCGCTTCAATTCATCATCACTTCCATGCATTTCACGGTCGTCCGAAATAATTTCGTGTTGATTCACGGTCATTTCGAGGCATTTCATGGTCAAACTCCTTCACTTCACGGTCATTTTCATGCATTTCAAGGTCATTTCGCATTAATTCATTATCAGTTCCATGCATTTCACGGTCATCCGAAACAATTTCGTGTTGATTCACGGTCATTTCAAGGCATTTCACGGTCAAACTCCTTCACTTCACGGTCATTTGTATGCATTTCACGGTCATTTCGCTTCAATTCATCATCACTTCCATGCATTTCATGGTCGTCCAAAATAGTTCCGTGTTGATTCACGGTCATTTCGAGGCATTTCACAGTCAAACTCCTTCACTTCACGGTCATTTGCAAGCATTTCACGGTCATTTCGCTTCAATTCATCATCACTTTCATGCATTTCACGGTCATCCGAAACAATTTCGTGTTGATTCATAGTCATTTCAAGGCATTTCACGGTCAAACTCCTTCACTTCACGGTCATTTTCAAGCATTTCACGGTCATTTCGCTTCAATTCATCATCACTTTCACGCATTTCACGGTCATCCGAAACAATTCCGTGTTGATTCACGGTCATTTCGAGACATTTCACGGTCAAACTCCTTCACTTCATGGTCATTTGCATGCATTTCACGGTCATTGCGTTTCAATTCATCATCACTTCCGTGCATTTCACGATCATCTAAAATAATTCCGTGTTGATTCACGGTCATTTCGAGGCATTTCACGGTCAAACTCCTTCACTTCACGGTCATTTGCATGCATTTCACGATCATTTCGCTTCAATTCATGATCACTTCTATGCATTTCACGGTCGTTCAAAACAATTCCGTGTTGATTCACGGTCATTTCGAGGCATTTCACGGTCAAACTCCTTCACTTCATGGTCATTTGCATGCATTTCACGGTCACTTCGCTTCAATTCATCATCACTTCCATGCATTTCACGGTCATCTAAAACAATTCCGTGTTGATTCACGATCATTTTGAGGCATTTCACGGTCAAACTCCTTCACTTCAAGGTCATTTGCATGCATTTCATGATCATTTCGCTTCAATTTATGATCACTTCTATGCATTTCACGGTCGTCCGAAACAATTCCGTGTTGATTCACAGTCATTTTGAGGCATTTCACGGTCAAACTCCTTTAATTCACAGTCATTTGCATGCATTTCACGGTCATTTCGCTTCAATTCATGATCACTTCCATGCATTTCACGGTCATCCGAAACAATTCCATGTTGATTCACGGTCATTTCGAGGCATTTCACGGTCAAACTCCTTCACTTCACGGTCATTTGCATGCATTTCACGGTCATTTCACTTTAATTCATGATCACTTCCATGCATTTCACGGTCATCCGAAACAATTCTGTGTTGATTCACGGTCATTTCGAGGCATTTCACAGTCAAACTCCTTCACTTCACGGTCATTTGTATGCATTTCACGGTTATTTCGCTTCAATTCATCATCACTTCCATGCATTTCACGGTCATTCGAAACAATTTCGTGTTTATTCACGGTCATTTCGAGGCATTTCACGGTCAAATTCCTTCACTTCATGGTCATTTGCATACATTTCAGGGTCATTTCGCTTCAATTCATTATCACTTCCATGCATTTCACAGTCATTCGAAACAATTCCGTGTTGATTCACGATCATTTCGAGGCATTTCACGGTCAAACTCCTTCACTTCACGGTCATTTGCATGCATTTCACGGTCATTTCGCTTCAATTCATCATCACTTCCATGCATTTCACAGTCATCCGAAACAATTCCGTGTTGATTCACGGTCATTTCGAGGCATTTCACGGTCAAATTCCTTCACTTCACGGTCATTTGCATGCATTTCACGGTCATTTTGCTTCAATTCATCATCACTTCCATGCATTTCACGGTCATCCGAAACAGTTCCGTGTTGATTCACGGTCATTTCGAGGCATTTCATGGTCAAACTCCTTCACTTCACGGTCATTTGCATGCATTTCACGGTCATTTCGCTTCAATTCATGATCACTTCCATGCATTTCACGGTCATCCGAAACAATTCTGTGTTGATTCACGGTCATTTTGAGGCATTTCACAGTCAAACTCCTTCAATTCACAGTCATTTGCATGCATTTTACGGTCAATTTTCTTCAATTCATGATCACTTTCATGCATTTCACGGTCGTCCAAAACAATTCCGTGTTGATTCACGGTCATTTCGAGGCATTTCACAGTCAAACTCCTTCACTTCACGGTCATTTGCATGCATTTCATGGTCATTTTCACGCATTTCGCGGTCCAATCGCTTCACTTCATGATCATTTCCATGCATTTCACGATCATTCCCAGCAATTTCGTATTGATTCATGGTCATTTCCCTAAACATTAACCTATACCCTAACCTAAACCTATACTTTTAACTTAAACCTATTCTCAAATCCCAAAACCTATTACTTAAACCTAAACCTAAACTTTAACCTTAACGTAAACCTATAACCTATAGCAAATGACCTTAACCTACACCCTAACCTTAACCTATAACCCATAACCTAAACCTATTCTCAAATCCCAAAGGTTATAGGTTTTGATTTAGGTTATAGGTTATAGGTTTAGGTTAAGGTTTAGGTTTAGGTTTTGGAATTTGAGAATGGGTTCGGGTTTAGGTTATAAGTTTTGGTTTCAGTTTAGGCTATAGGTTAACAGTTTATGTTAAGGTTTAGGTTTAGGTTATAGTTTTTTGGATTTGAGAATGGGTTCGGGTTTAGGCTATAGGTTTTGGTTTTAGTTTAGGTTATAGATTTTGGTTTAGGTTATAGGTTTTGGGATTTGAGAATGGGTTCGGGTTTAGGCTATAGGTTTTGGTTTTGGTTTAGGTTATAGGTTATAGCTTTTGGGATTCGGGAATGGGTTCGGGTTTAGGTTATAGGTTTAGGTTATAAGTTATAGGTTTATGTTAAGGTTTAGGTTTAGGTTTTGGGATTTGAGAATGGGTTCGGGTTTAGGTTATAAGTTTTGGTTTTGGTTTTGATATAAGTTATAGGTTTAGGTTAAGGTTTTGGTTTAGGTTTAGGTTATAGGTTTTGAGATTTGAGAATGGGTTCGGGTTAGGTTATAGGTTTTGGTTTTGGTTTAGGTTAAGGTTAGAGGTTTTGGGATTTGAGAATGGGTTCAGGTTTAGGTTATAGGTTTTGGTTTTGGTTTTGGTTATAAGTTATAGGTTTAGGTTAAGGTTTTGGTTTAGGTATAGGTTACAGGTTTTGAGATTTGAGAATGGGTTCAGGTTAGGTTATAGGTTTTGATTTTGGTTTAGGTTAAGGTTAGAGGTTTTGGGATTTGATAATGGGTTCGGGTTTAGGTTATAGGTTTTGATTTTGCTTTAGGTTATAGGTTTTAGGATTTGATAATGGGTTCGGGTTTTGGTTATAGGTTTTGGTTTTGGTTTAGATTTAGGTTATAAGTTTTCGGATTTAAGAATGGGTTATGGTTTAGGTCAAAGGTTTTGGTTTTGGTTTAGGTTATAGGTTTTGGTTTAGGTTATAGGTTATAGGTTTAGGTTAAGGTTTTGGTTTAGGTTTAGGTTATAGGTTTTGGGATTTGAGAATGGGTTCGGGTTAGGTTATAGGTTTTGGTTTTGGTTTAGGTTATAGGTTTTGGTTTTGGTTTAGGTTAGAGGTTTTGAGATTTGAGAATGGGTTCGGGTTTAGGTTATAGGTTTTGGTTTAGGTTTTAGTTATAGGTTTTGGGATTTGAGAATGGGTTCGGGTTTTGGTTTAGGTTTAGGTTTAAGTTATAGGTTTTTGGATTTAAGACCAAAACCTATAAATTCAAAACCTAAACCAAAACCTATAACCTAAACTAAAACCAAAACCTATAACCTAAATACGAACCCATTCTCAAAACCAAAACCTATAACCTAAAACCGAACCCATTCTTAAATCCCAAAACCTATAACCTAAACCTAAACCAAAACCTTAACCTAAACATATAACATATAACCTAAACCAAAACCAAAACCTATAACCTAAACCCAAACTCATTCTCAAATCCCAAAACCTATAACCTAAACCAAAACATATAACTTAAACTAAAACCAAAACCTATACCCTAAACCCGAACCTATTCTCAAATTCAAAAAACTCATAACCTAAACCTAAACCTTAACCCGAACCCATTCTCAAATCCCAAAACCTATAACCTAAACCAAAACCTATAACCTAAACTAAAACCAAAACCTATAGCCTAAACCCGAACCCATTCTCAAATTCAAAAACCTATAACCTAAACCTAAACCTTAACCTAAACCGTTAACCTATAACCTAAACTGAAACCAAAACTTATAACTTAAACCCGAACCCATTCTCAAATCCTAAAACCTAAACCTAAACCTTAACCTAAACCTATAACTTATAACCTAAACCAAAATCAAAACCTATAACCTAAATTCGAACCCATTTTCAAATCCCAAAACCTATAACCTAAACCAAAATCAAAACCTATAACCTAAACCTGAACCCATTCTCAAATCCAAAAACCTATAACCTAAACCTAAACTGTTAACTTATAACCTAAACTGAAATTAAAATCTATAACCTAAACCCGAACCCATTCTCAAATCTCAAAACCTAAACCGTGAAATGAACACGGAATCACTAAGAATGACCGTGAAATGCATGGAAATGACGGTGAAGTGAAGTGAAATGATCACGAAGTGCACGGAAATGGTCGTGAAGTGAATTGAATTGACCGTGAAGTACGTCAAATTGACCATGAATGAATACGGAATCGGAGGGAATGACCATGAAATGCATAAAAATGATGGTGAAGTTAAGTGAATTGACCGTGAAGTGCTTGAAAATGGTCGTGAAGTGAAGTGAATTGACCGTGAAGTGTGTCGAAATGATCGTGAATGAACACGGAATCGCCGGGAATGACCGTGAAATGCATAGAAATGACGGTGAAGTGAAGTGAAATGACCGCGAAGTGCGTGGAAATGGCCGTGAAGTGAAGTGAAGTGAATTGACCGTGAAGTGCGTCGAAATGATCGTGAATGAACACGGAATCGCCGGGAATGACTGTGAAATGCATAGAAATGACGGTGAAGTGAAGTGAAATGACCGCGAAGTACGTGGAAATGGCCGTGAAGTGAAGTGAAGTGAATTGACCGTGAAGTGCGTCGAATTGACCGTGAATGAACACGGAATCGCTAGGAATGACCGTGAAATGCATGGAAATGACGGTGAAGTGAAGTGAAATGACCGTGAAGTGCGTGGAAATGGCCGTGAAGTGAAGTGAATTGACCGTGAAGTGCGTCAAATTGACCGTGAATGAACACGGAATCGCTAAGAATGACTGTGAAATGCATGGAAATGACGGTGAAGTAAAGTGAAATGACCACGAAGTGCTTGAAAATGGCTGTGAAGTGAAGTGAATTGACCGTGAAGTGCGTCGCATTAACCGCGAATGAACACGAAATCGCTAGGAATGACCTTGAAATGCATGGAAATGACGGTGAAGTGAAGTGAAATGACCGCGAAGTGCGTGAAAATGGCTGTGAAATGAAGTGAATTGACCGTGAAGTGCGTCAAATTGACAGTGAATGAACACGAAATCGCTAGGAATGACCGTGAAATGCATGAAAATGACGGTGAAGTGAAGTGAAATGACCGCGAAGTGCGTGGAAATGGCCGTGAAGTGAAGTGAATTGACCGTGAAGTGCGTCGAATTGACCGTGAATGAACACGGACTCGCTAGGAATGATCGTGAAATGCATGAAAATGACGGTGAAGTGAAGTGAAATGACCGCGAAGTGCATGGAAATGGTTGTGAAGTGAAGTGAATTGACCGTGAAGTGTGTCGAATTGACCGTGAATGAACACAGAGTCGCTAGGAATGACTGTGAAATGCATGGAAATGATGGTAAAGTGAAGTGAAATGACCGCGAAGTGCATGGAAATGGCCGTGAAGTGAAGTGAATTGACTGTGAAGTGCGTCGAATTGACCGTGAATCAACACGGAATTGCTGGGAATGACCGTGAAATGCATGGAAATGATGGTGAAGTGAAGTGAATTGACCATGAAGTGCGTGAAAATGGCCATGAAGTGAAGTGAATTGACCGTGAAGTGTATTTTTAACCATCGACCCGATGGAATCTTGGAAAATTACTATATTATTTGGCTAAATTAGCTTCTCCTACCCCAAAATCATACATGGTACGTTATGTAACTCATTCTAGTTTAGGAGATATGCTTGTTAAATAAATAGACAAAGAAATGAATTAAGAGATAAAAAATATTTTTGTATACATATTTATATAATTATGTATTTGAGAAAAATGCAAGGGAGAAAAAGTTTTCTCCATTAAAAAAAAAAAAGAAGCACAAAGAGTGTATTACTATGGATTTTAGCTACGGTTATTATCCGTATCCATAGGGTCGACTCTATGGGCGCAGCCCCGCCAGATTGGCGTGGCCGCGCCGGACAGGCCAGCAGGTGGCGCAGGGGACTGCTAGTTCGGCGCGCCCACCCCGGACGGATTCTATTACTATGGATTATGGTATTTATGGCTACGGTTATAATCCGTAGCCATAGGTCTGACTGTAGCAAATGATAACACTATTCTACTTTGAATGTCTACCGTTGAAACCTTTTCAAGTATCACAAAAGTTTTGGATCATTACGAAATTTGTTTTTCCTATTCATCCAGGTCTCTCTGACCTTAGGAATAGATTGGATGGAAAATAAATGTTATATTGGGCCCTACAAAAGTTTCAACTGTGAAAATCAATTTTCTACTGCTCTTTGTGGTGTGGTCCAGTTGATCTTTCGATATGTTATTTTTTTTTTTTTTTGATAATGCTCCGAAATGATCTCAAAATATGGATGAACGTTGTGGATATAATAAATACATAACTGATGGGCCCATGTAACGTTGATGTCCTTTGAACCGTTCGTACAACTGGGAGTTCGACGAGCGTCAACGATTGAAGGAAAAAGCAGGGGCATTTTCGACCTTTTGCAGGGCGTCTGTACACCCGGGGAGTATTGTTGGAAAGTAAATGGTGTGGGCTTCGTCTCAGGAATGGGCCATATAGTGGTCGTACAGTTGGAAATTTCTCTTATTCATTTTTTGGATAATGCTCTAAAATGATTTTAAAAATTTGATGAACGGTGTGGATATAATAAATAAATTATTGTAGTGACCATGTAACTTTGATCTCTTTGAACCGTTCATACAACTCAGATCTAGAGGAGCATTGGCGCTCGTCTCGGAAACGGATTGGCTACTCCTGCCACCAGCCCGTGGCTGGTGGTCAGTGCTCTGTGGGCCCTATCATGATGTATGTGTTTTATCCATTCCGTTCATCCAATTTTAAAGATCATTTTATAGCATAATATAAAAAATGAGGTATATAAATCTCACGTGCTCCACATGACATGAAAACAATAACGATTGGATATCCACCATTAAAATCCTCCTAAGGCTCACTGTACTGTTTATTTGATATCCAATCAATTGATTAGGTCATACAGTCCCAGATGAAGGAAAAAAAACAAAAATCAGCTTGATCCAAAGCTTTTATGGACACCAAAATGTTTTTAATAGTTGAAACTCATTCAACGCTGTTTCATGTAATGTGGTCCACATGAGACTGTGATATACCTCATTTTTAGTCTCATATGGTAAAATGATCTATAAAAAGAGATGGAAAGCATGGATGAAACACATGCATCATGGTGGGGCCCACAGAGCACTGACCACCAGCCGTGTCAGGGGAGTAGCCAATCCGTTTCCGCTTGTCTCGGACGCAGATTTCAAATTTCTGCCCTCGAAATACTGGTGGGGCCCACTGGTATGTTAGTGAGAAATCCTCACCGTCCATCAGTTTTTTGAGTTCATTTTAGGACATGAGGCCAAAGATGAACCATATCCAAAGCTTAAATGAGCCAAAAACGTGATGATTAAACGTCCACAGTTGAAATATTCGTAGGGCCACAAAAGTTTTGAATCATGATAATATTTATGTTTTCAGTTCATCCCAATAGGAATGACGTTATTAACGGTATGGATGGCATGTAAACATTACTGTCGAATCAGGGAGGTTTCAACGGTAAAAATTTTCTTAAATACCTTTTCCTTTAATACGGCCCACTTAAGTCTTGGATCCTATTCAATTTTGGGCTAATATTCTAAATTAGTTCACAAAATACATGGACGGAGTGGATTCCTGATAAACATTATGGTGGGTCCCACCTAAGTGCCTAGCGACAGGAACACACCGTGAAAGGCTTTCGCAGGAAATCCACGTCCGCTACTCTTCGAACGACATGTACCTGTGTTGGATACTCTCCCTGCCACTATCCCAATCGGTGGTGGTTGGTGTTCTGTGGCCTCATGATGTATGTGTTTCATCCATTCCGTCCATCCATTTTTACATATCATTTTATATATCTATCCAAAAAATAAAAGGGATATAAATCTCAGGTTAACCACACCATAGGAAAACAATAGGGATTGGATATCCACCATTAGAATCCTCCTAGGCCCACTTTACTGTTTGTTCGACATCCAATATATTGATTAGGTCATACATGCTCAGATGAAGCGAAAAATAAAAAATCAGCTTGATACAAAACTTTAATGGCCCTAAAGGTTTTCTAATCAGCTCCGGAGAAATGCTCCAACGCTCTCAAACACCGTACAAGTTTATAGTGCTCCTAGTTGCACTCGTCAGGCCGTAGCCCTATTTTTTTCACGGGTTGAATATTCTACAAATATAAAATACTGGTCACGTATCATAACTCATGCTACGGTATCCCATGAAAAAAAATAAAATTGGGAAAGGGAATCCTGACCGTAGAATGAAGAAGATGCTCGGAAAAGAAAAAGTTGTAATTGACCGATGCAACTTGGATTATTCTATGGCAGCGCAGGCGATCACGTGCTTGTATTGCCAGAGCGTCCATTTGATACGTCGCCACCTTGGATGCTTCCGAGCCTGAGATGACCATTTCGAAACAATGCAAAGTACCTCAGGGGTCGTAATTCACACCGTTGGATGGCATGTGTCAGAAATCCAGGCCATTCATCAGGTACTGATTACCGTGAACACGTCCTTTACCAAAAAAAAAAAAAAGAAAAGAAGCTTATCTGCATCAGGCAGATCGCAATTGTACGAAAAAAAATGGGTAGTAAGCTGAAAGAGTTAACAGTCCAGATTCAATGGGCATGTGAGGCTCACTTGATGAGTAGACTACCTGATTTGTGGTGCATGACATGTTCGCTGTCAACACTACCTAATGGGTGGGTCTGATCTGAATCTAAGTTGCCATCTAAAAAGTACGAACCAGGCCTGGCACTGTGGCCATAAATGAAACATGAAACATCGTGGTATTTATATTCCATCCGATCTATTCACCGGGAGTAAACTTCACCGCGAAGTAAACGAAAATAAAATAGGCTTTCAGCTATAGATGTGATGGAATCTCCCAAATCTGTTAAGTAATTAGCTTTTTTTACTCGAAAATTATATATAATATATTAAAAAAGCCATACCAATTTGTAACATACGTTATGTATCTTCTCTTTCGTGCTCTCTAATAGCTATGGTTATTATCCGTAGCCATAGTTGACGGTAGCTTATAGAAATCACATTTCTAATAAAAGAGGGGATTTTGGTTCAATAAAAGTGCACCCATACAGTAGGGACTTTATTTGGTATAATAAATTCGGAAGAAACCACAAGTGTGGGTGGCTTAAAAGTAAGGTATACGGTAGGAAAAATCTCTTATTAAATTCACTCTAACCACCTGAGGGTGTGAAATCCACTCGACCACCAGGTGTGGACCCCACCATGATGTCTATGTGGTATCCACTCTGATAATCAGTTTTGAAAACTCATGTTAGATCATGATTCGAAAAACCAGGCAGATACAAAATTTATTGCAGCAAACATCAAATGGCACCCACTCCATTGTACTTTACACCGACTACTAACATTAGATCTAAATGCAGTCCTTTGTAAGGCTAAGCGCCTGTTTGGGAGCACGGATTTAGAACCCGCGGGATTTGGAGCCCTGAAGTTTGAAACCCCTGGATTTGAAATCCTCCGGCTCTGTTTGACACCCTGGATTGTGATTCAACTGTAATCGATAAAAGTAGTTCTGTATGGTATATCTATGGGGTTTGAATTTAATTACTAAATTAGATTTAATATCTATAATTAATGAGATATATAATAATTTTTGACACAATGGTTGTGATAAACCCGCTGAAATATATGCTTTAATCAAAAATGATGAAATTCCAAGGCTCGGATGGGCCACAAGCACAAGATTGTATTGTAGTGACTAATCAACAATTTTTAATCATTGATTAACATGGACAATGTTTGGATGGTATTAGACAATATTTGGACTATACTGATTTACATGGACAATGTTAGAAAGGTATTGATCATCATTAGTGGGCCATGTGTCCAGTAGAATGATAGCATAATATTAACACACATGTTACACATGCAACTATTGAAATGAAACGAGCCCTAATGAGCTTAAATGCCAGACATACCCATCTCACACGCGTAATTAATGTACTATTTGCGGGCAGTTTGGAAAATGCAATTCTACATGTGGTTGCATGCAATTTCATCAAAGGATGGCATTACAGCGGTTTTAAGACTCACAGGAATTTGTTGCGACTGGTCCGAGTCAAATCGGAATAGGGAGCACCGTATACGGTTCCATAACACGAGTCATCCACAGCTCGCGTGATTCACCATTCTACAGATTTAACAGTGCATAGACTTTCAAGATCCAGAATAAAAATCGGTGATTACATTTAGTCCACTGGGAATAACATTCTGAATGGTTGAGAATGCAATTTCAATGGTTTGAATTGCCCAAAAAATATCAAAAGTAGACTATTGATAGTTTCAACAGTGACAAGCCACATACCTACTTTTTCCTAATGTGGGATCCACTTTTGGTTGGATTAGTCTCGATTTTGTGCTCACGCCCTAAAATAAGACGGTAAAAATGGTGGATAATTTGGATTTGTGATAAGCATTAGGAAAGTAGAGTCCAAGAGAATTAAGTTTGCATGACTAACTGGGATTGAGTCCTTACCTCAGTGGTGGACTCCAAGGAGTTTCAACATGAGGTCTAGGGTTCGATACCCATAGGTGGTGAAATCTCACTACGGCGTGTGTAGATGTGTCGAGTAACCCACCTACTTACATTTTTCATGTCGTGGGACCCACCTCTGCATTGAATTTGCTTGGATTTTGGGGCCATGCCCTAGAATGCAACGGTGGATGGTTCAGATTTATCATCATATTCTTTGAAAAAGATCCGAACTGTCCACCGTTTCCCTCCTAAAATTTTAGGGCTTGGACCAAAAAGTGATCCAGATCCGAAAGTCGAGTGGGCTACACGGCAGATAACCAAAAATGAGCCGGTGAAAATGGTAGATGACTCAGATTTGCGATAAGTATCAGATAATAGGCCCAACCTCACTACCGGAACCTTTTAATTAAATTTTTTTTTTTTTCACACACGCACACACACACACGCCTTTTAATTCAAGTTAAAAGAAAAGTTTCACGGTCAAAGTATACACTCACGGCGAGCGATTTTGGGGCTAATGGCGCAAACAAAAGTCTATATATATATATATATATATATATATATATATATATATGAATTAATGGTTTTCCGATCCCTTGCCCAAAACAAAGCAGCTTATTGGAAAAATCTATTTTTTAGCTTCATTTTTATGTTGGGCCTTAACCGATGAGTAGATTAGCTTGAATTTCATAGCAGGAAATCGTCAGGCCGTAACCCCATAGATGCGTATCATAACTTATGCTACTGTATCCCAAGAAAAAAAATTTGGGAAGGGGAATCCTGACCGAAGATGGAAGATGATGCTCGGTACGATAAAGTTATATTTGACTGATGCCGCTTGGATTATTATATTTATAAGGCCGCTCAGGCGATCACGTGCTTGTATTGTCAGAGCGTCCATTTTATACGGGACGCGGTTTGCGTTTTAACCCCGCATACGGGACGCGGATTGCGTCTTACCCCGGCGGGGCTCTGTGGGATTGAACGTCCACCATTAAAAAGTTCTTGGGAGCTAGAGAAGTTTCGGATCAAGCTGATATTTGTTTTTTCACTTCAACCACGCTTACATGACCTTATGAATAGTTTGGATGGTAAAAAAACATCACGGCGGCCCTTAGAAAGGTTTTAACCGTGGTGTCATTATCACTTCAGCTTCCTTTGGTGTGGTCCACTGGATGTGTGGACATGATTCTATTTTAAGTAAATACCTTAAAATGATCTGGGAAAAGCGATGAACGGAGTGGATAGAACACTTACATTACAGTGGGCCCTACAGATCCCTGCCCACGGATTACCGTCCGGACGGGGGTAGGACGCAATCCACGTCCTTTGATACGTCGCCACCTTGGATGCTTCCCAAGGTACTCTCCGAGCATGCTAAAAAGGTGAGACGGCGATTTCGAAACAATGCAAAGTACCGCAGGGGTCGTAATTCACACCGTTGGATGGCATGTGTCAGGAATCCCGGCCATTAATCAGGTACTGATTACTGCGAACACGTCCTTTACCAAAAAAAGAAAAAAGCTTAGCTGCATCGGACAGATAGCAATTGTACGAAAAAAATTGGTACTAAGCCGAAAGAGTTAACAGTCCATATTCAATGTGTATATGAGGCTCACTTTATGAGTGCACTATCCCGAGTTTTGGTTTATGGCATTTTCGCTTTCAACACTACCTAATGGGTGGGTCTGATCTGAATCTAAGTGTGCCATCTAAAAGTAAGAACCAGGCACTGCACTGTAGCCATAAACGAAACACGTGAAAAGCGTGGAATTTTCCCATCCGCCTCGCATTAGAGGGCTTTAATACTCCGTTCAACCGGTGTGGGCCACGTTCAAACTGACCTAACAAGTAACAATCACTATCTTGATTTTTTAAAATTGAACTTATTACCTTGGAAAGTAACCTCCACTTTCCTAACATTCAACGCGGAAACCGTGCAAACTATTCAAGGAAAATGGCCGCGCTGGCGTAACCAGCGCCAGGTACCTCGCGCACCAATATACACGTCGGCGGATTTTTCACGAGATCCATCCACCCAGTCCACCCGTTTATGCTGATTTATGTACGCCCTGCGGCCCAGAAATCATGACCATCCATAACCAGGTAGGCCGCACCCAGGAAAAAGTTGGGATGGGACCACCACCGTTAGTTTTGAGTAGGGCCCATCGTTGTGTTTATATTCCATCCAATCCATACATTTGATATGTCTCAACGAGATGAAATATAACTCATAATCGCAATATTTCAAAACTCAGGTGGACCACCACATATGAATTTAAAGTTTTTATGCATGATTTTATGGATGGCCCACCCGATGGTTGAATCGACCTGAAGTTTTGGGATGAAGTACATGAAGAGGGGTGATGCACGTGATGGATGGAGCGGATTTTATGCATATTTAGCCTTTTTCTACGCATTAGAGAGAATGACACCGTGTGTCTCCAACCCAGGTATACAAGAATTCTCCATTTGAAAATGGTTGCAATCAGGGGGCATTTTGTAACCTTAATTTTTCAAGCCATAATGATTATTAACTACTCCCAAACCAAATAAGAAAGGGACAAGACTTTTGATGGAATACACCCGGATGTATTGCAATAGGGTAGGTCGGGGCTTTAGCCTCTGAATCTGGGCCATCTTACAAAATGATCCAAACCGTTTATATCATAAATCTTACTTTGTACGGTGGAGGACAACAAATAAAAGTTATCAATTGGATTATTTCATCCATTTGATACTTGGGCTCTTTTACTCTGTACACAGCCGTAACATTTATTCGTATTCCCATCTAAAGGGAGCTCTCTCAAATAAACGGTTTTGTCATTCAATAAGGCCCAAACCCAATTGCAAGTGTTTCCATGTATTTTATTTTAATAGATCGAGATGCACTCGAGCAAATCTCCATGAAAGCTTCCTATCAAGCGTGCATTTCCTTGTGCTGAAATTCCTGGAAAGAAATTCATGCAGCCCAGATTTGCACGTACAGAGCACATGCCAATCTGGGAAGGTGTGCGACATCCAAACAGCATCCAAGATAGGCAGCGATTTCGAGATGAGTATATGTAAAAACCGGGCTGATCTACTCGCCTTATGGGCTACAACTGTACGGAGAGAATGGATGGCTTTGAAAAACTATCCAAGGGTCCATATGGGCCATCTGATTAGAAAGCTGTCTGATTTCTGCGTACGTTCATCTACAGAGTGTATTCAGACGCGGCCATACTTCTGATACACTTGCAAAGCTGGCACGTGCTGCGTGCAAGTTGCGTGTAGCCAACCTCCATGGAGCTTATAAGCTGACTTTTCAACCCTTTAGGTTATCACGGAAGTTTCCAAGATACAGATGGTCTCTTCCTTTGAACAGGAATGAAATGAACGCGTTATCTATTATAGCTCTCTATATAAAGCTCATCTATGTAGTAGCCAAACACTCATATAACAGAGTTTCATTTCCATTAAAAGTGATTTGGGTTGCTTTGAAATCTAAGTTGATTTGAATTTTCAGCGGTTTCAAGGGTTAACATAGAGATTTAATGAGCATGTCTATGGTAACAACCATCAGTTCTAACATCCATTGCCTCAATCTTCCTCGCCATCGATCACATCCCAGCATCCATAATTCTTCTCCAAGTTTAGAGATTTCCAAATTAAAGCATGGATATTTGTCCTTGGCGAATCGAAGTGCTCAAACTGGCCGTATCCGCCGTGGAATCCGAAGCGAACTCCACGCAATAATGTAATTATCACTCTCTCTCTCTCTCTCTCTCTCTCTCTCTCTCTCTTTCTCTCTCTCTCTCTTTATTTGAATGTTTTGATTTTGATACAGGGACGATAACGTTCTATCAGGAGCTCCACAACTTCCACACATCTTCCCAGACTGGTAATGATCTAATGATATTTGGGTTGATAATTCAATTCTCATCTATTTTCCATCTGTGCTAAAATACACCAAAAATGCAGGGCAAGTTGGGTTTTTGGATCGATATTCACAATAATCATACCACTTTGGAAGCTAAAAGGTGGATTCTTACAAAAATTAGAAAGTAAGCATCTACAACCAATCTTCTTCTTTTTGTTTTTGGGCCACATGCAAGCATTTCATCCACACCTTGCTGATTTTATTGTTAGATGCTAAGTATTTAACTCTTGTGTTGGACTTTGGATGGTTTAGGTAAGGTAGAAGAGGCTGTAGATGTTGTAGACGATGTAGTTGAGGCTGTTGAAGATGTAGTTGAGGTCGTGGAAGATGTCGCTGAGGCAGTAGAGAAGGCATCGTCGGATATGGCTGATAATCTTTCCAACGGTGGGATGCTTAGGGATGCAGTCTTGTGGGTTGAGAATTCGTCGAAAGAATTGAGGGAGGATGCCCAGGAGGCATTAGAATTCATCAACAAGGTCTGATCTCTATCTTATAATTGAGGAACTCCATGTAAGTCGGCTACACTGAGTTTCGGTGCGAGGTCACTTTATAACCATCCGATCGCCAGATTGAAATAATCAGCACCAGAAATCGCTATGGCCTGGCTCCGTCTGGCCTAATGGATTGTGGTTTTCATATTCGAATGCCGTTCGATTAATATTGGGCTGATGAAATTGATCCACACCGAAGCTTGGTGTAGTTTGAAAACGGTTTTCAAGTATCAATTCTTTATTTTTATTTTTAATTTCATTTATTTATTTATTCTAAGAGGTAACGATGAATTACAGCTGTGTATATCAAAGATAATGCTGAATTGTCATGTTCTCCGTGGCCTTCCTTCAATGATGGGAGTCTCATGGCCATGTGGTTGGATAATCCAGACTGCCCCTCTGTTCGTTCCTATCAAATAAGGTTTAGCCACAAAAATTCAAACTAGTGGGACAATCCTAATCATACAACTTTCCCAGTAGAGCATGGATGTTAACCTTTTAGTTCTCTCCGGTAACCTTGAAGGTCGACAATGGGAGAGATGGGACTGTCTAACCATATGAACGGCACAGATCATTAGAAGTGCATACATGTGAGGCCCGTCGTGGGTGGGCATTATATTGGTTTATCATCTTTTGACGCACGGTGTAAATGGGCGTGCAGGTAGATGACTTGACGGAAGAAGTGGAGAAAAACGTAGACGCACTGTTTGATTCCTTGAAAGAGGAAGAAGGAGAGGCTACAGAAAAAGAAGCCAAGGTGGAGACAGTGGTGGGCCAGACCATCACAGAAAGTGTGAAGGCTGTGGAAAATGCAGCACCAGTTAATCAAGAAGCACAGGTGAGGCAATCATGACAGAACGTCGATGGTAGTTGCTCGAAGTGGACGTTTGACTTCTCAAATGCATGAGAGCCACACGAAAAAGATATTGGCCTAGAAACGATCTCCACCATTAGTTGATACTGCCGCCCATGAGCCGTGCTGTAATTACATGTAGCTTTTTCTTTTTTTCTTTTTTCATTTATTCTTCTCATCAAGTAATTTATTAGACGTTATAATTTAAAATTTATTCTTATCATCAAGCAATTTATTAGACGCTATAATTATAATTTGTATTATAATTATAATTAACTTGCCAAGAGTCCTCTTCAACATATACACGTGTTCCATTTGATGAGTGGTCCACCTATTCAACACCCAATGATCTTTATTGAGGAACCCACATTACCCACGGATCAGATGTCTCACATTCATATGCCTTCTTAGCATGCGTGTGTTAGAAAATAATGATATAGCGTACTTATACATCGTGGTTGAAACTAAGTGTGCAAATGCCTATTATTCAGATGGTTGGGATCGTCAATCACTATAATTTCTAAATAATACTCGAATACAATACGTGGGCCATAATGCAAATGGCTTTGATTGAGTTAGATGCTCGCCACGTGCACATCGAGTGAGTCATTGCGCATGATATACAATGCACGGGTAGAGCATCATTTTCTCTGTAGATCGAGAAAATGACCACCGTAGACAAAACCTTTTACCCAGCGGTTTTTATCGCGAATACAAACTTAAGTTACCAACTTAGACTAGCACGTGCGGACAGCGACTTTGAGGACGAAACTACCCCTCCTTTTCACTGCGGAGACGAGACCTGACGCTCCTGCAACTGCGAGTTGTACGAACGGCTTAGGAGAGATTAAAGTTACATGGCCCCACAGCCATGTATTTATCATATCCACAACGTTCATCCATATTTCAAAATCATTTCGGAGCATTATCCAAAAAACAAATAATCATATCCATAAATCAATGGACCACACCACAAAGAGCAGCGGGGAAATTGATTTTCATCGTTAAAAATTTTTGTAAGGCCCATCATAACATTTATTTTCCATCCAATCTATTCATAAGGTCACAAAGGCTTGGATGAAGAGGAAAAATAAATTTCATGATGATCCAAAACTTCTGCAACCCCTAAAAGGGTTTCAATGGTAGACATTCAATTCCCCATTACCTTTTACTGTGTGGTCCACTTGATAGCTAGATCTGTCTTATTTTTCATCTCAAGCCTTAATACGAGTTCACCGAATAGATGGACGGTTTGGATATAACATATACCTCATAATGGGACCCACGAAAATCAGTGGGGATTACAACTGGGAAAGAGAAAAAAAAATAAAAATGAAAAAGAAGATAGCAAGTTGGGTCGATCGGGTTAACCCGGTCGACTGGCCTATGGCTACAGATTATAACCGTAGCCATAGCTACAATGCTATGCACTTTTTTTTTCTTTTTTCTTTTTTATTTTTTATTTTTATTTTTTACATGGAGAATTTTATTGTACCTACATTTTTCTTTAATACATGTTTATATAAATATGTGTGTGTATGTGTGTATATATATATATATATATATATATATATATATATATATATATAAATTTTTTTCTTTTTTTTTTTCATTTCTTTATTTATTCATTTAACCAGAAAATTTTCTAAACTAAAACTAGTTACTTGATGTACCACATATGATTTTGGGGTAGGAGAAGCTATTTTAGCTAACCAACCTAGTTATTTTCCAAGATTCCATCAGGTCAATGGTCGAAAATATATTTCATTCACTTCACGATCAATTTCAATCACTTCATGGTCAAACTAAAAATTGAGCGAGGCAAATATGAAATTGAGTGAGTAAATTGAAAATTGAGCAGGACAAGGTATGAATTGAGTGAGGGAAGCTAGAAATTGAGCGAGGTAACATAAGAGTTCAGCGAAGAAATCTAGAAATTGAGCGAAGCAACTTAGGATTTGAGTGAGGAAAGCTAGAAATTGAGCGAGGGAACCTAGAAATTGAACGAGGTTTAGGATACGTTGAAATCGAGCGAGGAAACCTCGATCAAATCATAAATTGCCTCGCTGAATTTCTACGTTGCATCGCTCAATTGCTAGGTTGTCTCGATCAATTCCTAGGTTCCTTCGCTCAATTTATATATTGCCTCACTGGATTTCTAGCTTCCCTCGCACAATTCGTAGGCTGTCTCGCTCAATTCATATATTTTTCCAGATCATTTTATGGTATGAGACCAAAAATGAGATATATTCAGTTCTCAAGTGTCCATATTACAGGAAATAGTGTTGAATGAGCGTTAACCATTAGAAACCTTTAGGGGGCCCACTGTGATGTTTGTGAGAAATCCTCCTCGTCTAAGTTCATTCATAGGGTCAAAAAGACCTGGATGAAGAGGAAAAATTTTTTCATAATGATCAAAAACTTCTGTAACCCCTAAAAGGGTTTCAATGGTAGACGTTCAATTTCCCATTGCCTTTTACAGTGTGGTCCACTTGATAGTTAGATCTATCTTATTTTTCGTCTCAAGCCTTAATATGAGCTCGTAAAATATATGGACGGTTTGGATATAACACATACATCATGATGGGACCCACAAAAGTAACATAGCAAAAAAAAAAAGAAAAAATTTTCAGTTTGCCCCGCTCGATTTCTAGTTTGCCCCGCTCAATTTCCAGTTTGCCCCGCTCAATTAGAAATTGAGCAGGGCAAATTGAATTATTTTTTATTCTTTTATGGGTCTCATCATGATGTATGTGTTATATTCAAACCGCCCATATATGAGCGGGGCAAACTGAAAATTGAGCGGGACAAACTGAAAATTAAGTAGGGTAAACTGAAAATTGAGCAGGGCAAACTAGAAATTGAGCAGGGCAAACTAAAAATTTGGTTATATGTTTTGGTTTAGGTTTAGGTTTAGGTTTAGGTTATAGGTTCTAGGTTATAGGTTAAAGCTTTAGGGAATTGAGAATAGGTTAAGGTTTAGGTTTAGGGAATCGGGTTCAGGTTTGAGATCGGGTTTAGTTTGAGTTTTCAAGTTTAGGTTTAGGTTAAGGAATTGAGATTAGGATTAGGTGTAGGTTTAGATTTAAGGATTTGAGAATACATTTAGGTTTTAGGTTTAGGTTAAGGTTATAGGTTTAGGTTAGGTTAGGTGTAGGTTATAGGTAATAGCTTTAGGGAATTGAGAATAGGTTAAAGTTTAGGTTTAGGAAATCAGGTTCGAGTTCAGGATCGGGTTTAGGTTTGGGTTTTCAAGTTTAGGTTTAGGTTTAGGTTATAGGTTTTGCGATTTGTTAATAGTTTTAGGAAATAAGTATAAGTTTAGGTTAGGTTATAGGTTAAGGTTTAGGGATTTGAGTTTAGGTTATAGGATTAGGTTTAGGTTTAGGTTTAGGGATTTGAGTTTAGGTTATAGGTTTAGATTTTGGGATTTGAGAATGGGTTCGGGTTTAGGTTATAGGTTTTGGTTTCAGTTTAGGTTATAGGTTTTGGGATTTGATAATAGGTTCCAGTTTAGGTTATAGGTTTTGGTTTTGGTATAGGCTATAGGTTTTGATTTAGGTTTAGGTTATAGGTTTTGGTTTAGGTTATAGGTTTATGTTAAGGTTTAGGTTTAGGTTATAGGTTTTTGGATTTGAGAATGAGTTCGGGTTTAGGTTATAGGTTTTGGGATTTGATAATGGGTTCTGGTTTAGGTTATAGGTTTTGGTTTTGGTTTTGGTTTAGGTTATAGGTTTTTATTTAGGTTTAGGTTATAGGTTTTGGTTTAGGTTATAGGTTTTGGTTTAGGTTTAGGTTATAGGTTTTGGTTTAGGTTATAGGTTATAGGTTATAGGTTTATGTTAAGGTTTAGGTTTATGTTATAGGTTTTTGGATTTGAGAATAGGTTCGGGTTTAGGTTATAGGTTTTGGTTTTGGTTTAGGTTATAGGTTTTGAGATTTAATAATGGGTTCGGGTTTAGGTTTAAGTTTAGGTTTAGGTTATAGGTTTTGGAATTTGGGAATAGTTTTAGGTTATAACTATAGATTTAGGTTAGGTTATAGGTTAAGGTTTTGGGATTTGAGAATGGGTTCGGGTTAAGGTTATAGGTTTTGGTTTTGGTTTAGGTTATAGGTTTTAGTATTGGTTTTGGAATTTGAGAATGGGTTCGGGTTTAAGTTATAGGTTTTGGTATTGGTTTAGGTTATAGGTTTTGGTTAAGGTTATAGGTTATAAGTTTAAGTTTAGGTTAAGGTTAGGTTTAGGTTATAGGTTTTAGGATTAGATTATAGGTTTTGGTTTCAGTTTAGGTTATAGGTTTTCGGATTTGATAATAGGTTCCGGTTTAGGCTATAGGTTTTGGTTTTGGTTTAGGCTATAGGTTTTGATTTAGGTTTAGGTTATAGGTTTTAGTATTGGTTTTGGAATTTGAGAATGGGTTCGGGTTTAAGTTATAGGTTTTGGTATTGGTTTAGGTTATAGGTTTTGGTTAAGGTTATAGGTTATAAGTTTAAGTTTAGGTTAAGGTTAGGTTTAGGTTATAGGTTTTAGGATTAGATTATAGGTTTTGGTTTCAGTTTAGGTTATAGGTTTTCGGATTTGATAATAGGTTCCGGTTTAGGCTATAGGTTTTGGTTTTGGTTTAGGCTATAGGTTTTGATTTAGGTTTAGGTTATAGGTTTTGGTTTAGGTTATAGGTTTATGTTAAGGTTTAGGTTTAGGTTATAGGTTTTTGGATTTGAGAATGGGTTCGGGTTTAGGTTATAGGTTTTGGTTTAGGTTATAGGTTTTGAGATTTGATAATGGGTTCTGGTTTAGGTTATAGGTTTTGGTTTTGGTTTATGTTATATGTTTTTATTTAGGTTTAGGTTACAGGTTTTGGTTTAGGTTTAGGTTATAGGTTTATGTTAAGGTTTAGGTTTATGTCATAGGTTTTTGGATTTGAGAATGGGTTCGGGTTTAGGTTATAGGTTTTGGTTTTGGTTTAGGTTATAGGTTTTGGAATTTAATAATGGGTTCGGGTTTAGGTTATAGGTTCTGGTTTTGGTTTAGCTTATAAGTTATAGGTTTAAGATAAGGTTTAGGTTATAGGTTTTGGGATTTGAGAATGGGTTCGGGTTTAGGTCATAGGTTTTGGTTTTAGTTTAGGTTATAGGTTTAGGTCAATTTCATGTTTGTCCCGCTCAATTTTCAGTTTGCCCCTCTCAATTTCAGTTTGCCCCGCTCAATTTCCAGTTTTCCCCTCTCAATTTCCAGTTTGCCCCGCTCAATTTCCAGTTTACCCCGCTCAATTTCCAATTGAGCGGGGCAAACTGAAAATTGAGCGGGGCAAACTGAATTTTTTTTTTCTTTTATGGGTCCCATCATGATGTATGTGTTATATCCAAACCGTCCTTATATGAGTGAGGCAAACTGAAAATTGAGCGGGGCAAACTGAAAATTGAGCGGGATAAACTGAAAATTTGGTTATATGTTTTGGTTTAGGTTTAGGTTTAGGTTTAGGTTTAGGTTATAGGTTCTAGGTTACAGGTTAAAGCTTTAGGGAATTGAGAATAGGTTAAGGTTTAGCTTTAGGGAATCGGGTTCAGGTTTGAGATCGAGTTTAGTTTGGGTTTTCAAGTTTAGGTTTAGGTTAAGGATTTGAGATTAGGATTAGGTGTAGGTTTAGATTTAAGGATTTGAGAATACATTTAGGTTTTAAGTTTAGGTTTAGGTTTTGAGTTTAGGTTATGGTTATAGGTTTAGATTAGGTTTAGGTGTAAGTTATAGGTAATAGCTTTAGGTAATATCGTATATATTATCGACATAAGTTGTAGATATTATCTACAAATCATCGATATATCGACGTAAGTTGTAGATATTATCTACATATCATCGATATATCAACGTTAGTTATAGTTAACAATTTTTGATACACTTTAGCTACGGATTATAACCGTAGCTATAATTGCGTCGATATAATTTTTGGATTTGAGAATGGGTAGGTTATAGGTTTTGATTTTGATTTTGATTTAGGTTATATGTTATAGGTTTAGGTTAAGGTTATAGGTTTTTGGATTTGAGAATGAGTTCAGGTTTAGGTTATACGTTTCAGTTTAGGTTATAGGTTTTTGAATTTGAGAATGGGTTTGGATTTAGGTTATAGGTTTTGAGATTTGAGAATGGGTTCGGGTTTTAGTTATAGGTTTTGGTTTTAGTTTTGGTTTAGGTTATAGGTTTTTGGATTTGAGAATGGGTTATGGTTTAGGTTTAGAAAATCGGGTTCAGGTTCGGGATTGGGTTTAAGTTTGAGTTTTTAAGTTTAGGTTTACATTTATGTTAGAGAGTTGAGATTAGGATTAGGTGTAGGTTTCACTTTAGGAAATTGAGTTTAGGTTATAGGTTTAGGGAAAGGTTACGTTTAGGTTATAAGTTTTGGAATTTGGGAATAGTTTTAAGTTATAAGTATAAGTTTAGGTTAGGTTATATGTTATAGGTTTTGATATTCGAGAATGGGTTTGGGTTTAGGTTATAGGTTTTGGTTTTGGTTTAGGTTATAGGTTATAGGTTTAGGATAAGGTTTAGGTTTAGGTTTAGGTTATAGGTTTTGGGATTTGAGAATGGGTTCGGGTTTAGGTCATACCTTTTGGTTTTAGTTTAGGTTATAGGTTTAAGTCAATTTTATGTTTATCCCGCTCAATTTTCAGTTTGCCCCGCTCAATTTCTAGTTTGCCTTGATCAATTTCTAGTTTACCCCGCTCAATTTTCAGTTTACCCTTCTCAATTTCTAGTTTGCCCCGCTTAATTTTCAGTTTACCCCGGTCAATTTCGAGTTTGCCCCGGTCAATTTCTAGTTTGCCCCGGTCAATTTCTAGTTTGCCCCGCTCAATTTAGAAATTGAGCAGGGCAAACTGGAAATTGAGCGGGGCAAACTGATTTTTTTTTTTTACTTTTGTGGGTCCCATCATGATGTGTGTTATATCCAAACTGTCCATATATTTTATGAGCTCATATTAAGGCTTGAGACAAAAAATAAGATAGATCTAACTATCAAGTGGACCACACTGTAAAAGGCAGTGGGGAATTGAACGTCTACCATTGAAACCCTTTTAGGGCTAAATGTATTCTGAAATCTCTAAACCTAAACCTTAACTTATTCTTAATTCCCTAAACCTTAACCTATAATCTAACTTAAACCAAAACCTATATCGTGCACTTGTAACCTAAAACCTAAATGTATTCTCAAATTCCTAAACCTAACCTTAACTTATTCTCAAATCCCTAAACCTAAACCTTAACCTATTCTCAATTCCCTAAAAAATAAAAAAGAAAAAAAAGTGTAGAGCATTATAGTTATGGCTATGGTTATAATCCGTAGCCATAGGCCAGTCGACCGGGTTGACCCGGTCGACCCCAACTCGCTGGCTTCTTTTTCAATTTTTTTTTTTTCCTTTTCCCTGTTGTAATCCCCACTGATTTTTGGATTTTGGGATTTGAGAATGGGTTCGGGTTTAGGTTACAGGTTTTGAAATTTGAGAATGGGTTCGGGTTTAGGTTATAGGTTTTAGTTTTGGTTTAGGTTATAGTTTTGGGATTTAAGAATGGGTTCGGGTTTATGATATAGGTTTTAGTTTTGATTTAGGTTATACGTTTTGGTTTAGGTTTTAGGTTTAGGTTTATGTTTGGGTTTGAGTTTTGGGATTTGAGAATAGGTTTGGGTTTAGGTTATAGGTTTTGGTTTTGGTTTAGGTTATACGTTTTGGGATTTGAGAATGGGTTCGGATTTAGGTTATAGGTTTTGGTTTTGGTTTAGGTTATAGGTTTTAGTTCAGGGATTTGAGTTTAGGTTTAGGTTTTAGGTTTAGGTTTAAGTTTGGGTTTAGGTTTTGGGATTTGAGAATGGGTTCAGGTTTAGGTTACAGGTTTTAGAATTTGAGAATGGGTTCGGGTTTAGGTTATAGGTTTTAGTTTTGGTTTAGGTTATAGGTTTTAGGATTTGAGAATGGGTTCGGGTTTAGGTCTTAGGTTTTGGTTTTAGTTTTGATTTTGGTTTAGGTTATAGGTTATAGGTTTAGGATAAGGTTTAGGTTTAGGTTATAGGTTTTGGTTATGATTTTCGTTTAGGTTATAGGTTTTAGGATTTGAGAATCGGTTCAGGTTTAAGTTATAGGTTTTGGTTTTGGTTTTGGTTTAGGTTATAGGTTTTGGATTGTAGAATGGGTTCGAGTTTAGGTTATAGGTTTAGGTTTAGGTTTAGGTTATAGGTTTTGGGATTTGAGAATAGGTTCAGATTTAGGTTATAGGTTTTGGTTTAGGGATTTGAGTTTAGGTTTAGGTTTTAGGTTTAGGTTTAGGTTTGGGTTTGGGTTTTGGGATTTGAGAATAGGTTTGGGTTTAGGTTACAGGTTTTAGAATTTGAGAATGGGTTCGGGTTTAGGTTATAGGTTTTAGTTTTGGTTTAGGTTATAGGTTTTGGGTTTGAGAATGGGTTCGGGTTTAGGTTATAGGTTTTGGTTATGGTTTTGGTTTAGGTTATAGGTTTTAGAATTTGAGAATGGGTTCGGGTTTAGGTCTTAGGTTTTGGTTTTAGTTTTGGTTTAGGTTATAGGTTATAGGTTTTGGATTTTAGAATGGGTTCGGGTTTAGGTTATAGGTTTAGGTTTAGGTTTAGGTTATAGGTTTTGAGATTTGAGAATGGGTTCGGGTTTAGGTCATAGGTTTTGGTTTTGGTTTAGGTTATAGGTTTTGGGATTTGAGAATGGGTTCGGGTTTAGGCCATAGGTTTTGGGATTTGAGAATGGGTTTGGGTTTAGGTCATAGGTTTTGGTTTCAGTTTAGGTTATAGGTTTTAGGATTGGAGAATGGGTCGGGTTTAGGTCTTAGGTTTTGGTTTTAGTTTTGGTTTTGGTTTTGGTTATAAGTTTTGGTTTTGGTTATAGGTTATAGGTTTAAGATAAGGTTTAGGTTTATATTATAGGTTTTTGGATTTGAGAATGGGTTCGGGTTTAGGTTATAGGTTTTGGTTATGGTTTTGGTTTAGGTTATAGGTTTTAGGATTTGAGAATGGGTTCGGGTTTAGGTTATAGGTTTTAGGATTTGAGAATGGGTTCGGGTTTAGGTTATAGGTTTTGGTTATGGTTTTAGTTTAGGTTATAGGTTATAGGTTTAGGATAAGGTTTAGGTTTTGGTTTTAGGTTTTAGGATTTAAGAATGGGTTCGGGTTTAGGTTATAGGTTTTGGTTATGGTTTTAATTTAGGTGATAGGTTTTGGGATTTGAGAATAGGTTCGGGTTTAGGTCATAGGTTTTGGTTATGGTTTTAATTTAGGTGATAGGTTTTGGGATTTGAGAATGGGTTCGGGTTTAGGTCATAGGTTTTGGTTTTGGTTTAGGTTATAGGTTTTGAGATTTGATAATGGATTTGGGTTTAGGTTATAGGTTTTTAGGTTTGAGAATCGGTTCGGGTTTAGGTTATGGGTATGGTACTTGCAAATACAAATATAAACATGAACTGTCCAAATGGCCAGGCCCTTCCAATGCCGTCCATAGTAAATGGACAGTTTCATCATGGTCATAACAGCGGTTCCCACCTTCCAGGGACCCCCGCTCTTCCGGATAGCTTCGACGCACATTCGACTCTGCTCCATTAATTTCGAGCAAATACATAAACACGGCCTATCCAAATGGCCAGGCCCTTCCAATGTTGTCCATAAGAAATGGACAGCTTCATCATGGTCATAACAGCGGTTCCCACCTCCCAGGGACCCCCGCTCTTCCGGATAGCTCCGACGCACATCCGGGTCTACTTCATTAATTTCAAGCAAATACATAAACACGACCTGTACAAATGGCCAAGCCCTTCTAATGTTGTCCATAGAAAATGGACAGCTTCATCATAGTCATAATAGCGGTTCCCATCTTCCAGCGACCCCCGCTCTTTCGGATAGCTCCGACGCACATCCGGGTCTGCTCCATCAATTTCGAGCAAATAATAAACACGGTCTGTCCAAATGGCCAGACCACTCCAATCATGTGCATTCTTGAGTCAAGAGACGTACCTGATACTTAAATCTAAAATATACATTTAAACATAAAATGGCATTGGAAATTGCTTCTCAAAACTGCAGACTATTTTCTTTTGAAACTCGTTCATCTCACCTGAAAACCTATCACATAATGAATAACTATAACCACAATGATAACTACACATGTGCATTCTTGACAAGAGACGTACCAGATGCTTGAATCTGAAATATGCAGCTTCAATCCTCCCACATGCAACATCCACCTGAAATTGCAATGGTATGGACTTCAACAAAATGTTTAGTTTAAGCTACAGTCCGCATTCCAGTTCAAGTTCAGTTCACAAATGAGTTCCAGTTCACAGATTTGTCTGGAGTTTAGTCTATGAATCAGTTGACAAATTAGATTAGGATCTGCTGCAATCACATGATACAATCCAGTTCACATGAGTGCATAAATCAGTTTACAAATGAGTGTAAGAAAGAAAAGTAAGCATTGATTTGGAAAAAAAAACATTAATGTGCATCACTTCACAAAAACCTACAATCCATCACTGCAATCACAGAACAAGTCAATGAATCACTTCACAACCATCCATCGATCTGCATCACTTCACAAGCATGTGCATCAGTTACAAAAGTCCAGGATCTGTTGCAATAAGGAAAAGTCAATCAGTTACACAAATGAGTTGATGAATCAGGCTATAAATGAGTGCATGAAGCCCAAGTACTACTCCTACATGTGGTGACAGGTCTGCATCAATGGCTATCAGTTTAGAAATGAGTGCACAAAAGGAAAGTAAATGATTGATTTGAAAAAAAAAAAGCCATTGATACAACCACTTCACAAAACCTGCATTGAGCGAGGCAACCTAAGATTTGAGCGAGGCAACCTAACATTTGAGCGAGGCAACGTAGGATTTGAGCGAGGAAAGCTAGAAATTGAGCAAGGGAACCTATAAATTGAGCGAGGCAACCTAGCAATTGAGCAAGGAAACCTAAGAATTGAGCGAGGGAAGCTAGAAATTGAGCGAGACAACCTAGGATTTGAGCGAGGCAACCTAGAAATTGAGCGAGGGAACCTAGGAATTGAGCGAGGCAACCTAGGAATTGAGCGAGGCAACCTAGGATTTGAGCGAGGCAACCTAGGAATTGAGCGAGGAAACCTAGAAATTGAGCGAAAGAACCTAGGAATTGAGCGAGGTAATGTAGGAATTGAGCTAAGAATCCTAAGATTTGAGCAAGGGAAGCTAGAAATTGAGCGAACCAACCTAAGATTTGAGTGAGGTAACCTAGGATTTGAGCGAAGAAAGCTAGAAATTGAGCGAGGGAACCTAGAAATTAAGCGAGGCAACCTAGGAATTGAGTGAGGAAATGTAGAAATTCAGCAAGGTAACATAGGAATTGAGCGAGGGAAGCTAGAAATTGAGTGAGGCAACCTAGCATTTGAGTAAGGCAACCTAGGATTTGAGCGAGGATAGCTAGAAATTGAGCGAGAGAACCTAAAAATTGAGTGAGGTAACCTAGGAATTAAGCGAGGTAACGTAGGAATTGAGCGAGGAATCCTAGAATTTTAGCGAGGGAAGCTAGAAATTGAGCGAGGGAACGTAGGATTTGAGCGATGCGACCTAGAAATTGAGCGAGGCAACGTAGGGATTAAGCAAAAGAAGCTAGGAATTGAGCGAGGCAATGTAGAAATTCAGAAAGAAATTCTAGTTATTGAGCAAGGGAACTAAGAAATTCAGTAAGGCAACCTAGGATTTGAGCGAGGCGAGGGAAGCTACAAATTGTTCGAGGGAACCTAGAAATTGAGCGAGGCAACCTACGAATTGAGCGAAGAAGTTAGAAATTGAGCGAGGGAATATCAAAATTGGAGCGAGGCAACTTAGGAATTGAGCGGGGAAGCTAGAAATTGAGTGAGGAAAGCTAGAAATTGAGCGAGGCAGCGTAGAAATTGGAGCGAGGATTGAGCAAGGGAACCTAGAAATTGAGCGAGGGAACTTAGGAGTTGAGCAAGGCAATGAAAAAATTCAACGTGGCAACCAAAAAATTGAGCAAGGGAAACATCAATTTGAGCGAGGCAAGCTTGAAATTGGGTGAGGCTAACATGAATTAGAATGAACTTTAAATGTAATTGACCTAGCCTAACAATTTTCTTTGTTGAATTTGACCGATCAGTTAATGAAATTGATCGAGATTTACATGAAATTCTCTTCGGTGAATTTGATCGAGCAATTAATGAAATTGACCGAGCGGTTCATAAAATTTTCAGTACGCACTTATAGTGCTGAGTTAACTAAGTTGGGCACACCCAGATCCATAGCTCAATTGGCAGACTGAGTAGAGATACCTCATGTCAACACTTGAGGTCCTGGTATCGATTCTTAGTGGGGGTGGCTAACATGGAGTGTGTGTATTGACATGGGTGTGTACTAACAAGCTAACCTAAAAAAACCTTTTAAAAAAAATTAATAGTAAAATATTAAAAAAATTAAAAATTTAAAAATATTGAGTTGGGCCCACCTTGAATGTATGTGGACTATCCATGACGTTCATCCATTTTTTCCATCTAAAGCAAGGGTTTCCGCCCAAAATGGTGGCATATTGAAATATCAAGTGGATCACACCACAGGAAACAATGTTTCCACCGTGGAAACCTTGTTATGCCCCTACAATGATGTTTTACTTGTAATCCATCATGTTCATAGGATGATTTTCGCATGGATGAACCGAAAACCAAGATGGGAGCTTCATTCGGCATTTCAATGGCCCACAAAAAATTTACACCGTTTAGGTAAATATATATCATACCTGTCATGCGTACTGTCTTCCGTGGAGGGAACATTTTCAGGAAAAACGAGATATTGTTGATTAGGGGTGTACATCGAGTCAAACCGAGTAAAGCTGGCCTCATGTCGACTTGGCTCGGCCACTGGCTGACCTTAGCTCGAACTCAGCTCGGCTCGGTCCTTGAGCCTTACTGGACATCTCAGCTTGGTTTAGTCAGCAGCTCGAGCCGAGTTCGCCATTGAGGCATTTTCACAAACACCTTAATTGTAACTTCAAAATCCCACTATTTTACAACAAATGCAATTGTTTTATAGGTATTTTATCAAATACCTTCTAAGCAACATAAAAACAAAAAAAAAATAAAGAGAAAAAAGGTATTTGTTTCATGTACATACTTTCCTTGCCACCGGCCACATTTCGTTGAGTCATTTTATCAGACAGTTGGTGAGCAACATCAATGGCAGAGTAACCGATTAATTGAACTAGTCCGATTCGAGCTGGATTCTGTCCAAGTTGAGTCGAGCTGAGGCTTGCTCGAACTCAATTTCGAGCTAAAAAAATCAGCTCAACTCAGCTTGAACTTAGCTTTGAACCGAGTTGAATCAAGCTTTTTCAACTCGAGTCGAGCGAGCTAACCCACCTAGCTCGGTTCGTGTACACCCCTAATGTTGATGAATATGCAGCTAGAGCGTGGTGCGATCCAAGCAACAGATGTAGCGGTGGAGTTTTCGTCCTGTTTTTTTTGAAAAAATGGAGCGAGAGAAGTGAGGGAGAGGAAAAGCAACGGCAGTAAAAAGGAGGGGTAGTTTCGTCCTCAAAGTCGCTGTCCGCACGTGCTAGTCTAAGTTGGTAACTTAAGTTTGTATTCTTCGATAGAAACCGTTGGGTAAAAGGTTTTGTCTACTGTGGTCATTTTCTCTCGTAAAAATCAATCAAATCTAAGACTTGGTATGTCTCACCCTTGGGAGCCGTGTTTCTTAAAACCTCTAAATTCACATTGTGTGGCCCACTTGAATCTTGGTATTTACTGATTTTATCCAAATCTATTTACCCTGGTGTGCGATGTCAGATGAGTGGATTGGATTGCATGTACGCACCACGGTGGACCCCATAACAAATTTAGATGACTTTAGTGATGTGACTTTCGATCTAAACTGCTTTCCGTGGTGTGGTCCACCTGGATGTTGAATGGGCCTTATTTTTTAGCCCAGTGTAAACACATGGCAGTCTGCCCAATGTACAAGATGGATCTGATCAACATGAAGTCGTTCCATCCACGTCAGGAAAAAAGTATGGCCCTGCATCTCTGTACGAAAGTCAAGCATCCATTGACCGCTTGTTAGATGTGCACCTCTTGAATTATACACAGTACAAAATCTCACGGAGCACAAGATCCCAACCGTCCAATCGTTTACCAATGCTTTTAATTGTTCTTAAAAGCCCCATTAAAAATTCTATAGCTTTAGCTATTAATCTTACTTAATACTGACACTTAGATCCATGGCTCAACTGACAGGCTGAGTGGAGATACCTCGTTTCAACACTTGAGTTCTTGACATCGATCAGTCCTTAATGAATGATATCCATCGGAACCAAATGGATTGGCATTTGGGGTCGCTAGCTTATTTCACTTAAATAAATAAGGTTACGTACCACAAGAACCACCAACCCAATCCAAATGCAACCAGAGAAAATAATTAGAAAGATATTAGATTAAACAAAGTGAAACGTGTTGAAATCAGCCATATAGAAAGAGTAATATCTCTCTCTCTCAGAGTAATCTCTCTCTCTCTCTCATTAGTTTCTTCTCAATTCTCAGCAACGAAAAACTAAAATTTCAACCCTACAGGAAAGGTTTTCATATTACCATTGAAAACCTAATTAATCTAAACCATTCGGTCATCCTCCTCGCATACAATCTCATCAATACAATTAAAACAAAGCAAAAATATGGAATTGCGCTGAACCCATGTTTTAGATGGCCGAAATTCAAGTCCCCTAACGCAAAGTCATCTTACTGAATACTGGTACCATTTGGTAATCAGACCCATCAAAGAAGGGGAAAAATTTTAAGTGGTCCAAATTGATGAACAAATACACAGATTTTGGGATTGTGGTGGGTACATAGCATAGTTTACTATCATATTTCTTCTAATATATTTAGACTAAGAAAAAAAGTCCAGTTTGTTGAAAACCTCATCAATGAATCGTATAGCCCAACTTGCACAACTTTCTCATGTGGGTCATCTTAACAGTTTCGCATAATGTGACAAATTTCTTTTGTTTTGTTTTTTTGTTTTAAGAAGAATACTCCAAACTTGCACAACTTTCGCATGTGGGTCATCTTATCAGTTTTGCATCACATGACAATTTTTTATTTTTTATTTTTTGTCGCAAGAAGATTCCTCCAAACTCTGAGAAGGCAACCACCCAAACCAATTCAAATGAAACAAAAGAAAATAAATAAAAATATAATCGGAATAAACAAATTGAAGTGTGAACTAAATTTACTTTCCCATTTCAATTAACAGTAGAAAAACGAATCTTCCTCTCTCACTTTTCTTAGTTTTTTTCTCCGTTCTCAGAAATAAAAGGCTAAATTTATGACCTTAAAACGAAAAAAAATAATGAATCAATGTTTGCCATGCAAAGAAAGCCTATTCTTCTCTAATACACTTAAAATGTTGAGACCCGTGAATGTATATAGAGCAAAATCAAGTAATTACAATCACAAACAAATTGATGTACGAAAGGACATGATGAGGGCGATCACCGTCTTTGACGCAGGGATGAACGTGATGAGGTCGATCACCGTCTTCCTTAAGGATAACTACTCCGAATCCACAGAGCTTCTTTGGACTCCTCATAGAGACTTTTCAAATTCACGAGGAAAGAAAGTAAGAGGGTAGAAATAAATTCCAATAAAATTCAAAATTGATTAATGAATGAAATAAAATGAGTTCACATCCCTTTAAATAAGGGAGCCAAGCAATAGGAAAGAAATCAGACTCAAAACTAGAACTCCTAGAATCCGTGACTTACTATAAATAGTAAACTTACTATTTATAGACGGTCGTGATGTCTACTAGTGCGTAAGGTTTTCGGCTAAAAATAGTAAGTGTCCTATTTGGCTTCACCAAACTGTTCTCCTAATTATTCTAAGCACTTTTCATGTTGGACACAAATCTTAAAGCCCAACAGATGAAGAGTTATAATGAAACTAAAACTTACTATTTATAGTAAAATTGAAAATAAAAAAGGAAAATGATTGTTGATCAGGAGGTTTTTTGTAAATTCGAGTTGCGCAACCCGGCATAGCAGAGTTGGTTGGCTAAAGTAGCTCGTTCTACCTTAAAATCATATATTTTTATGTCAAATAACTTATTTCGAATTGCGAGATACGCCCGATCTAAGGTCTGATGGTCCGGATCACTTCTGTCGTCGACCGTGCCTTTTCTTATCCATCTTGGCCATGAAATTGTCCATGACCCACTCTACATCAATCTTCATCAGGGATAACTACTCTGAATCCATGGAGCTTATCCAAAATCCTCAAAGAGATTCCTTGAATCCACGAGGGATGAAAATAGAAATAATTTCTAATAATTTGAAATAAATTGATTGATGATGAAAAATAAATTTATGATTCTTTAAACAATGAACTCAAACTTAATTTGGATGGAGTTTTATCCTCAAACTCCAACTCAAACTCTCTGAAAATGTGACTTATTATAAATACTAAACTTACTATTTATAAATGGTCATGATTGTTACTAGACTTTATGGTTTTCTATTTAATTTGGCCTAACCACATTATTCTCCTAATTTTTCTAAGTCCTTTTCATGTTGGGCATGACTCATAAAACTCAAACGATCAAAAGTGATGATCAAATTAAAACTTATTATTTATAGTAAAAATGAAAATAAAATGGACTTTCGACTATCGATCCGATGGAATCTCACAAATACGGCATGGACAACTAAGCATACAAGGGGTGGTTGGGTAAAATAACTTCTCCTACACCAAAACCATATATAATATGTCGAAAGTTTCATTCCGATTTACGAGATACGACTGCTTTAAAGTTCTAACAGTCCTGATCATCTCCGCCTCCGATCGGGCCTTCTTTGGTCCATCTTGGCCATTAAAGTGTTCACAACCCTCTCTACATCACAAATCCAAAGAAAGGACGACTCGAACTTCACGTGAAAAATTTGTGCGGAAAAAAACAACGGCACAAAGTGAAGAGTAATACAATAAGAAAACAATATTATAAGAGAGATAATCTTACCTATTCGAATATCCTTTGAGTTCGTAGCTATGCCCTTTAACCCTTTAGAACAACTTAGAAAGCATTAATTCTTACTATAATTTTGATTACAATTGATATATATATATTACCCAATTAGAATAACTGGACGATGACATCAAAGAACTTTCAATGCCATTGAGTAGGAACCTCTAAAACTGTGCATCGATCAACAATTTTTTCTTTTTCAATTTTTCTTGATGGAATGAAGCATCTGTCATTGACATTGACATCTACTCAATGGGATTGAGTGCTTTGTTGATGACATCAACAAACTTTGTTATTAGACAACCTAAAAATTTAATTATTCTATTTTAACATACATAATTAATCAATTCTTCTATATTCTAAAGTAAAATAAAACAATAATAATCAAATCAAATTTTCACCCTTATAAGAAAGCCTTTATATTACACTTTAAAACCTAATTAATCCAAATTATTCAGTTACCCTCCTTGCAGTCATATATGCAAGGACTAACGAACTATAGCCAACTATAGATAAGCATATAGTCATTTTCACAGCCATTTTCTCCTTGAAAATCATGGGCCCCTGGGTACACTGATGCTCTTAGGGTGCCATGTGCTTTTAGACATGTGAATGGTCAGAACCGATGAATGGGATCGTCCATTCGGTTTCCGCCACTTTCATAGGTCACCATGAAATAATGGCAAAAGCTGGATTGACGTTTTCATCGGGTCATTGTCATCCTAAAAAACATGGACGGTTTGGATCAAAGGTCAAACAACCATATGAAAAGTCCGAAGGAACTATTTTGATCAGCCAGATAACCATAAACATCACATCAGTGGCTTGACAAGAAACGGTTCTAAAAACTATAAAAGGATGGTTTAGTATTCTCCAATCACCATGAATTTCTCAAGGTGGCCTATGACATGTGGGGTGCACCCAATGGATGGCCCAGATTAATGATTTGACCAACCATGCCTCTAAAAGCAACTGCTCACGTTGGCCACGAAAACAATGTTTTTATTTTCTTTTTCTTTTTTTTTTTTCAACCTTTTTTCCAAATCCCTAGAGTAAATTTGTTCCAAGCCTTTTTTGTTTTAATTTTTTTTTCTTACTTATGGGTTACGTTTTCTGTTATTTATATTCAAATGATCATATCTTCATGGATGAAATAAATATGCCCTTTTAAGCCCCTTAAAATAGACTTCCTCTCATTTCTTGTCTCCAACTTTTCAGCTTTTTAAACTATTCTTGGCCGGCCACCAAATGAAGGGACAAGACCCCACCTTCCCTGCTTAGGGACGCGGATTGACTGCAACAGCCTGTCATTGGAACTTCTAGGAAGTTAGGTGGGCCACATTAATATTTGTGAGAAATTTACTCGTTCATCCATTTTGCCTAATTATGTTAGGATATGAGTCCAAAAACAGATAGATGTAAAATTCAAATAGGCTATATGATGCCAAACAGTGAAGATTGAACGCCTATCATTGAAACATTTGTGGAGCCACTAAAGTTTTGGATCGTGCACTTCCCTACCCACCTTTTCCTCTCATACGGTCCCTTTAAGTTTTGAATCTGTCTCCCTTTTTGGCTCATGTCATAACATAACGTGGATAAATGGATGGTCGGGTAGATTTCTATCAAACTTCACACGTACGGTGGGCCTCACCTAGTTTCCTGTGGTAAGAAGTTCATGCGATCGGCTGTCTCACGAAATCCGCGTCCATGGTTAGGTTGGCTAGATCAGCATCGGTAAAATATATAATAATTTAAAAAAGACTCTTGCAACTCATGCTTTGAATTTTCAACCCTGGTTTTTATTCTTTATCCAAAGACTGCCTCACTATGGAGCGGATTTGGTAAGACCCCGGGTCCACCGAGGTGGGTGGGACGCCTGACAGTGGGGCTCACAGTGATGTATGTGACTTAAATCCACATCGTCCGACCAATTTGGAAGGTCGTTTCAGGGCATAATCTCAAACATTAAACTGACTCAATTCTTTAGGTGGACCACACCATAGGAACAGTATTGGTTGAATCTCCATCATTAAAAATTCATGGGTTTCACCGGAATATTTAATTGCCATCCAACCTGTTGATAAGGTGACAAAGACCTACTTGAAAAGGCCACACGAATATCATCTTGATAAAAATCTTTTGTGGCCCACGAGAAGTTTTTAATGGTCAATCACCACTGTTTCCTGTACTATGGTCCATCTGGCCTTAACTACTGCATTTCTTGGATTATGCCCTGAAATGAGCTTTAGTAGGGATGGACAGCATGGATGTAGATACATCACGGTGGGTTCCAAAGTCCCACCCACCTTGGTTTATACGGGGTCTCACCTAATCCGCTTCCCCTCCCCCGTACTAACAAAAGCCGTCTCATCACATATGGTGCATTATAGCTCATTTAGCATTTGACATGGATGTATGTTTCGTCCAAATTAATAAAAAAAGATTCATGATTTCTTAAGCAATTTTGCTGATCGGCAATCTCGACTCTTAGATTTTGGTTGTTCAACTTGGCTGTTGACTTTTTCTCAACATCACCTGACGAACGTCGATTTCTCTCAAGGCTAGACGCATCTGACCCTTGTAATTCTTGAGAAATTCACCACCCACGGTGGGACCATAATTTGGACGGCTCGGATTGAGTCATGGTAGGGCCATATGAAGAGGTGCGTTCATGATCCACCATAAGTTGCAACGCGGCACTGGACCCATGTATCATATAAGTAAAAATACGATCCTCCAGGACCGGAGGCTGTGCAGAACTATTAGACCAGTAATCGGATGGGACCCAAAGCTGATGGCCAACGAAATATAGTATCCTTGATGTAAAACCCTCAACTTTCCATCAAAACAATGACCTTCAAATCAAAGGCTAACTAAGAAAAGAAACACGGAAAAAAATAAAAAATAAAAACCAAGGTATCCCACTCGTACTACCGAACGGACGCGGATTGAGTACCACCCCGTCGGTCTGGAGTTCGGAACAGGCCGGAATTCCGAGGGGCCACAGTAATGTATGGGTTTTATCCACACCGTCCATTCATTTTTCCATATAATTATAGGACATAAGCCCAAAAATGAGTCAGATCCAAGCTCAAGGTAACCACACCACAGGAAGCAGTGGTAATAATGATATCCACCGTTGAAACTTTCCTAAGGCCCACCGTGATGGTTAATCGCCATCCAAGATGTTCATAAGGTCACATATACATGGACGAAGGGAAAACACAAAAATCAGCTTGACCCAAAACTTCTGCAGCTCCCAAGAAGTTTTGAACGGTAGGAGCTTAATCCCCACTTATGGTCCACTTGAGTTTTGGAACTGCCTCATTTTTGGGCTTAGATCCGTAGACGGTGTGGATTAAACCCATACATCACGGTGGCTTCTCAGAGCTCCTGCCCGTTCCGATCTCGGTATGGGCGAGGGTAGTAAGTACCCAATCCGCGTCCCCACCAGAAACTCCGAGGATACAACGCAGGTACGAATTCAAACCTTGGAAACTTGTCGTAAAAGGCACCGATCACATGGGCAAAACACAAATTTCTTTCATTACTCGGCCAAACACGCTTTCTACCTATTAGAGGCTTTTTAATCCAGCGTGGATTCCCGTGGATGTCTTCCTATACATATCTAGTATCTGGCATCCAAATATTTATTAGTCGAGTTTCATTTCCATTGAGAGGATTAGGTAGCCTGCTAAACCGTGAGAGATTTGAATATTGAGCTGTTCCAAGAGCTTAAAACAAAGATTTTCAAGTACCATGTCTACGTTAACATCCATTCCTTCGAATAGCTCCCGTACTCTCAATCTCCATTCTCGCCGTCGACCTCAGGCTCAGATCATTGGTTCTTCTCTCCGATGGTTATTGGCAAGCCGAGGGGCGCAATCGGCCCGCATGACTGGAAAAGGCCGGAGCGAACTCCATACGGTGACGTAATGTTCAATAAAACTATTTCTTTCTCATCTTCTCAACCATTTTCAAGGCTGGGGCTTAATGGGCATATATGTCCCATGCTAGGGCCTGTTTGGCCGGGCAGATCCCATGGTATTAGGAGGGATGGGATCAGTTTTAAGGTAATGATGATGGTGTCAGTGGATTGTCTCAAGATCCATGGGATTGGTATATCCCGGGACAAGTTCACTGGGTCTGTTTGGCACGCCCTGCATATCCTGGGATTTTACCTTCCAATCCATCCAACCAAGGGGCAGGATCAATTTTAAGGTAATGATGGTGATGTCAGTGGATTGTCTTAAGATCCATGGGATTGCTTACATCCGGGTGACAATTCACCGGATCTGTTTGGCTTGTCATACTATCCCAGGATATTGCCGATCCCATCCCTCCTAATACGGTGGGATCTGCCCGGCCAAACAGGCCCTAAAACGCATCATGGAGGTGTAGATTTTATTGGATATGAGCCTGTGGGTCTCACTTATGGGAAATCACTAGTAGGCCAGTCTCATACCTATTTCATTCCATATCATTCTTCTTATTTTATTTTTCAGAACTATCAAATTCAAATTCAAATAGTAGGAATCGATTGGGAAAAGAGAAAACTTGGATTAGATGAGATAACCCCCACCTCATTCAAATTCCGCCCTATCTCTGGATCCCTCCCTCATAAAAGTAGAAGGATTTCTATTCCAAATCAAGAGTTTTTTCAGAGAAAAAATGGGTGGGGGGGGGGGGGGGGGCGGAAATATTATATCCTTTTGTCCATCCTACTCATATCTAAGCTATCTAAATTATTAATCATAATTCGGAAACGTTGATCATGAAATCAGAGAAAAAAAAATCGTGAGATAAATCACTCGAGATAGACACAGTGCGAATACTGTCAGATCCCGTGGGCCTATTCATTTGTGAATTCAAAATTATTAAGTCACAGATATTGTTGGCAAAGTAATTCCGGAAAAAAATTACTCAATTGTCACGACAAAGGGTGGGTATTTTTTGACCTATAGTTGATCGTAGTGATCAATAGCTCACATTATCGATGTCTAGTTTGTGTGATTTGGATGCATTGATTTGATACAGGAACAGCAGCAGTCTCTCAGGAGATCCAAAACCTCCATCACTCAATCTCCCTAGCTGGTAATAATCTCATAGCTCAACTTGATTGTTTTCCTTTTTGTCTTCTCTGTTAGAATGGCCTAAATATTGTATTGTGCTCGTAACAAATTGGCCATTTGATGCAGGGCAAGTTGGATTTTGGGATCGTTACTCTCCATAATTGTACCATTTTTGAAGCTAAAAGGTGGAATTTTTCAGATAATAGGTAGTAAGCATATGCATAGAACATTATTTTTATTTTATTTTAAAAATTTTTAAGCCTAAACATATGCATTGCTCTTGAGTTGTGCTTGGCACGCACCTTAGCTTGCCAAACAGGATTCTGTGTGGGACTCGGTCAATCACCGGCGCTGGGTCAACTTGGGACTTGGCATGTTAACCACTCCGGTCAAAAATGATTTTTTTTTTTTTTTAATGGTCAAATAAATTAATTTATCTCTCTTAAAAATTACAGATCCGCCCCTAAAGGCTCACCCTGACCCAGTCACACTTTGACTTGGGAAACCAGGCCCATGTCCCGTGCATTCCTATTTCTCCCGACCCAGTGACTAGGTCAGTGACCAGGCCGGGTTGATTCAGCCAATTCCCAAGACGACTTGCCTTGCATGGAAAACTATGGCACATTCCATGCTTGATGTAGAATGACTGGCATTGTATTGTTAGATTCTGAGTCTTTTGGGCATGTTTAGGGAAGGTTAAACAAGCAGTGGATATGGTGGAAGATGTAGTTGAGGCTGTGGAGGATGTCGCTGAGATGGTGGAACATGTCGCGGATAAGGTGGGAGATAATCTTGCTGACAATACGCCGCTGAAGTGTGTAGCTTTGTGGGTTGAGAACGCTGCGAAAGAAGTGGGGGATGATGCTGAACAGGCCAAAGACTTCATTGACAAGGTTTACTCCCTAATATTACTTTTAAGCAACCATTGGGTGCAAGGAGATTACCAAATTTCAGTGTGTAAGCGTCTTAATAACCGTCCGATTGTCAAACTGCGGTGATCACTTCTTGATGACCTAGCAGGTGGCGCCTGTTTCCACAATTCTTAGCCGTTCAACCATGATCGGACCAGTATCATATGGACAGTCACTGAAATTGGGGTAGTTGAATTGCAAATGGTCATTTCAATTTTTTATCATCATATACAGCACTAATGTGCAGTGTCATATCAGTGGATTGGAATGCTTTCTTGTCATGGTCCATTTCGGTCATCAAATTAACATGTTTATACGTTATACATTTCTAATAGATAAACAAATAAGAGTAAAACCTTTACAGCTATGTAGAACCGAAGCTTATGGTGGGATGATCTGAACCGTGCATGTGGTGAGCCGTGAGTAAATCATACAGGCTGGACACTCTTAGCCAACCCATTTTCCCAGTTGAATATATGTTCAATATTCGTTTTCATCCGTGGCTTTGAATACTGCCAATCCGGCCTCTAGGACTGTCAGAATAATGCGAGTTTACTGCTGGTTGTCCATCCTTGGTAGGTCCACTAATAGACGGTCCTGTACATCTAACAGTACATCCATCATGGGTGGGCTATATGCAGTAAATATTTTCAAATAATATTTTCATTGATGGTGTAAATGGGAATGCAGGTGGAGGACTTGACGGAAGATGTAGAGAAAAAGGTGGACCAGCCCATAGATTCCTTCACAGGTGATGAAGGTGAGGCCGCCCAAAAGGAAACAAATGCTGTTGGATTGAAGGAAGAGGTGGGTCAGCCCCTCATTGAACAAGATCAGCAGCTGATCATGAAAGCTGAAGCACCTGTTAAAGAAGAGCTGATCATGAAAGAGGAAGCACCTGTTAAAGAAGAGCTGATCATGAAAGAGGAAGCACCTGTTAAAGAAGAGCTGATCATCAAAGAGGAAGCACCTGTTAAAGAAGATGCGAGCACACGTTAGACAGATAGGGAAGCCATGTGAGCCTGATTGGATTAAAGTTCTTCTTTGACTGGTCAAGCCATCAGAGCTGGTGGTGAAAGATGCCGGCTTAGCTACCCGAACCAGTTAATGTTATTTATTTATTTATGTATATTCTTCTGGCAATAGATCTTATGTGGGATTACACATGTAATGGTATGGTAGGAGTAGATTTATCCGGTTAACACTCAAAGGCTAGGATCCCTCACTTAACCGTTGTAAAGAATAGTGGGATTTTGGCCGAGATGTTAAAAAAAGAAACGAAAAGAAAAAAATTTATGAGATGGTCACCATCTTAATTTTAACGGGGTACACCGTAACATATATAAAGCAGATGTACAGATTTGGAATAATGTTGTGAAAAGTAATGTTTTCATCAATTATGATTATCTAATTCTTTTACCCACGCATGTGTGGTGGGATTTTACCGCCCTTGTTGAAAATCCTGTCTACCACTGAGGCAAGGACTGCCTTTTTAAAAGACAAATTTAAAAAAAAAAAAAAATTTTTTTTGTGAAAAATGGCAGAATATCTGCTAATCTGGAAATGGGCCCATCAGTTCAACGTTCCAACATCCAACAGCCACAGTTGCTTCCTCGTGTACACGCAGCATTATACCAGAGAAGATTGATGGCTCACAAGAACACTTTAATCATTGCCCTGCCACTGGCGGAGAACACGTTCCTCCACCTAACAAGTTGTAGGCAAGCGATGGCACAGCTCAGATAATCTCAGGAATCCAATGAAGTAACTGCCATCAGGTGTACGATCGGATGATTCCTCATTGAAAATTCACGGTAGAGTAAAAATCTTGAGAAAACAACATACTGCCTTTCTCTTTTGGTAGCTAACTCCCTTTTGCATTAGCAATGGTTCTAACCGACATTTTAAGCGTAATTCCGAAGGGTTGAGCTAGAAAACGTTTATCATATGAAAGGACTGCGCTAGACTCGCCTGCGTAGGCACGCCAAAATCGTTACTAACCCTAACTGAGCGCTGCGAGGGACAAAAATGCATCAGATCCACCCTATCGACCACGTGCACCGTCACATTTTCTCTATGTATTTTAAAATTCAATCAAATCCAAGACTTGGTAGGTCACACCATTGGGATCCATGTTTCTTAAAACCTCTAAATTCACCCTGTGTGGCCCACATGGGTCTTGGAATTTCCTGATTTTAGGCAAAATCATTTACCCTAATGTGCAGTGTCATATCAGTGGATTGGATGGCATATGCACCCCACAGTGGACCCCACACCAAATTTAGATGATTTTAGTGATGGGACTTCACATCTCAACTGCTTTCGATGGTGTGTCCCAACTGCCCAACTGAATGTTGAATGGGCCTTATTTTTTGGCCCGGTAAAAGCACAAGGCGGTCTGCACAATTGACGGGGTGGATCTCATCAATCATGAAGTTTTCCATCCACGTCAGCAAAAATACCGCCCTCCATGTCTATACGAAAGTCAAGCTTCCATAGGCTAGCGGCTCTCTAGATATGCACCACTTGAATTGGACACATTGCAAAATCTCCTGGAGCAGAGGATCCCAACCGTCCAATCTTCTACTGTTGTTTTGGATCGTTTAACAACCCCATAAAAAATTCTATAGCTTTCGCAATTTTAGTGATCTTACTAAATACTGATGGCATTTATGAAATGTGGCCCATCAAAGAAGTTGTATAAAATTTGGGTGGTCCAATTGATGGGCACATCAGAGACAGGAAAGTCCTGTTGATCCAAAACATTTCTTTAATGAAAATAGCCATGGACTGACAGAATTAGCATTTGGGATCTCTAGCTTTTTTTACTTAGGTAAAGAAAGTTCTGTCCAACAAGAACCACCAACCAAACCAATCCAAACGCAGGAAGAGAATAATTAGAAACATATTGGATTAAATATGTTAAATGTGATGAAATCAGCCACATTCACTCCCCCATTTCAGTTCAATGTAGAAAGACGAACCACTCTCTCTCTCTCTCTCTCTCTCTCTCTCTCTCTCTCTCTCTCTATATATATATATATAGTTTCTTCTCAATTGTCAGCAACAAAAAACTGAATTTCAACCTTACAGGAAAGACTTATCTCAACCATACAATTACAACAAAGCGAAAATATAAATTACCCCTAACACAAGTTAAGGATATTTGAATTTTCGCCATATAAAGCATGATTTTGGCAGAAAATTGCAAAAAATTAATTTCCTCCAAACCCATGCTTTAGATGGTGAAAATTCAAGTCCCCTTACATAAAGTCTTCTTGCTATACTCATAGCATTTCAGTAGTGGGACCCATCAAGGAAGGGGGATATAATTTAAATGGTCCAAATTGATAAACACATTCACAGATTGGGGAACAAGGCATAGTTTACTATCAGTCTTCTAATATATTTCGAGTCAACCAGTTCATCGAAAAGCTTGTCAATGAATCATAGCCCAAGTTGTACATGGTTAGCATGCGGGTCATTCTACCAGTTTCGAGTCACCTCACTTATATATATATATAGTTTGATGAGAAGATTCCTCCAAACTCTAAGAACCACCACCATACCCAACCAAAATGTGATGGGTGTTGAGAATGTGGAGCCACATCAAGGCCGCCTTCGACCGGTCGTATGACGTCTTCGACCGGTCGTATACCGGATCGACTCAAAGTCCAGCGATGCTGTTTTTTGCTGTTTTTGGGCCCTAGGACTGGTCGTAGGGACTGTACGACCGGTCGTAGGGATCCTACGACCGGTTGTATCTCTCCTAGGACCAGTCTAGGTTACGCAGATTGTTTCCGAAACTGATACGGATTGCGAATTTTGGTGTCACCTTTCGCAAGGGTGTGGAAGAGAAGTTACCTAAACTATAAATAGGGGTTCCTAGGGCTTTTCTAGGTAGATGAGAAAGAGGAAAAAATAATTCTAAGGTGTGGGCTAAGGGATTTCTCTGTTCTTCCAATGGAGAGGTTAGTATTTTGCCTTATAATCTTTATTCTTCTTCATAGTGAAAGTTTGCATCCGTGGTTTTTTACCCTAGTTTAGGGTTTTTTCACGTATATCTTGTCTTGTGGTTTGTTTGAATTGCTTTGATCTGTTTCTAGTTTATATTTTCATCTGTTTATTGTTTGCGAGTGAGGCTTGAGATTGGATCTCGGCCCATTGTGTTGTTGGCGTGCTGTGCAATAACTGGTATCAGAGCTATTGGTTTAGTTCTATTGGGAGAGATGACGGAAGATGAAAAAACTAGAATTGAGAAGTTTGATGGTTCAAACTTGGCCTTCTAAAAGATGCAGATGGAGGATTATCTGTATCAGAAGGACCTCTACATTCCTTTAGAAGGAAAATAGAAGAAACCAGAAAATATGACAGATGATAAATAGTTTTTACTGGATAGGAAGGCTTTAGGAACAATCCGATTCTCTTTGTCTAAGAGCATTGCCTTCAACATATCTAAGGTGAAAACGACAAAAGAATTGATGGAAGCCCTAGCCACCATGTATGAAAAATCCTCAGAATCTAACAAGGTTCATCTTATGAAACAACCATTCAACATGAAGATGTCAGATGGTGGGAGCGTGGCTGAACATCTGAACGAGTTCAATACAATCACGAGCCAGTTAGAATCCGTTGGCATCGTTTTTTAGGATGAGGTCAGGGCACTATTGATCTTATCCAGTCTGTCAGACAGTTGGGATGGTTTGGTGATTGCTGTGAGCAATTCTTCAGGGTCGACAAAGCTGAAATTTGATGATGTGGCTAGTCTAATTCTCAGCTAAGAATCTAGAAGGAAGGCATTAGGAGTTTCAGGGGATTCAGGGAATGCTCTAAACGTTGAAGGAAGAGGAAGATCGCAGAATAGAGGAGGCAATAAACCCGGGCGTTCTAAGTCGAGAAAGAAGTCCAAGGGATCGAAAGACAAAGGCGGGTGTTGGCATTGCGGTAAGAAGGTGCACATAAAACGTGATTGCAGGGCGCTTAAGAAATAAGATGGAAGCTCTCAAGGCGGGAAGGATTCAGTGAATCTGTCTGAAAAGAGCGACACAGAGGCGTTGATCTTATCTCTTGATGCGAAGAATGAGTCATGGGTTATAGACTCGGGTACTTCATTTCATGCCACTTCATGTAAGGAAGTTCTGCGTGATTATGTGTCATGGGACTTTGGGAGAGTCTACTTGGGTGATGATGAGCCATGCAGTATTGTTAGAAAGGGAGACGTTCAGGTCAATCAGAAAGACAGAACGGTTTTGAAACTGAAGGATGTCAGACATGTACCGAGTTTGAGAAAGAATCTGATCTCAGTGGGGCAGTTAGCTGACACCGGTTATGTGATAACATTCACCAGTGATTCCTAAAATATCACAAAAGGTGCCTTGGTGATATCTCTAGGTAAAAAGGAAGGTACTTTGAACGTGACTTCAGGATCGTATAGTTCACTCGCAGTCGCATCAACTGGAGTGAATGGGTAGTTATGACATCAGAGGTTGGGACATATGAGTGAGAAAGGGATGAAAGTGCTATTGTCAAAAGGGAAGCTACCAGGGCTGAGTCTCTTGACTTGGAATTCTGCGAGGACTGCGTATATGGCAAGCAGAAGAGGGTAAGCTTCAAGAAGACAGGACGCGCTCCAAAGACGCATCTATTGGAGCTTGTACACATTGACGTATGGGGACCGGCACAGGTATCATCTCTTGGTGGCTCACGTTATTTTGTTTCATTTATTAATGATGCTAATAGAAAACTGTAGATTTATTTCTTAAAGCATAAATCTAATGCATTTGATGTGTTTAAGAAGTTGAAAGTTATGGTAGAAAATGAGACAGGTGAAACAGTAAAGTGTCTCAGATCTGATAATGGGGGAGAGTATTGTGATAAGAGATTTGAGGAGTATTGTGCAGCAAGTGGAATCAAACATAAGAAAACGATTCCAGGGACATCGCAACAGAATGGTGTGGCTGAGCGCATTAACAGGACCATCCTTGAGCGCGCCAGGAGCATGAGGTTAGATGCAGGGTTGCTCAAGACCTTTTGGGCAGATGCTGTAAATACTGCCGTATATCTTATCAATACAAGTCCCTCAGCACCATTGGATGGTGGGCTACCAGAAGAAACGTGGACTGGGAAAGAAGTGAACCTTACACATCTCAGAGTGTTCGGTTGCACTTCATATGTTCACATTGATGCAGAGCACAGAAACAATCTGGATGCGAAGTCCACGAGGTGGACGTTTATAGGCTACGGGTAGGATGATTTTGGCTACAGGTTTTGAGATGCAGAAAATAGAAAAATTATCAGAAGCAAGGACATAGTCTTCAATGAAAAAGTGATGCATAAGGACAGTGTGAAGGAAAATAAGGCCGAGAAAAAGGAATTCGTAGAGTTGGAAGAGTTACTGGACATGGGTGTTACAGCGCCACAGGATGATCGTGCACAGGAGCATTATGAGGCAGAGCCACAGAAACCGGTTGCGAGGAGGTCTACTCGGGAGAGGAGACCCACGGTACGATACTCACCCTCCTTACATTATCTACTGCTGACAGATAATGGTGAGCCAGAGTGTTTTGAAGAGTCATTACAGTCAGATGCACGGGTTAAGTGAGAGCAAACCATGCATGAGAAGATGGACTCTCTTGAGTCTAATCATACATGAGAGCTAGTCACTCTACTCAAGGGTAAGAAAGCTCTTCATAACAAGTGGATTTACAGACTGAAGGAGGAGCATGATGGTTCGAAACGGTACAAGGCGAGACTGGTTATAAAAGGGTTTTAATAGAAGGCAGGTATCGATTTCACTGAAATATTTTCACCGGTAGTAAAAATGTCTACGATTCACATGGTCTTGAGTATAGTGGCTACAGAGAACTTACATCTAGAGCAGCTAGATGTTAAGACAGCTTTTCTTCATGGGGACCTTGAAGAAGAAATATATATGCATCAGCCGACAGGATATGTGACACCAGGTAATGAGAACAAGGTGTGCAGACTAAAGAAAAGTTTATATGGCCTGAAGCAGGCCCCGAGGTAGTGGTACAAGAAGTTCGATAGTTTCATGTCAGAAAACGGTTTTAGAAGATGTCATGCAGACCACTATTGTTACTTGAAGAAGTTTGATACGTCATACATCATCCTTCTTCTATACGTTGATGATATGCTTGTGGCCGGTTCAAGTATGAAGGACATCTCAGATCTTAAAAGACAACTGTCTAGAGAATTTGCCATGAAGGATTTAGGAACTGCAAAATAAATCCTAGGCATGAGGATAAAGTGTGACAGGGAAAACAAGAAATTAATTTTATCACAGACAGAGTACATAGCCAAGGTACTTGATCGATTCAATATGGGAGATGTTAAGCCAGTTAGTACTCCATTAGCCAACCACTTCAAGCTATCTAAGGAGCAAGGTGCAAAGACGCAGGAGGAACGAGACTACATGGCCAAAGTCCCATATGTGTCAGCGATTGGGAGTCTCATGTATGCTATGGTAAGCACGAGGCCAGACATTACTCAAGCAGTGAGAGTTGTTAGCGGGTTCATGAATAATCCCGGGAAGAAATATTGGGAAGCTGTGAAGTGGATCCTCAGATACCTGGTGGGTACTAAGGATGTAGGGCTATGTTATGGTGGATCGAAAATCAAGCTACAAGGCTACGTGGATTCAGATTTGGCAGGAGATATCGACAACAGAAGAAGCACTACAGGTTATGTGTTTACTTTGGGCAGTGCTGCAGTCAGTTGGGTCTCTCAGTTACAGAAGATAGTATCTATCAGTACGATAGAAACAGAATATGTTGCGGCTATAAAAGCATGCAAGGAGATGGTGTGAATGCAAGATTTTATGGAAGAGTTGGGTAAGAAACAAGTAGATTGCAAGCTGTATAGTGACAGTCAGAGTGCAATACACTTGGCTAAGAATTCAGCCTTTCATTTAAGGACCAAACATATTGCCATCAGATATCACTTCATACGTTCGTTACTAGAAGATGGATCGATGGTTCTGGAGAAGATTCATACAAGTGAGAATCTTTCAAATATGTTGACCAAGGCGGTCACAAGGGAGAAGCTGAAGCTCTGTTCAGCTTTGATTGGTCTTCAGGCTTGAAGACGAGGATGTGGTGCACTCTGGATGAAGAAGACGAAGGTTTTGGATTTGTGTCTGCAAGTTGGAGATTGTTAAGAATGTGGAGCCACATTTAGGCCGCCTTCGACTGGTCGTAGGACGTCTTCGACCGGTCGTAGGGGCCTGCTCGACCGGTCGTGGACCGGCTCGACTCAAAGTCTAGCGATGCTGTTTTTGCTGTTTTAGGCCCTAGGACTGGTCGTAGGGACTGTAAGACTGGTCGTAAGGATCCTACGACCGGTCGTAGCTCTCTTAGGACCAGTCGTAGGTTATGCAGATTATTTTCGAAACTGATACGGATTGCGAATTTTGGTGTCGCCTTTCGCAAGGGTGCGAAAGGAAAGTTACTTAAACTATAAATAGGGGTTCCTAGGGCTTTTCTAGGTAGATGAAAAAGAGAAAAAAGTAATTCTAAGGTGTGAGATAAGGGATTTCTCTGTTCTTCCAAGGGAGAAGTTAGTATTTTGCCTTGTAATCTTTGTTCTTCTTTATATTGGAAGTTTGCATCCGTGATTTTTTACCCTAGTTTGGGATTTTTCCACGTATATCTTGTTTTGTGGTTTGTTTTGATCTGTTTCTAGTTTATATTTTCATCCGTTTATCGTTTGCGGGTGAGGCCTGAGATTGGATCTCGGCCCACTGCGTTGTTGGCGTGCTGCGCAACAATGGTCCCTTACAAGAAAAAACCCAATTAATCTATTTTCGCCTTGCAAGAAAAACTATTCTTCATTATTACACTTAAAAATATAATTAATACATTTTCCAATTAATTCATTCTTCTCTATTCTCAGCAAATATATATATATATATATATATATATATATATATATATATATATATATATATATATATATATATATATATATATATATATATATATATATATATTCCCCCCTTTTAAGAAAACCTTTATACTACGCTAGAAAGCCTAATTAATCCAAACCATTCAGTAATCCTCCTTGCAGTCATATATGCAAGTATTAACCAACGATAGCCAACTATAGGAAAACATATAGTCCATTTTCACAGCCATTTTCCCCTTAAAAATCATCGGGCCCTGGGCACTCTTAAGCTCTTAAGGTGCCAGGTGCTTTTAGACATGTGGATGGTCAAACCAATGATTTAGATCGTCCATTAGGTTTGCCCCACTTTCATATATCGGTCACCATGAAATAATAGCAAAAGCTAGAGGAACTTTTTCATCGAGTCATTGCCATCCCAAAAATCGGATGGTTTAGATCAAAGGTCAAACAATCATATGAAAAGTCCATTTGATAATCTCCCTTGAATAACACGTCTCCAAGGAGCTATTTTGATCAGTGAGATAACCATACAGATTAGACAAGTTGTTTGGCAAGACACGTTCTAAAAACTGAAAAGATAGGTTGGCATCACGAGCTTTTCACAGTTGCGCATGATATGTGGTGTGAACCTATAATGGATGGCCCAGATCAATGATTTGACTATCAATACCTCTAAAATCAACTGTACATGCTGCCCAAAAAAAAAAGATTAAAAAAAAAGGAAGAGATTTTTTCTTTGGACCTTTACAAACCAAGCTACCTAATCAATATAAAATTTTCATTCTACACCTTTTTCATAAAAGTTTTAAAAAACATACCTTATTAGTTGGTGTTTTTTTTATGAATCGAGTACCTTTCATCACCATCCACGCTGTTCATGTTAAATCCACCCAAAAACCCCGATGTGTGTTACCCTATGTTAGCTAAAGGCCTGGTAATCAGCTCAATTGGTGATTCAGGTTGACCGCATGATTGGAAACAATTTGCAGGGCAATGCATACCTTACAAGCTGTTTTTATAATCAGTGAGGGCCTTAGTGAATCATGGAGGGTTATGATTTTTGGGCTGCAAGCCTAAATTGTTTTGTGGAATAATGGTTGAAAAGGATTCCAAATAATTATCATGGTGGGCCTTGTAAAAATCAAAGGTGGCTGATATCTCTCCCAAATATTTCCTTTGGTGTTGCCGACTAGATTCACTATCAACTTAATTATTTGTTTTGTTAACAATGCTAATATGGTACCAATGGTCAGAGTGGATATGACATAAACATCACTATGGACCGTTAAAATCAAGAACCCCCTTATACAAGTCTCTTTTTGTTTGTAAATATTGTCTTGTATAGTTGGAGAGGGAAATTCCCACTATGATGTGCATAGAAAATCCACTCTGTCCTTTAGATGCATAATCCAAGTTTAGGCTGACTTGTAATTCAGGTGGGTCACACCAAAGAATATAGTTGGTAGAAAGACATATATCCGTGATTTTTACAGGGTCTACCATGATGATTGTATGCAAAATAATGCACTCCAACCATTAGATCCCACACCAGAACTTACACTTAGGGCCTAACAATCAGGTCAATCCATGATTCAGGTGAGCATGTTAAGGGAAACAATTTGGAGGGTTGCCATATACGCTGTTTTCAATCATATGGCCCACTTAAATCACTATGAGGGTATTTTTTTGGCCCTTCGCCTAACATGAGATGATGCACTAGGTGGTCAAGATGGATTTTACATAAAAATCATGATGGAACCTACCGCAGTCTATCCATTTGCTCACACACCCACTCAACTGGGTGTTAAAAAATGTAATGAAAATTAGTGGAATGATAATTATATGAATTAATATGGTAGCATTTTTAAAAGCTACTAAATTGTAAATTCTATATTAGTTAAGTATTTTTTGTAAAATTCTCTTTCCTGTGTTCCTTGTCCAAAAAAATAAATTCCAAAACCTTTTGCTTTTCTACATGGGGAACACAGTTTCTATTTACAAATATTCAAATGATTATAACTTCATAAAATGAAATAAATATTCTCTTTTCGACCCTTAAATAGGGATGCAACTTAGCTGCGACCAGATCCAGCAATGTGTGATGCATTTGGTATATATCCAAGCATTCATCCATTTTCCCATGTCATTTTATTGCATGGGCCAAAAAATGAAGCTAGTGGATCTAAATCTCAGGTGGATCACACCATAAGAAATAGTAGTGAAGGACTATTAAAAACTTTGTGGCCCACAAAAGATTTGTATCAAATTGATATTTGTATTTTTCCTTCATCCAGGTTTGTGTAACCTTATCAACAGGTTGGAATAAACATTCCAGTGAACCCTAGAAAGCTTTTAATGGTGGTGTTCAATTACCAATGTTTTTTGGTTTTTGTTTTTTTGTTTTTTTTTCGTGGTGTGTTCCACCTTAGATTTTGATTTGCTTCATTTTTTTGGGCCCATGAAATGATATGATTTGGAAAAATAAATGGACAGCGTAGATATATGACACATGCATCTAGGTGGGCCCCACGATTAGGTCACACCCACATCGCGGAGTCCTAGGTCACATCTAAGTCGCCTATTAAACAGACTCTCTCAGTAGTTTTTCCTACTTTAATGTTTGTTAACTACTCCGAATAAACCAAGTGATGAGACTAGACCCATCTCAAATGTTTAGGTGCACTACAAAAAAATGGCCCTTAGCCGACTGATGGGCTATCCCTTTGCCAGCGGCTAGTTTGAACGGCTGCTAGCAGGGTCCCGATATATAAAAGGAAAAAAAAAAAAACCTAACCTAATTCCCTCTCTCAAGTGGCGCTGCACGACCCTCTCTCTCTCTCTCTCTCCCTCTCTCTGCCGTCCTCTTCCTCTCATGCACTATCCCTCTCTCTACCGCTCCCTCTCCCTCTCTCTGACCCTTTCTCTCTTACTCTCCCTCCCTCTCTCTGCCACTCCTCTCCCTCTCGTGCGCTCTCCCTTTCTCTGCCGCTCTCTCCGACCCTGTCCCTCTCGCGCGCTCTCCCTCTCCCTCTCCCTTTCCCTCTCTGCTCGCTCTCCCTCTCTCTCTCTCTCTCTCTCTCTCTCTCCTTGGCCCTCTGCTACAACATTAGGTATCTCTCTCTGCTTGATCTACAACACATCAAGGAGGATTCTACTGCAACATCAGGTATCTCTCTCTCTCTCTCTCTCTCTCCTCTTTCTCTCTCTCTCTCTCTCTCTCTCTCTCTCTCTCTCTCTCTCTCTCTCTCTCTCGTTTTCTATTCATATTAATTTGGACTTTTTTGACATTTTTTAATCCTTCAAGTAACATTGTGTAATGATTTGTGTATTGAGATTTTTCGAGTTTTGAATCCCTAATTAGGGATTTGTAGTGTCGATTCCTTAATTAGGGATTTTATGATATTACAAATTAGGGATGTGGGGATTTTAAAAATTTGGGGATCTTGAGGATTTTTGAAATTGGGAATTTTAGGTGGTTTTGATAGCTGATTTGGTGGATTTGATGTTTATTTGTTCATATTTTATTTATTTATAGGGTTTTGATGGCTGATTGAGAGGATTTGATGGTTGTTTATTCAGGTTTTCTTGATTTTTAGGGTTCTGTTATGTGCACACTCAATTTAGCATTTCAAACTCTTTCTATTTGATTTGGAACTTGTTGTCAAAGGAGAGATCCATTTTCCTTTTGTCACATTTTGTTGTTTCAATTGAATTTAGAAATTGTTTGGGAGGAAAATGGCATTTGTAAGTGTTGGGCATTAAAGCTGTTGCTGTTTGATTTGGGTAATGGTTTCTGGAGAAGAAAATAGCACTACATCTGCCATTGATATGTAGTAATTTGGGCATTACAACTGATTTCTATTAAATGTTGGCCATTGGTTGAGACTTTTTTAACCATCTGTTTGTAATTATTGAAAGTCTTCTAGTGGCTAGGATCACCTAACGTTGTGGTTTTCTGAGGGTACGGTTAGAAGAATGGTCCAGATCTCATGCATGGCATCACATGTTTGGAGAAGTATTGCTGGACAACTAACTATGATGCAAGTGTCGAAACTGGCTCCTTTCTCAACTTGTTCAATGCGAAAGCTTATAAAGTCTTAAATGAGCCTTGTTTTTTTTCTAGTGTTTGGTATACTTCGGTATAGTCATGCATTAGTTTTTAATTTCTCTATAATCCATTTGGTATAGTTATATGCATTTAATTTATTTTTTTCAATGGACATTGCTCTTGTCATGTGGCATGTTATTAACATATACTCACAGAGATAGGAATTTCCTGAATAATCGGCCATTCAATATGCATTGTGATATGTAGACATATGATTTGCTGACTTCCAATTGTAGGGAAAAAAAATCCACCTGAATTGATTGAATTAGTTATCTTGTTTATCTTATTATCTACGTTTTTATTGTAACTTGATGTTGTAGATGTGTGTGTGTATGATTGTAAGTGCCATTGATTTGACAGGGATTTTGGTGTCTTTCTTTGCAACCATTATTTATTAATGTTTTCACCTGCTAATACCTATTTGATTTGTGATTAGTGTATTTGTGTTTGGATGTATTATGCTTAATTAAAGTAAAACCAATAGTTTAGAGTAGAGGCTTAAAACAAACTAATTCTCCATGTTTATTTTGCTCCTAGTCTGGTCACTCTTCATCTAGAGAGGAACTGCACTTGTAGCATTTACAATTATAAAAGGAGTTTCAGTTGTCCTTGTACAATTTACTTTAATTTTAGCTATATTCATGGGATGTTAACTATAAAAGGAAAGATTGAAGATTCAGTGACTAGGAATTTTCAAAATTGGGATTTTTGTGTTAACTATAGGAAACACAACTTGATACTCACCATCAACACATTGAAACAAATTTGGTGACAAAGAGTTGCTATACATGTTGTCTTCTCATATATCTTTTTGATGATGCTTTTCTTCTTCTTCATGTGTAATTTGTTAAATTTCATATGTGCTTTTGTTAGACTTGCACTCTTGTTCACTTAGCTATCAGATGTCGACATTTATCTTGATGATACAATCACTAAAATATCCTATCAGTGAAATTTTTCTGTAATTAATGCTCCATCCAAAGTTGGGTCAGTAATTTGGATGGTCTGGATTGCCATATAACTATGCCATGTGTATGGTTGTAGTGTCACCAACAAACTTTATATGGTGAAAAACTAATATAATGCCTAGCCCATAAGTGGGCTGTGAGACCCGACCCGAGTTCGCATGTGTGCATGTGTGTGTAAGTATGCATTCCGTCCATCTTGATTCCACGGTTCTACCGGTCGAATCCCGGTGACCCGTGACCTTGGATAGTGTTTGCAGTCATCTACAAGTCCAGTCATGAAGACCTGACTCAGATCGAGTTGAAACATATGTCATTGCGACCGTATCGTCACCGCGGTTCCAACGCTGCGTCTTGTGCGTCCATCCGATATGTAGATCAAAAGTTATGTACATTTCATTATATGACCATTGATCATGTGGCCCACTTAGGTGGAGTGCATGTGTGGACCACCACCTCCATTGGCACAAGTTCCAAGGTACACTACCCACACACTACACAAATATCCATAACTAACACCACTAACCAAAAACACCACCAAGAGACCTACTAAGCATAGCACTTTGTTATTGTCACCATACGCCATTATGGTTTCTCTAACCAAGGAGAGAGAGAGGCCATGATTGCCTCCCTACAACTCTCTCTTTTTCTTCTCTCTCCCTCATTTTCTCTCCTTCTTTCTCCCTTGCAAAAAAATCCAGCACCTCTTCCCTCCATTCCAGCCCCTTCTCCTCATTTTTCTTCTCAATCCCTCCATTGAAAACTCATCCCAACCATTGATCCATGTTGCTTGGAGCCTATAGATGATGGTGATGTAAATTTCAAGGTTTATTTAGGTGGGTGCTTTCTTCATCAAGTAAATCTTTTCTCTCCTCATGTAATCTCTTTCATGTCTCTCATTTGGATGTTTAGGACCCACCAGTTAATGGTGGAGATCTTACACAACCATCTAGATGTGACCATGAGGCCCACATTGTACATGCATGTCCATGCATGGGATTCTTCCCTTGATGGACCCCTTGCATGTGGATTTCTCTTATTTTTCTAAGTATGATGGGTCATCTAGGCCCTTGCATGTGGCTGGGATGGCATCCCAACCACTCATTTCAAAGATCTAAGCCATGCATCATAAGATATAGTTATACAATGTGTTTATATTATTGTTTGTGGTTGTGATTGTGTGAGGACGGCTTAATAGTGGTGGAGCCCTCCCCTGATGGCCGGATGCTCTTCCTTCTCTTTCCTTAGTTAGAAATCTGATGATATTATGTGTGGTCCACTTAGTGGGCCTGGATTGCCCAAAAGAAAAAGCCTACGAAGAAAGGGACATCTATACTCAACCTACACTATGGTTTAGATGCCTCTTTTTGCCACCTTAAATGTTCTTGTAAGGGTGAAAATTTGACCGGTTAGCGACAGAAAAGGCACGGTCAGTGACAGAAGTGATCCGGACCATAAGACCTTAGATCGGGCGTATCTCGCAATCCGGAATGAGTTATCCGACGCAAAATATATGATTTTGGGGTAGAACGAGCTACTTTAGCCAACCAACCTGCTACGTTGGGTTACGCAGCCCGGATTTGCGAGAAACCCCCTGATCGACGGTCGTTTCCCCATTTTAATTTCATTTTTACTATTTATAGTAAGTTTTAGTTTGCTTATAACTCTTCATCCGTTGGGCTTTAGGAGTTGTGTCCAACATGAAAAGTGCTTAGGGTAATTAGGAGAACGGTTTGGTGAAGGCAAATAGGACACTTACTAATTTGGATGAAAACCTTGCGCACTAGTAGACATCACGACCGTCTATAAATAGTAAGTTTACTATTTATAGTAAGTTGTGGATTCTAGGAGTTTTAGTTGTAGTTTGAGTCTGATTTCTTTCCCGTTGCTTGGTTCCCTTATTTAAAGGGGTGTAAACTCATTTTTAATCATTCAACAATTAATTTTGAATTTTATTAGAGTTTATTCCTATTCTCTTGCTTTCTTTCCTCATGGATTTGAGTAGTCTTTGTGAGGAGTTCAGAGAAGCTCCGTGGATTCGGAGTAGTTATCCTTGAGGTTGGTTCCCTTATTTAAAGGGGTGTAAACTCGTTTTTAGTCATTCAGCAATTAATTTCAAATTTTAATTGAGTTTATTCCTATTCTCTTGCTTTCTTTCCTCGTGGATTCGAGAAGTTTCTGTGAGGAGTCCAGAAAAGCTCCGTGGATTCGGAGTAGTTATCCTTGAGGAAGACGGTGATCGACCTCATCACGTTCATCCCTACGTCATATTGGAGGCTTTTTAATCCAACGTAGATTCCTTTGGACGACTGCTTATATATATATAGTCTCTGCCATCCAAAGTGTCATAAGTGGAGTTTCATTTCCATTGAGAGGATTAGCTTGCTTGCCAAACCGAATATATATTGAGCTATTCCAGGGGCTTAATACAGAGATTTTAAGTACCATTTCTACGTTGACATCCATTCCTTCAAGCTCTCATAGTTTCAGTCTCCATCATCACCGTCGACCTCAAGCTCGGATCATTGGTTCTTCTCTCCGATGGTTATTGGAGAACCGAGGGGTGCAATCAGCCTCTATGACTAGCAGAATGCGGAGCGAACTCCATGCAGTACTGAAGTAATGTTCATTAGAACTATTTCTTTCTCCTTTTTTCAACCATTTTCAAGGCTGGGGCTTAATAGGCATGTCTCACATTAAAATGCACCGTGGAAGTGTAGATTTTATTGGCTATGGGCTTGCTTATGGGCAGTCACCAGCGGATGAGTCCCATACGTGTTTCCCTCTACATCCTTGTTTCTGTTTTATTTTGTTGAAAATATCAAATTCAAGTTCAAATAGTAGGAATCGATTGGGAAAAGAGATACTGGATAAATGAATAACACCACCTCATCCAAATTCCACCCAATCTCTAGATCCCTCTCTTATAAAAAGTAGAGGAATTCCTATTCTAAATTAAGTTTTTCAAAGAAATTATATCCTTTTCTTCATCCGGCCAAGGTAAAAACGTTCTAAATCATTGATCATCACAATTCAAAGACCATCGTTATCTGTTTTTTTTTCTTTTTCCCAACATTTTGTAGATCCTGGCTTTTTTTCTTTTTTCTTTTTTTTTATGTTAAAAAAAAAACCGTGGACTCTTGCCACAATTCCATTAACAATAGAGAAAATACAGCTATTCGGATGGAGCCCAACAAAAAGAAAAAATCATCGTTATCTTAACTACAAAATTCAATAGGTGATAAGATACTCTCTACTCCCATAGTAGTTAGATAGATCACTAAACATAAACCATGTAAATAGTGTTAGATCATGTAGGCCCATTCATCCATCCAATCAATAAATTTATTAAGCTACACATGATCTCTTGTATAATAAGCAATAATCACTGTTGGCAAAGAAAGGCTAGTAAAATATTCCTCATTTTCGTTACCCATGGTGGCTATTTTGTTTTTGTTTTTGTTTTATTTTGTTTTTTTTGTTTTTTTGGTGGCTATTATTTTGTTGAGCTCTAGTTGATCCTAGCGATCAATGATGCAAATTATCAATGTCTAGTTTGTGTGATTTGGATGCATTGATTTGATTCAGGAACAGCAGCAGTCTCCCAGGAGCTCCAAAACCTCCATCACCTAATTATCTCCCGAACTGGCAATAATCTCATGCCGGTCATGACCGTAACATGGATTGTTTTCTTTTTTCTCTTCTATGTTCGAGTATCCTAAAATATTGTAGTGTGCACGTAACAAATTGGGCATTTGATGCAGGGCGAGTTGGATTTTGGGATTGATACTCTCGATAATTCTACCATTTTTTAATCTGCAGGAAGGTGGATTTTTACAGATAATAGGTATTAAGCATATGCATTCATCATTTTTTAGGCTAAACAAATGCATTGTACTTGGAGTTGTGTTTGGTACACATGACTCTGTTGATCTCTGGTGCCGGGTTTAACTTGGGACTTGGTATATTAACCAGCGGGTCAAAAATGATTTTTTTATGGTTCTTATGGTCAAATAAATTAATTAATCTCTCTTAAATTGATTTTCTATTGTTCTTAAGGTCAAATAAATTAATTAATCTCTCTTGAAAATTACTGATCTAGCCCTAGAGGCTTCCCTTGACCCAGTCACACTTTGACTTGGGAAACGAGGCCCAAGTTAAGTACATCCTTATTTCTGCTGACTCCATGACTAGGTCAGTGACTAGGCCGGGTTGACTCAGCCAAGTCCCAAGTCGTCTTGCCGGGCATGCTAACCATGGTACACGCCGTGCTTAGAATGACTGGTGTAATGTAGTGTTAGATGCTGAGTCGTTTATCTTTGTTTTGGGCATGTTTAGAAAAGGTAGGACAAGTGGTGGATATGGTGGGAGATATGGTTGAGGCTGTGGCCGATGTGGCCCAGGTGGTGGAACATGTCGCGGACGAGATCGGGGATAATCTTCCTGACAATATGGTGCTGAATGATGTGGCTTTGTGGGTCGAGAACGCTGCGAAAGAAGTGGTGAACGATGCTCAACAGGCCATAGACCTCATTAACGAGGTTTACTTCCTAATATTACTTTTAAGCAACCACCGGGTGTGAGGAGATTAACGAATTTCAGTGCATAAGCCACTTAAAAACTGTCCGATTGTTAAACTGCGGTGATCACTTCAACCATGATCGGACTGGTATCATATCGACAGGCACTGAAATTCGGGTATTTGAATTGCAAATGGTCATTTCAATTTTTTATCATCATATACAGCAGTACTCATTATTTTATAATAGCCTTCACCTCGCTGGATTTCTGATATTTTAGTCCGTTTAGATCGTTCTAAGGATTGGAGTGATTTCTTGTTATGGTCTATTTCGGTCATTAAACTAAAGTGTTTATACGTTATACATTTTCAATAGATAAACGAGTAAAACTTTCACAGCTACGTAGTACCAAAGCTGATGGTGGGAAGATCTGAAACGTGCATGTGGTGGGCCGTAGGTAAATCATACAGACTGGACACTCCTAGCCAACCCATTTTCCCAATTGGACGCACTGTTCAGTTTTAGTTTTCATCTGTGGCTTTGAAGAACGCCAATCGGGCCACTAGGACTGTCAGATCATCTAACAGTACATCCATCATGGGTGGGCCATATGCAATAATCTTTTCATTGATGACGTAAATGGGAATGCAGGTGGAGGACTGGACGGATTTGAAGTAAAGAAAAAGGTGGACCAGCTCATGGATTCCTTGATGACGGTGAGGCCGTACAAATTAAAGGATACAAGCACCGGTGGATTGAGGGAAGAAGTGGGCCAGCCCCTCATAGAACAAAGGGAGCTGATCATGAAAGAGGAAGTACACGTTAAAGAAGAGGCGTGCACCGTTAGATAATAAATCCACATGGGCCTGACCGGAGTTAAAGCCACATGAACCAGTGGTTAAAGATACCGGCTTAGCCACCCTAACCAATTAGCATGATTTCTTAGCAAATTAATAGACCGGCGTTCTATGGCCTGTTTGGATACCACTAAATAAGTTACCTTTTATCTTATGTTATTAAATTACTTTTTTCACTTAAGATAGTTTGATAAATATAGTTATAAAAGTAGCTTATGTGCTTAAAACCATTTATCTTAATACTATTTTCACATGAGGCTCACCTTTCATGAGGATCTCTCTTACTATACATATCAAAGGAGGCCCCATGTGATGGACTATCCACATCAAAAGTAGGCTTGCATGATGGATGGTCCACATGAAAGGTGAGCCTCACATGGTATATGGCTCCATATTAATGTGGGTCCACATAATAAATAGTCCACATCAAAGAGAGGCCCATAATGATAAATAAGCAAGCTGGTATGATGAATGGCCCGCGTGATGGACAATACACATCAAAGGTTGGCCCCTAATGATGGCCAATCTACATCAAAGGTTGGCCACTAATGATGAACAACCCATATCTAAGGCAAGCCCCACATAATGGGCAACTCACATTGAGGGTGGATCCCACATGATGGGCAGTCCACATCAAAGGTGGGCTCCACATAATGGGCAACTAATAATGGTGGCCCTAAATGATGGACGATCCACATCAACGTGGGCTCCACATGATGAACAATTAATAATGGTAGGCCCACATAATGGATGATCCACATCAGGTGGGCCCCACATGATGGACGATCAACACCAAAGGTCGGCCCAAATGATGACTGGCCCATATCCAAGGCAGGCCCCACATCAGAGGTGGGCCCGCATGATGGATGGTCCACATCAAAGGTGGGGTGCAAGGGTCTAATATTTCAGTCCACATCTAGATGGGTCATGCCCAAAATTCAACCTTTCTGTTGACATCAAGTTGAGGCGAAACTTTAGAATGTGCCTCACATCCCTGAGAACCAACGTGCAGCCTACATCGGTCTTCATACAAATATCACCGACCCCTACGATCTTTGATATGCCAGAATTTTTCATCTTCCCTATCCCAAAGTCACCTGACTTGTAGCTTGTGAAGAAATCCCTACGAGGTGTCGCATGAAACGAGCCTCCCGAGTCTATCACCTAGTCGGTGTCCTGACTCATAGCCGTGATACAAACATCATGATCTGCTGAAAGATTAACTACAACGTTACCATCTGAAGCGACCACAGTGGAATCTGATTCATATTCCTTCTCTTTTTCTTTTCATTTCTTGTTATTCTTCTTATAACATTCATACTTGCAGTGGCCCTTCTTGTCATAATTCTAGCATTCAATATCCTTCCTAGTACTCGACTTGCCTCTTAATCTATCTCGGGTCTTCCTGCCCTTTCTGTTTTTTCTCTCCCTCGATCTTGTATCACAAGAGCCTCTTGCTGAGTAGACCCATGAGACTTTCTCCTTATCTCCTCATTGAAGAGACAACTAGTTACCTATTCCATGAACACCTTTCCATCTAGCGCGAAGTTACTCAGAGACACCACCAATGTCTCCTAACTATTATGCAATGAGCTAAGCAATAGTAAAGTCTGTAATTTATCTTCCAGGACCATCTTCATAGTGGAGAGTCGGTTCAATATATTGCTGACTTCATTCATGTGCTAAGTCACAGAACCACCATCTTTGAACTTGAGATTCACAAGTCACCTTATTAGAAAATTTTTATTGACAGCTGTCTTCCTCTCAAACAGCCCTTACAGTTTCAGCCATACGCTAGCGAATGAGGTCTCCGTAAACACATGGTGGAATGTAGAATCGTTCAGGTGCTATTGTCTAATAAACCCACCGTCTTCCAGTCCAACTTCTTCTAATCATCATCTGACATATATATCCTTTGACTTTGCTATATGCCTTGAATTGAAGAATACAAGTCCTTGCAATAAAGCAAGTCCTCCATCTTAGCCTTCCATATGGTCTAGTTAAAACCATTGAGACTGATCATCCTTAATGAGCTACCTTCCTAAATTTAGAACCAATCCCACTCCATTCAACCAACCTGAACTCTTTGATACCACTTTGTTGAGAGCCGTTGCACAAAACCTTAGGATCCAACCTCCCAAAAACACCAGAATTATCCATAATTCTGGTGTTTTTAGGAGACTAGATCTTAAGGTTTTGTGAAATGACCCCCAACAAAGTGGTATCAAAGTTAAGTTCATTGAACGGAGTGTGATCGGTTCTTAATTATGGAAGGTGACTCATCAAGGACGATTAGTCTTAATGCTTATAACTGGACCATATGGATGGGTCAGATGGAGGACTTGCTTTATTGCAAAAGTCTTCAATTCAAGGCATATCAGAAAAATCAAAGGATATATCAGATGATGATTAGAAGAAGTTGGACTAGAAGGCGGTGGTGTTTATTAGACAATAGCGCCTAGATGATTCCGTATTCCACCATGTGTCTACTTAGATCTCAGCCGCTAGCCTATGGCTGAAACTATAAGGGTTGTATGAGAGGAAGACAACCAACAATAAAATTTTTCTGATAAGACGAGTTGTGAATCTCAATTTCAAAGATGGTGCTTCTGTAGCTGAGCACATGAATGAAGTCAGCAATATATTAAACCAGCTCTCCGCCATGAAGATGGTCTTGGACGATGAAGTACAAGCCTTACTATTGCTTAGTTCATTGCTTGATAGTTGGGAGACATTGGTGGTGTCTCTAAGTAAATCTACGCCAGACGGAAGGTGTCCAGGGAACAAGTAACCAGTTGTCTCTTTAATGAAGAGACAGGGAGGAAGTTTCAGGGGTTTACTCAGCAAAAGGCCTTTGTGATACAGGAACAGGGAAGTAGAAAGAACAGAAAGGGCGAGAAGGCCCGAGATAAATCAAGAGGCAAGTCAAGTACCAGGAAGGATGTTGAATACTGGCAAGAAGGGCTATTATAAACATGAATGTCGTAAAAATAAGAATGATAAAAAATTATATGATATGTCAATCATATGATTATCGAGATCCAAGGAACCAGTCACTATATGATGTGTCAATCATATAGTTGTAGCAACTGAAATCTTTTTTCCATAAAGGAAAAATTAATTTGATTATGGATTGTGAAGCGAAATTAGAGGGATGTGGGTAAATGGAAGGGTGAGAGAGAGAGAAGGAGAATATCAATGGTATATGATTCCAATATTCCTCTGACATCTTTACCCTTGGCCATGAACCTCCTTTGGATTCACTCAATTCTTCTATTTTCAATCTGAACCGAAGAAGAAGAATTGAACGAAAAATAAATAGAAAATAGGTTGCTAACTCGAGATAGCGACGTTGTAGTCATTCTTTCAGCAGATCATATTGTTATCTCACGACTATGAGTCAGGACATCGACTGGGTGATAGACTTGGGAGCCTCACTTCATGCGACTTCACACAGGGATTTCTTCACAAGCTACAAGTCAGGTAACTTTGGGACCGTGAAGATAAAAAATTTTGGTATATTGAAGATCATACGGGTTGGTGATATTTGCGTGAAGACTGATGTGGGCTGCAATTGGTTCTTAGGGATGTGAGGCATATCCCAGACCTTCGCCTCAATTTAATATCGACGGAAAGACTGCATAATGATGACTATAAAAATCATTTTACTGGTGAGTGTTGGAAGCTTATCAAGGGTTCATTGATCGTAGCCAAAAGAAAGAAGTGTTGCACCCTTTACAAGGCAAGTGTCAGTATGTGCAAGGGTGGGTTGAAAGCAGTGGAAGAGTTAGTTGTTAACATGTGGCACAGGCGTCTAAACCATATGAGTAAAAAATGACTTCATGTACTAGCAAGGAAGCGGCTCCTTCAAGACGTGACAGGTATACCTCTCAAAACCTCTTTTAATTGTTTATCAGGAAAATATCATAGAGTTTCATTTGTTAAATATGCTTCTCATGTTAATAAAGTGCATGCATTAGATTTGGTTTATTCTAATGTTTGTGATCCTATGAGGATAAAAATCTTAGGTGGGGCATTATATTTTGTCACCTTTATGGATGATGCATCTAGGAGGGTTTGAGTTATGCTTTGAAATTCAAGGACAAGGTTGTTGGTATGTTTAAATTGTTTCATGCTATGGTCGAGAGAGAGAGAGACATGTAGATCATTAAAGTACATCCACACTGACAATGGTGGTAAATACATTGGTGACTTTCATGAGTATTGCAAGTCCCTGGGTATACGACATGAACAGACGGTTTCCAAGAACTCCCAGCATAATGGTGTGGCCGAGCTAATGAATCGCACCATTGTAGAGAGAATCGGATGTATGTTATTTCATGCGAAGTTACCCAAGATATTCTAGGGAAAAACAACGCACACGGAAGTATATTTGATAAACAGGTCTCCATTAACCCCGTTGAATGGAGAAGTAACTGAGAAGGTGTGGACTGGACATGATCCATCGTACAGTCATCTCGGGGTGTTTGGATGGAGGGTAATCGTTCACGTACCAAAGGATGAGAGGTCTAAGCTCGATATGAAAATCAGGAAATATGTGTTTTTAGGGTACGATGATGAAAAGTTCGGTTATAGATTATGGGATCCGACTAAGAAGAAGCTTAGTAGGAATAGAGATGTGGTATTCTTTTAAGATCAGTGCATATAAAAGATTGGTAAGCCAGAGAAGAACCAGCCTAGTTCAGGTGAGGTAGAGGACACAGATCAGGTTATTCCTCCCATGGTGTCTAATGATGGGGGAGTACAATAAGGTGCAGAGGATGAGAGAGTTCTTACAGAAGATGCATGGACTAGGGGAGCAGCCCCCACCTGATCTACTTGTTAAGCCACAGGTGAGGAAGTCATCTAGAGACAGACAACTGCCCAAGAGGTACTCGGCACATGAGTACATTATGCTTACTGATGGGGGAGAGCCAGAAGACTATTCTGAAGCCCTAGCCGACGAGCATAAAGGGGAGTAGTTGAAAGCTATGAAAGAGGAGATGAGATCCTTTCATAAGAATCACACCTATGATATGGTGAAATAGATACTGCGGTATCTAAGAGGCTCATCCAGGTTGAGCCTATGCTATGGTGACGGAAAACTTGTGTTAGAGGGCTACATAGATGCAGATATGGTAGGTGACATAGACTCTAGGAAGTTTACATCAGGATTCATGTTCACGTTTGCAGGGAAACGGTCTCTTGGCAGAGCAAGTTACAGAAAGTCGTAGCATTGTCGACGACAGAGGACGAATACATTTTGTTCACAGAGGCATGTAAAAAGATGCTTTGGATTAAGAGGTTCTTATAGGAACTTAGACAGAAGCAGGAGCAGCACGTGGTCTATTGCGATAGTCAAAGTGTTATACACTTGAGCAAGAATCTAAATCAACACTCCAAGTCGAAGCACATAGAGATTCGGTATCACTGGATCAGGGATACTTTGGAACAGAAAGTGTTATAGCTTGAAAAGGTCCACACGGACGATAATGGGTCAGACATGATGACCAAGGTATTGCTCAAGGGTAAGTTTGAGGTTTGTACAAACCTGACTGGCTTGAAGAAGGTAAATTTCTCTTGAGTCAGAAAGGGAGAGATTTGATGGAGTTTTTCCTCCTCAGTTTAGAGGAGAGAGTGCAGTCGGTTGAAAATCGAAGTGTTTCATCGCGTTATTCGACCAGTTGAGTGGATTGCTCGACCAGTCGAGTGAAGAGCGCTCGAATAGTCGAGGGCCATCTCGACCAGTCGAGGATTCTGCTTGACTAGTCAAGGTTACGCAGATTCATTCTGGATTTTGTGCGGAGTGTGTAAATTTGAAGCGGTTTTCAAAAGGTGTGGAAGCAAGTTGCCTAAACTATAAATAGAGGTCCCTAGGGCTTTTCTGGAGCATTGATAAGGGTATTCTAAGGATTTTTTATGACCAAGGTGAGAGAGATAGAGAGAAAAGGAGAGAGAGGAAGCTTCTGGAAGGGAGAATTCGCAGTCGACGTTTCAGTGCTTTTACGTCCTCATGATTGATGAGATCTTTCCTCTTTTATTATTCATCTGCTCTTTCTTGAATAAAAAAGTTTGATCTAAGCGAGGTGTGCCTGTGATTGGTTGTAACGTTTTACTTCATAGTGGATTGTTATTCTGTACTAGGTCTTGTGATTTTACCTCTTTGAGGATTTTTCACGTAAAAATTCTCTTGTGTCGTATGGTTTGTGCTTTAATTTATTTTATTGCTTCATTATCCCATAATTCTGATATTTTTTAAGAGGCTAGATCCTAAGGTTTTGTGCAATAGCCCCCAACACTACTATGTGTGTTAGGTTGTATTAGCTAAAGGCTCAAAAATCAGCTCCATCTATAATTCACGTAGATTAAAAACAGTGTATAGAACAATGCATGCCTTCTAAACTATTTCCAAGTGTGGACCTAATGAATCATGAATGGTTATGAATTTTGATCCGCAAACATAAAATTATGCGGAATGATGGTTGGAGTGGATTTCATATAATTATCATAACTGACTTGTAAAATTAAGTGCCGAGGTCTCTTTCAACTTTTTCCTTAACTTGGTGTGGTCCCCTATAATCATTATCAACTTTATTATTTTCTTTCATTTTCTTTTTTTTTGTCTTCGGGCCTAATGTGGGGCTAATGGATAGAGTGGATCTTACACAAATATCATCATGGGCCCATACAATTTTCATTTTTTCTTTCTAAATACCCTCTATATAGTTTTGGAGGAACAGGCCACCATGAGGACTTGTTTGCAAAATTCACTATGGCAATCAGATACCTAATCCTAGTTTAGGCCAAGAGCCCAAAAATCAAGCTAACTTGTAATTTAGGCTGGTCACACCGGGAAAAATAGTCTAAGAGAGACACTCACCCTTGATTTTTATGATCCACTCCAACTATTAGATGCCACACTAAAACTTATGTGTGGGACTTAACAATTAGTCAGATCCATGATTCAGGTGAGCCATGCAAAGGGAAACAGTTTGGAGGGCTATTATTGCCCAGTACATTAATTTCAATTATGTGCTGCACCTCAATCATATATGAGGGAAAATTTTAGGCCCATTGCCTAAGATGAGGTGATGCGCCTAGCAGTAGTCGAGGTAAATTTTATGTAAACATCATGATGGAGCCCCACCCAAGTAGTCGACCCATTTGCTTATACTCCCACACAGTGCGTGTTAAAAATGCAGCCCAAGTGACTGAAATAATAATTATATTGATTAATAAGATAGCATTTTTAAAAGGTACTGAATTGTAACTTTTGTATTAGTCAGGCAGTTTTGTATAAAATTTCCTTTTCTCTCAGCTTTACCTAATAAAATAATTTTCAAAACCTTAATATTTTGTAATCATGGAGCACGTTTTCAATTTACAAATATTCCATTGATCACAGCTTCATAAATGAAATAAATATTTCCATTTTGGATAGCGACGCAACTTAGGTGCGACTCTAGGGCCTGTTTGATTTTCCAATGTCAAGGTAAATACTTGGAAAAAGAGTAATAATTACTTCCTGTGTATTTACAAGGCATTTGATTTGGCTGCTTACTTTTTTGACACGGAAATGAAAAATATTACAATATATATATGGGTCCCATTGTGATGTGTTTCACTTATTCACAATGTTCATCCATTATGCATTTTGAATTTATAGTATGAGCGAAAAAATCAGGTACATTCAAAACTCAAGTAGACCACACCATATGAAAATTGGAATCCAATAATTGCTGTTAAAATTTTTTTAAAGCTACTGTTTCTTTTGGTGTGGGCCACCTGAGTGTTGGATCATCCTCATTTTTTAGCTCATGCCTCAAAATATTATGTTAAAATATATGGACGGAATTGATATATCATATATATTATCTTATGGTTCAAAAATTTTAAATAACTATTTGAACTGATTCCCAATACAAAAGTTTTCCTGAATTTTCAAACGAAAGAAATGATAATAATTACCCATTTCTTGGATATTCACTCAAATCTCTTGAAAATCAAACACGCCCTTAGGGGTGTTTGATTTTTCAATGGAACGATAAATACCTGGAAAAAGAGTAATAATTATTTCCTGTGTATTTACAAGGCAACTGATTTGACTGCTTACTTTTTTGACACAGTAATAGAAAGTATTATAAAATATATATGGGTCCTACTGTGATGTGTTTCGCTTATCCATACCGTTCATCCATTATGCCTTTTGAATTTATAATATGAGCAAAAAAATGAGGTACATCCAAAACTCAAGTAGACCACACCATATGAAAATAGGAATTGAATACTTACCATTAAAAACTTTGTAAAGCTACTGTTTCTTTTGGTGTGGGCTACTTAAGTGTTGGATTGTCCTCATTTTTTGGATCATGCCTCAAAATATTGTGATAAAACATATGGACAGAATTAATATATCATATACATTATCTTGTGGTTCTAAAATTTTAAATAACTATTTGAACCGGTTCCTAATGCAAAAGTTTTCCTAAATTTTCAAACTGAAGAAATAATAATAATTACCCATTTCCTACGTATTTACTAAATCTCTTGGAAATCAAACACGCCAGGGGTACGCAAAATAGGTGCGACGCCCCGACCCAGATCTCCGTACGGCCATGTGGATGGGACCGTGGTTCCCACCTAGATGCATGCGTTATATATGTATGCCGTCCATCCATTTTACCGGATCATTTTATACCATAGGCCTGAATATGAAGCTGATATAAATCTCAGGTGGACCACACCATAAGAAATAGTGTCGAATGACCATTAAAAACTCAGCGAGCCACAAAAATTTTGAATCAAAATGATATTTGTGTTTTCCCTTCATCCATTTTATCGTGATCCTATCAATGGGTTAGATGACAAATAAACATTACAGTGGACCCTAGAAAATTTTCAACGGTGGGTGTTCATTAATCACTGTTTCTTGTGGTGTGGTCCACTTGAGATTTTATATGCTATATTTTTTAGAAAAATAAATGAAATGATCTAACGAAATAGATTGACGGTGTAGATATAGAACGAATGCATCTAGGTGGGCCCACGGACAGGTCCCACTAACATCGCTGGATCCTGCTTCGCAACCAAGTCGCGTGCATTAAACAGACTCTCTCCCATCAATTATTATTATTATTATTTATTTATTTATCATCCACATGCAGCAGTGTTTATTAAACTCTCTCTCATTAAACAGACTTTATTTTCCACATGCAGACAAGACCCCCCACCTCGGATGCTCAGATGGGATAGCTCAGTCAGCGTCGCCGATAGCGACCATTTGCAAGGCAAGCTTTGAATTTCAACCCTAATTTTTATCCAAAGAACGGCACACCAATAAAAGTGGCCCTATACTGGGCCATGACGGATGATGCATTATACAATGCCCATGTATGCATCTACCCATTGAGCATTTGACACACATGTATGCCGATCCAGACCGTCAATAAAAAGATTCATGATTTGTTGGGCGTGGCCCATAAAACTTTGCTGTTCAGCGTTCTCGACTCTTAAATTTTGGCAGTTGACTTCTTCTCAACATCACCAGAGAACGTCGATCGAACGCAAGGCTAGAGGCATCGGACGCTTGAAGTTCTCGCGAAATTTCCCATCCACAATGGGAACATAATGTGGACGGTTCTGATTGAGCCATAATTGGCCATGCTTAAAGGTCGGTTCATGGTCCACCATAAGTTGCCTCGCCGCACCGAACCCATTTATCATGTAAGGAATTATGCCATCTTCCACCACCGGAAGATATGTAAAACATTTAAACCAGTGATTAGATGGGACACAACGTGATGGACCATGGCAAGAAAGTATCCTTGATGTACAAACCTAAACTTTCCATCAAAGCAATGACCTTCAAATCAAATATTAAGAAAAGAAGCCCGGATAAAAGGAAAAAAAAAAACGAAAAAGAAAAGAAACACGCATGATGAAAAAAAAACAAGCAGGCGGTCGCACCAGATGGAAGGTCTGAATAATTGAAGCAAAGACGCCGCTTGTACCATCAGAAGGCCACGACTTGGGTACTACCCCGCCTGTCTCCGGCTCGGAACGGGCAGGAGCTCTGATGGCCCCCATGATGGATGGATTTTATCGACACCGTCCTTCCATTTTTCATAACATTTCAAGGTATATAAGCCCCCAAAAATGAGACAGATCCAACGTTCAAGTGGATCACACCGGATGAAGTAGCGGTAATAAGGACACCTATCGTTGAAACCTTCCCGGGGGCCCACCGTGATGGTTAATAACCATCCAACCTGTTAATAAAGTCATATAGACCTTAAAGAAGGGAAAACACGTATGTTAGCTTAATCTAAAGCTTCTGCGGCTCCTAGGAAGTTTTCAACGGTAAGCGTTTAATTCACACTGTGTGGTCAGCTTGATACTTGGATCTGCCTCACTTTTTTCCTTCTTACATCCTAACGTTAATGAGAAAATTGATGGACGATGTGGATAAAACCCATATATCAGGGTGGCCCTGCCCGTTCCAATCTGGGGACAGGTGGGGCAGTACCCAGTCCATGTCCCCACCAGAAACTCCCAAGGAAACAACGCGTGTACGAATTCAAACCATGGAAGCATGTAACGAAAGGCACCGATCAAAAAAAAAAAAAAAAACACGATTTATTAAATGACTTGGCCAAACACGCTTTCTTTTATCGAACGTCGATTCCTTTGCATGATTGCTTATATATATCTAGTTTCTGGCATCCAAACAGTCATTAGCGTAGTTTCATTTCGATTGAGAGGATTAGGTTGCCTTCCAAACCGTGAGAGATTAGAATATTGAGCTGTTCCGAGGGCCTTAATACAAAGATTTCAAGTACCATGTCTACGTTAACATCCATTTCTTCAAATAGCTTCCCTAGTATCGATCTCCATTCCCGCCGACGATCTCAAACTCCGATCATTGGTTCTTCTCTCCGATGGTTACTAGCGAGCCGAGGGGTGCAATCGGCCCGCATTACTGGCAAAGTGCGGAGCAAACTCCATGCAGTCATGTAATGTCCTACACAACTATTTCTTTCTCCTCTTTTCAACCATTTTCAAGGCTGGGGCTAAATGGGCATATGTCGACTCACACTAGAATGCACTGTGGAAGTGTAGATTTTATTGGATATGGGCTTGCTTATTGGCAGTCACTAGCCGATGAGTCCCATACATATTTTTATCTATATTGTTCTTTCTGTTTTATTTTTTTGAAAATATCAAATTCAAGTTCAAACAATAGGAATCGATAGGGAAAGAGAGAGATTGGATCTGATGGGATATCTCCTCCCTCCAAATTCTACCTATTCTCTAAATCTCTTCCTCAAAAAAAATAAAAAAAAAATAAAAAAATAATGGAGGGATTCCTACTCGAAATTGAGAGTTTTCAGATAAAAATTAAGGAGAAAATATTATATGTTTTTGTCTATCTGGCTCATGCCTAGACGGTTTAAATTAATCATACATCATAATCCAAACACCATCTTAACCATGGAATCAGAGAGTTGATGAGATTCTTTCTGCTCCCGTAATGGTTAAATAAATCACTGGATGTAGACCTTGTAAATACCATCAAATCTTGTAGGCCCACTCATCCATCAAATCAACAAATTTATTATGCCGCACATTTTTTCTTGAATTTTAACCACTAATCACTGTTGGTAAAGTAAGCCCATAAAAATTTACTCATTTTCGTGACCAACCGTGGCTTCTTTTTTTTCTTCTTTCTTTTTTCTTTTTTTCGAGCTGTAGTTGATCGCCGTGATCAATGGTGCAGATTATCAATGTCTAATTTGTATGATTGGATACAGGAACAGCAGCAGCCTGCCAGGAGCTCCACAACCTCCATCACCCAATCGCCTTAGCTGGTAATAATCTCATAGCAACTTAATTGTTTTCCTTTTTGTCTTCTCTGTTAGTGTAGCCTAAAATATTGTATTGTGCTTGTAACATTTTGAGCATTTGATTCAGGGCAAGTTGGATTTTGGGAACGTTACTCTCCATAGTTGTACCATTTTTGAAGCTAAAAGGTGGATATTTACGGATAATAGGTAATAAGCATATGCATACGACATTTTTTTTAAGGATAACATATGCATTGGTACGCACCATAGTTTGCCAAACAGGAATATGAAATACAATTCAGAAAAAAAAAAAAAGGATTCGGTGCATTGTAGTGTTAGATTCTGAGTCTTTTGGGCATGTTTAGGGAAGGTTGAACAAGTGGTGGATATGGTGGAAGATGTAGTTGAGGCCGTGGAGGATGTCGCTGAGATGGTAGAACATGTCGCGGATAAGGTGGGAGATAGTCTTCCCAACAATACGCCGCTCAAGTGTGTGGCTTTGTGGGTTGAGAGCACTGCAAAAGAAGTGGGGGATGATGCTGAACAGGCCAAAGACTTCATTAACAAGGTTTACTCCCTGATATTACTTTTAAGCAACCACCGGATGTGATGAGATTACCGAATTTCAGTGTGTAAGCGACTTAATAACCGTCCGACTGTCGAACTGCCATGATCACTTCTTGATGATCTAGCAGGTGACTGTTTCCATAATTCTTAGCCATTGAACCATGATCGGACTGGTATCATATGGACGGACACTGGAATTCGTGTAGTTGATTTGCAAATGGTCATTTCAATTTTTTTTATCATCATATACAGCACTAATATTTATTTTATAATAGCCTTTTTCCTCGCTCGACTCCTGGTATTTTATTCGATCCGTTTATATTTCCAAGGATTTGAATGATTTCTTGTCATGGTCTATTTCGCTCATCAAACTAATCTGTTTATACATTATACATTTTCAATATATAAACGAGCAAAGAGTAAAACCTTGACAGCTACATAGTACCAAGGCTTATGATGGGATGATCTGAACCGTGCTTATGGTGGGCCCTATGTAAATCATACTGGCTGGATAGTCCTAGCCAAACCGTTTTCCCAGTTTGGCGTACCGTTTAATATTAGTTTTGTTCCATGGCTTTCAAGACCGCCAATCCGACCACTAGATGGACGGTCCAGATCATCAAACAGTACATCCATCATAGGTGGGCCATATGCAATAAAATTTTTCGAATAATCTTTTCACCGATGGCGAAAATGGCTATGCAGGTGGAGGACTTGACAGAAGCAGTAGAGAAAAAGGTGGACCAGCTCATAGATCCCTTCACAGGTGATGAAGGTGAGGCCGTCCAAAAGGAAACAAGTGCCGTTGGATTGGCGGAAGAGGTGGGCCAGTCCTTCATTGAACAAAAGGAACTGATCATGAAAGAGGAAGCAGCTGTTAAAGAAGAGGCGAGCACACGTTAGGCAGATATCAAAGCCAGTGGGCCTTATTGGATTAAAGTTCGACTTTAAGTAGTTGAAGCCACCGGAACAAGTGGTGAAGCATGCCGGCTGAGCCACCCGAACCACTTAACCTGTTTTGTATTTGTTTATTTATTTATTATTTTTCTACCTTACATAAGATTACACGTGTAATTATCTAACTTTTCAAGAAAAGTTAATAAAGTTGAGGCACAATCTCATAATATGATTTTGGGAAATTAATCCTTAGTTGTTTAACCTATATATAAGGTTTATACTTCTTCTAATTTATTCCTACTTTAGGCTCTCAGCAAAAAGATTAGGCTGACCTGTAATTCAAGAGGGCCACACCCCAGGAAATAACTGAGAATGAGGCGTCTACCCTTGGACTTTTACTCTGCCCAACGAAAAAGTATATGAAGTCCACTCCAATTATTAAATGTTGCACCAAAATTTAGACCCGGCAGCCAAAGGTCCTGTGCACCCGAGAAAGGCAGACCGAGGAAAATAATTTAGAAGGTGAACGTTGCAGTATATATTATTTCCAATTATGTGGTCCACATGGACTATTAATGGGGATGATTTTTGGGCTCTGGTCTAACATGGGTTGATTCACTTGGTGGTCAAAGTGAATTTCACATCATCATGGTGGGCCCACCCATCTACTCGCCCATTTTCCAAAAAACAAGTTATGATTAATTCGATTAATTAGGTATCTTGTTCAAAACCTTTTTCATTGGAATGTAAATTTCATATGATGCAGGTAAGGTTGTTTTTTTTTTTTTTTTTTCTGTTGTAAATTTCCTTTTAAAAATTATAAAAGTCATATTTGTGGCCTCTATGCTGATCGATCTGATGGGCTCTATTATCAATGGGGTGGCCCAAGACTTTTCCCCAATTAGAAGAACCCAACCCTTTGATCTTAGCCCTATTCTTCTTTTGATGCAGACTGTTGCCTCTTTTTTTTAAATTTTTAATTGACAATTTGTAGGCATATTGATGGCACCTTAGAATCTGCCAATCAGTGAAATGGCCCATCAGTTCAACGTTCCAACAGCCACCGTTAGTTCCTGGTGTATTATATTGGAGAAGGTTGATGGTCCGCAAAAACACTTTAATACCCGCCCAGTCACTTGTGGAGGACATGTTTCTCCACCTAATGAGTAGATTGAGCTGGGCATATTTGACTTGATCCGGTGGATCTGACCCAAATCTGATCCGTTCCAAACCAAACTGACGGCTCGGATCGGTGCGGATTAGGTATAGTCATTCAGATTCGACATTTTTTCAAATCGAAATCGGGTCATGATCAATTTAGACCGATCAGATCCGAAAACCCAATACGAATGGATCCAAACCGATCCGTTCTGACCCAATTCGGAGTGGTTCTTATCAATAATTTTACTTTTTTTGTGGTATAGTCCACTTGAGCTTTAGATATGCATCGTTTTTGGGTTCAACCACTAAAAAGATCAGAAAAAATGAATGGACGGTGTGGATAAACCAAATGGATTCACGGTGGGCCACAACATAGTTTACTCAGCATAATAAGGAGGTATTTGTTGGTTTACCATACACAGCTATATAGCTGGTGCCGTAGGCTATAGCTGTAGGCACATGTCTCTTTAAGACAAGCACGGATGCTCCTCGAGCTCCGAGTTGTATGAACGGTTCAAAGGATATTAAAGTTATATGGCCCCATAGTGATGTATTTATTATATCTACACCGTTCATATAGATTTAGAGATCATTAAAGAGTATTATCGAAAAAATAAATCATATCCAAAGATCATCTGGACCACACAGCAAATAGCAGTCGAGAATGATTTTCACCGTTAAACAATTCATAGGGCCCACCATAACATTTATTTTCCATCCAATCCGTAAGAAGCAAAACAAATTTCAAATAAATCCAAAACTTCCGTGAGATTGTGACCCCAAAAAGGCTTTCAACGATAGACATTCAATTCCCACTACTTTTTCCAATGTGGTCCACTTGATAGTCAGATCTATCTTATTTTTTATCTCAAGCCTTAAAACGAGCTCGCCAAATGGATGGATGGTTTGGATATAACACATATCCCATAATCAAACCCATAGATTGCTAACATCAATGTAGACACTTTTGTGCTCAACACGTTATAGCTACATGTCGTGCCCAGCACGTTCATAGCTGTAGCGCCTTGAGCTCCGAGTTGTACGAACCGCTTAAATGATATCAACATTATATGGGCCCTACAATGATGTATTTATCATATCCATACTATTTATCCATTCTTAATAATCATTTTAGATCATTTGGAAAAAAAATAAAAATAAATCATATCTAAAGCTCAAATGGACCACACCGAAAATAGTAGTGAGGATAATGATTCTCACCGTTAAAAAAGTCGATCTGAATCACAACCAACCCGATCTGACTCGGTTCTCTTGATTGAGTCGGACTCTGTTCAGGTCAAGCTAACTGTGTGTCGGATTAGTTCAAGTCCTATGTCCCGGACTCGGTTTCGAATCGCATCAGGTTCGGGTTAGCCCAACTAAATTTCGGACTGAATCGGGTTGGACCCAATCCAATCCGACTCAGTCCAATGCCCACCTCTACTAACGAGTGGCCAAGGCAAACCATGGCACGGTTCAGCGAATCCCATCCGTCCAATAAAGTTCCTGTCACCAGGTGTACAGTCGGATGATTCCTCGTTGAATATTTACCGGAGACTAAAACAACCTACTACCTAATCTTTTAGAAGCTAACAATTCCCTTTTACATCAGCAATGCAACCACCCTACATTTTAAACGCAATTTCGAAGACTTGATCTAGAAAACGTTTGCCATGCGAAAGGACTGCGTCATTGCTTCGTACATCAGATCCACCCGGTCCATCAGGTGCACCGTCATATTTTCTCTGTAGATACTAAAAATCAATCAAATCCAAGATTTGTTAGGTCAAACCACTGGGAGCCATGTTTCTTAAAATCTCTAAATTCACCTTGTGTTGCTCGCATTAGTCTCAGAATTTACTAATTTTAGGTAAATCCATCTACCCTGGTGTGCACTATCATATTAATGGATTGGATGGCATAGAAACACCAGGGCGGACCCCACACCAAGATGATTTTAGTCATGGGACTTCCCATCTCAACTGCTTTCGATGGTGTGTCCCACCTGAATGTTGAATGGGTCTTATTTTTAGGCCCGGTACAAGCACAAGGTGGTGTGCACAATTGACGGGGTGGATCTGATCAATCAGGATGTCTTTTCATCCACGTCAGCAAAAATACCGCCCTCCATGTCTATACGAAAGTCAAGCTTCCAATCTTGAATCGGACACATTGCAAAATCTCACGGAGCAGAGGATCCCAACCGTCCAATCTTCTACTGTTGCTTTGAATCGTTTAACAACCTCGTAAAAAATTCTATAGCTTTTGCAATTATGGTGATCTTACTGAATACTGATGGCATTTATGAAATGTGGCCCATCAAAGTTGTTTAAAACATCTTTAATGAATCATAGCCATGGAGTCACAGAATTAGCATTTGGGATCTCTAGCTTTTTTCACTTAGGTAAAGAAAGCTCTGTCCATCAAGAACCGCCAACCAAACCAATCCAAACGCAGGAAGAGAAAGCAATTAGAAACATATTGGATTAATACATGTTAAACGTGATGAAATCAGCCACATTCACTCCCCCATTTCAGTAAAAATTAAGAACCTCTCTCTCTCTCTCTCTAGTTTCTTCTCAATTCTCAGCTACGAAAAACTGAATTTAAACCTTATAGGAAAGACTTTCATACTACCATTGAAAACCTAATTAATCTAAACTTTTCCATCATCCTCACATTTAATCTCAACCATACAATTATAGCAAAGCGAAAATATAAATTACCCCCGACTTGAGTAAGGGGACTTGAATTTTTTCCATCTAAAACATTAGTTTTGCTGAAATTTGGTGAAGTTTAATTTCCACCAAACCCGTCTTTTAGATGGCGAAAATTCAAGTCCCCTTACATAAAGTCATCTTATTATACTCATGGCATTTCAGTAATAGGACCCATCAAATATGCGGTCCAAATTGATCCACCCTTATAAGAAAGTCTTTATATTACCCTTAAAAACCTAATTAATCCAAACCATTCAGTCATCCTCCTTGCAGTCACATATGGGAGGACTAACCAACTATAGCCAACTATGGGTAAACATATAGTCAATTTTCACAGCCATTTTATCCTTAAAAATCATGGGCCCTGCCCACATTGATGCTCTTAATGTGCCTGGTGCTTTTAGACATGTGGATGGTCAAACCAATGATTCGGGTCGTCCATTACGTTTGCCATACTTTCATAGGTCACCGTGAAATAATCGCAAAAGCAAGAGAAACTTTTTCATCGAATCATTGCCATCCTAAAAAATCGGTTCATTTGGATCAAAAGGTCAAACAATCATATCAAAAGTCCATTTGATAATCTCCCTGAAATAACACGTCTCCAAGGAACTATTTTGATCAATGCCATAACCATAAAAATCAGAGCAGTTGCTTGGCAAGTTACATTTCTAAAAAATGAAAAGATAGGCGAGCATCCTCCAATCAGTATGAGCTTTTCACCGTGGCCCATTACATGTGGTGTGAACGTAGTGGATGGCCCAGATCAATGATTTGACTGACCATCAATACCTGTAAAATCAACTGCACATATGCTGGCAGAAAGAACAAGGCTTTCTTTGGAATTTTACAAAAACGAAAAACTACCTAATTAATAAGAAATTAATTATATTCCATGCCCTTTTCAAAAAACTACCTCATTAATTGATATAATTATCATTTCAGCAACTTTCACCACCCCAGATAGATGGGCCAATAGCTCAGGTGAGCCCCACTGTAATGTTTATGTAAAATGTGCCCAACCACCATGTGTGCTAGCCTATATTAGCTAAAGGGTCAAAAATCTGCTCCATCTACAGTTCAGTTGAACGATGACATGATTAAAAACAGTGTATAGGACAATGCATAACCTCTTAACTATTTTCATTAGCGTGGACCTAATGAATCATGAATGGTTATGAATTTTGAGCCACAAGTATAAAATTGTGCGGAATGATGATTGGAGGGGATTTCATATAATTATCATAACTTGAAGTGTAAAAATAAGTGTCCTCTTTCAACCTTTTTCGTTAATTTGGTGTGGCCCACCATAATCATTGTTATTTTATAATTATTATTTTTTCCTTTCCCTTTTAGTCTCGGGCCAAATATGAGGCCGACGGTCAGAGTGGATCTTACACAAATATTACCATGGCCCATCAAAATCAAGATTGGCCCATACAGTTTTCTTTTCTTTTCTTTTTTTTTTCTTTCTAAATACTCTCCGTATAGTAGAGGAACAGGCCCACTATGACCACGTGTTTGCAAAATTCACTATGGCAATCAGATGCCTAATCTTAGTTTAGGCCAGGAACCCAAAAGGCAAGCTGACTTGTAATCTAGGCTGGTCACACTGGGGAAAACAGCTGGAGAAGACACATCCACACTTGATTTTTATGGTGCTTACCTTGATGATTATATGTAATCCACTCCAACTATTATTTGCCACACCAAAACTTATGCCTAGGACCTAATAATCAGGTCAATCCATGATTCAGGTGAGCCATACAAAGGAAAGCAGTTTGGAGGGCTATTGTTGCCCTGTACATTAATTTCAATTATGTGGTCTACTTAAATCAGATGTGAGGGCCGGTGAATTTTGGGCCATTTGCCTAAGATGAGGTGATGCTTCCGCTGGTCAAGATAGATTTTACATAAACATCATGGTGGGGCCCACCCAAGTAGTCGACCCATTTGCCTACACTCCCACCCAAGAATGAAACCGAAGTTACTGGAATATACTAATTAATAAGGTGGCGTTTTTAAAAGGTACTGGATTGTAAATTTTGTATTAGTTATGTAATTTTGTATAAAATTTCTTTTTCTTTCAGCTTTATCTAATAAAATATATTTCAAGACCTTAATCTTTTGTACTCGTGAAGCAAGTTTTCTATTTATAAATATTCATATGATCGTAGCTTAATAAATGAAATAAATATTCTCTTCTGGTTAGGGACTCAATTTAGGTAGGACATTTTTCAAGACCTTTAATCTTTTGTACTCGTGAAGCACGTTTTCTATTTATAAATATTCAAATGATCGTAGCTTCATAAATGAAATAAATATTCTCTTCTGGATAGGGACTCAATTTAGGTGGGACTTTGGATAGGGACGCCACTCAGGTGCGACCAATGCGCATCCTCTGTTTCGTGGAAACAGCAAGCGGCTGAATCCAGCATTATAAATGGTACACGTCACTGTAAGTGCCACGTCACCACTTTTATTACACATCAAAAAATTACATTTCACGGAAAGTCTAACGGAAACTTTTGACGGTTTCATTTGAAAATCGGTTTGCGCACTGTGTACAGTATGCTCGTATCATGCTGAGTAAACTCAGTTGGGCCCACCTTGTATGTTTGTGGTCTATCCATGCCGTTCATCCATTTTTTCATATAATTTAAGCGATTGAGCCTAAAATTGAAGTATATTCAAATATCAAGTGGATCATGATACAGTAAACAGTGGGGATAATGATTTCTACCATTGAAACCTTGCTAGGCCCCACAATATTGTTTATTTGTTATCTAACCTGTTCAAAAGTTCATACAGGCATGGATGAAGGGAAAAAACAACTACAAGATTGATCCAAAACTTTTGTAGGCACTGAGAAATTTTCAACGGTAAATATTCAATTCAACTGTTTCCTATGCCGTGGTCCATATGAACATTGTATATGCTTCATTTTTGGCCTTAAACCCTAAAATTATTAGGTAAAATTGATAGATAGAGCAGATAAAATACATAAATCATGGTGGACCCCATATAGTGTACTCGGTATGCTAAGTTACCACGCAATCCGCTTCCTTCCACTTGGGGACTCAGCGCAACGGGTGGAGTTGAGAGACTTGCTACTAAAGTGACGTCACCTAGTTATGTGCGTCCCACCATGATATATGTTTTGTATCCACCCCGTCCATCCATTTGGAGAGATCAATTTGGGGCATGATCCAAAGAATGAATCAGATCCAAAACTCAAGTGGACCCCACCACAAAAAACAGTGGAGAGAGTCACGCCCACCATTAAAAACTACCAAGGGTTACAAACATTTTCGATCAAGCTTATATTGTCTGTGTTAACTTATGAACAGGCTTTATCTTAAATAAAAATCACGATGGAACTTAGGAAGGCTTCAGTGGTGGACGTCACTCTCCTCACTATTTTTTGTTGTGGGATCCACTCCAGCTTTGGATCTGCCTCATTCTGTTGACCTAAAATTATCTCTCCAAATGGATGGACAGTGTGGATACAACACATACATCATGGTGGGCCCCACATAACTTAGTAATGTCACTTTAGTACCGAGTCTAGTTACTCAACCTTCTGTCAGTAGCTAATCTGCCTATAATTTCTTTCTTCTAAAATCTAATTAGGTTATGTCATCTCATGTCAATTTTATAGGATTAAAAAAATATTTACAAAATCTACCAGACTAGCAAAAAATATTAGCTGCGACTCAGGATGAGTGATATCCGTAGGATCCTCACTGTGGGCCCACTTTGATCTATACATTATATATCTACCCCATCCATCCATTTTCTCATATTATTTTAGAGAATTTTACAAAAAATGAAGCAGATACAACTCTTAGGTGGACCACACCACAAGAAACAGTGGTCATTGAATGTCAACCATTGAAAACTTCATTATCCACTTCAATATTTATTTTTCATCCAATCTGTTGTTGATAAGGTCACACAGCTCGGACGAAGGAAAAATACAAATATCAGCTTGATCCAAAACCATTTGTGACCCACAAAAAGGTTTTAATAATCAATTATTATGGTTTCTTATAGTGTGTTAACTTGAGATTTGGATAGGCTTCACTTTATGGCCTACTCTGTAAAATGAGCTCGCAAAATGGATAGATGACATAGATATTCTATGCATACAATTAAATAGGTCTCACTTACATTGGGGGATTTGCAGTTGTCGAGTTCTTTGTTTTACACTCGGATCACATGGCATAGTACACAACACCAATGTTGCTATTGTGCCATCTAGTAATGTAACGTCCCAGATTTTTTTCAACTTGGTGATGGACGTCCTTAGGTACTGGGTCGATCATAACACCTTATTAACTTCTCAGAACTCAATCCCAAAGTCTAAAATTCCTTTTTAAACTATTTCCTTCAAAATCTCACCTTTCACCACCTTATTCTTTAATTTTTTCTAAGTACTTTCATATTATACACAAATCCTAAAGTTTAGGTGATGAAGAATAATACTTAAACTAAAAATTACTATAAATAGTAAATAAATGAATAAAATGGGTTTTTAACCATTAACCTTTTGGAATCTCACGAAATAAGTAGACTATTTAGATAGATCAGCTTCTTCTACCCAAAAATATATATTGCATGTCAAATAACTCATCCCGATTTGTAAAATACACCCGTTTCAAATATCGGGTGGCAAAATCACCACCAGACAGGATAGCGACCGGTGATGGCATCGCCGGCCAGCAGGCCGGGCGGGCCACAGTGGGTTGGGCGGCCCGTTTTCTGCCCATTTTCTACAGTTTTTCATCCGACTTGAAAAATTCATCTCCCTTAATATAATTCTGTTTTAGGTGATTCAAAAGCCAGATTGAAGCTCAATATGTCTAGTTTCATATAAAAATAAGTGAAACATATAATAAAAATTTTAATATAATTAAATATAGCTTATTATGACAACCATTTGAAAATTATCAGTTTGGACAGCTGTTGCTTCTAGAATTTTTCTACAATACGAAATCTAATGAAATTTGGTAGAGATATAGTAGGCTTGATGATGAACTACTAGAAAAATAATTAAAATAATATACTAATTAAAAGTGTCAGAAAGGGGTGTGGAACTGCCCTAGGATCTTATCCTGTCGTAATTAGGACATAATTTAGTTAAGTACTAAACTGAATAATCAGTATAATTAGGTTGAACTACTTTTTATACAAACTACAAGACCCAAAACCTTTAAAATCACTAACTTAACATTACTTAAGAATCTAGAAATAATCTCAAAACCCAGTTGCTCTCGGGAGCACATTAAAACTCCGTATCGGACCTGGACTGCACGTTAAAAGTCCGATGACCATGAAACTATATGGTTATGACCGCCTTACTAGGCTCGATATATCTCAAAAATCAGTCCCAATAGTATCCAAAAATGTACAACTTGAACCCGGAGCGAAGTGTGTGAGAAACGCAAATATCTTTAGGAAATGAACTTAAACTTAAGTGATTTAGGTCATTCGCTTGTAGGCCAAATTTAAGATTTTAGACCGTCAGATTCTGACCCAACTATACCTTCAGATTAGAGAAGTTTTTCTACACAGGTAAGTGCACTTGTGGCCCTGATCGAGTGACGATAGCCATTGAACTGAAACTGGTCCTCTAAAGTCGATTCATAAATCTGATCGAACCAAAATCCTAATTTAACATAGATTCATTGTCAAAAAACTTTTTCCGGACCGTATGCAGAAAATGAGCCTCCAGATGGGCCCTGTTTATCAAAAACAACTACTCTTTGGCTATAACCTAAGTATATCATGGCTCTGAAGCCATTTACATAAGTTCTGGGCCTATATAAGGGCCTTAAACCACCCCTCTCTCATTTCATACGATTTTCCTTAATCTTAGGAGAGAGAAGAGAGAAAAGAGGAGAAAAAGGTGAGGAGAAGTGAGAGAGTATGAGAGATAGTTACTGGGATTAGATCCCACCACTCCACGTGCTGAATTGCTTTTTCCGTGTCGCTACACCGACGATTATGATTCCGTTCTTGGGTAAGAAATCATAACCCTAATCTGTTTTAGGGATTCAATTAGAGTAAATCGTGAAATAACTAACATATTTCATGTTATAGGTTGTCATTGTGTTGTATACAAAGGCGTAGTGTTCAATCTGAATTCGATACGAGTTTACTGACGAAAGGTGAGGACTATAAACGTTTAGGCTGTAATTTTCAAGACTTTAATGTCAGTAATGATTTATGTCTAACTTGATTACTGTCATATGACCCTAGTAACGATGTATTCGATGAAGTATATGTGTGTGGACTATATAAATATGAAATGCAATCTATGTGTTTGTTGAAATGTTTGAATGAATAAAAAATCTCGATTTGTACTTATTATGATTTTTAATCTTAAATGCATGTATGTTATATAATTTATATTCGATGTGATGGAATAAATTGTCATAATTCATGCCATAGTAAGTCTAGCTTATATACTTGGAAATGTGTAGTCTAAGTGTTTGTTAAAATGTTTGAATGAGATTTTGTTGATGGATTCTACTTATTAAGTATATTAGAACAGGATTCTTACATTCCTTAGTCATATAAATAATTTCTTTCATATAATATAAATTACTATTATGTGATATATGTGTAAATTGCCTATGTATAATAACATGTGCAATGTGTAAGATAAAATGCTCAAATGATTATTGTATTTAAATTGTTTGTAACATATTGTTATGATTAACGTATGTGATTCTTTACTGCATCTGAGTATGTTTGGGACTACCACCAAGTCCAGGCAATCGATAACGGATCCTGATTGAGTGGCTGAACTAGTCTCGCCATATTTGATGGTTCAGTGAATCCAAGTCGTACGATGATCGTCGATTGTAGTACCATGTCAATTAATTCAGCGTACGCTCGTACCAATCGAACTTGTCAAGTAACCCGTTTGGCCTACTGAGTGTTTACCATGTATGAACACTACTACTTGAACCTAAGGTACCCCTTACCAATGTAAAGATCCGTTTCAACCATGGTACCATGATTCGCTAAGACTCATGAGGCAGGCATAGTGGTATGGGACACCGTGGTCAAGCTATCGGCCTATGTTAGGATGACGCGCCTCCCCGTAGTGATCAGTGAGCAACTCAAACTCGTGAGCCGAATACAGTGGTATGGGACACTGTATTCGAGCTGTCGGCCTACACTGGCACAACCTAACTGTGGTCCCCAGTCGGGTTAGTGATGAGCCTTTGAAAATAGACTGTCAGTTGGTAGGACGTTGGTAAAGTGACCTCGAATATAAAATAGGCCTACACTGACGGTGATGAACCTCTCGTAGTGACCTAGAGTGTAACTCTCGAACTCGCCTATCGTATGTGATTAACTAGGATTGACGACCCTAGATGGATCGTTGTTTGGGTAAGTGATGAAAATAAAGGTACCTTAACTTCCTGAATATGATGTTTGAATAAACCTAATTAAGAATTGAGCTAACACGATCATACATGCATTGCATGTGCTTTAGCGGGAAAGTACACATGTTCGGAGTGATGCATACCGCGATCGTGAGATAATTTCGCTGAGGGAGTGTAAGCGAGGGCATATATCATTATCGCATACCATTCCTGTATTAACAAAAGTACTTAGGATATAATTGTTGTACTGCTTTATTATTACTGCTTGATTGAATTGATAACATGTTAACATTTGTCTTATAGTTTCACTGAGTTGATCACTCACTCCTACTCTGGGATGGTGTTTTAAAACACCAACTAGACCCTATTTTAGTTTCAGATGACGGCAATGCTTATGGGGCAAAGCTTGATTTTTATGATAACGATGAGGACTTATCTTATTTGTAACTCTCTGACGAGTATATGTAGACCTGAAGTTGCGTCACCGGGACTACAGGGATATGGATTAGCTACATTACCCTTTATCATTTTGTAATTTTGGGAACCATACATGTAATTTTTTAACCTGGTGACATGTTGATACTCTAGAGACTTACCACTTATATGCTTTATATATCTATCACAGTCTTCTGCTTGTGTAATCTAATTGTCTCTAGAGTATGATATGCTGATTTGGTATAATCTCATTCATGTTTAATGCACTAATATGGACAACATTTAATCATCATTATCTATGTTGGATAAATTATGCGTTGGAACTCGGGAGCTAAGCTTCTGCTCGACCTCCGATTTTCAAGGCGTTACAAGTAACTTGACTTGATGTTCACAACCCCAAGTGTAGGGTCACGATGTAGTAATAACTTAGTGAGACCGAGGTTGAATCCACAGGGACTAAATTTGTATGTATTTTGAAAATAACTAGAAGTAGAACTAAAACAAGATCTAAATCTAAAATCTAAATAAAAGAGAGTATAATATTTGACCCTTTAAAATAAAGGGTGAACATCTCTCTCCCAACTATTTCCTTTAGTGCGTATCTCTAGACTCAATATGAGACTTAATAGCTAATGAGTATAATGGATCTTACATAGACATCGCAGTGTGCCCCGAAAAAATCAAGAGTCATGCCCTATATATATATATATATATATATATATATATATATATATATATATATATATGGAAAAGCTTTTATGCGATTGAGCTCATGGGAACTTCCCATGAGGTTGAGTTGTGTGGGCACCACCATGATGCGTGTCGAACATCAACAACGTGTATTTTATGGGTCTCGTTTAAATTATGGGATATCCCAAAAATCAGCCGTATACGAAACTCAAGTGGGCCATACCATTTAAAATCATGTGAAGACATGCCTAAAACATATAAAAGCACTTGGCGAGGCCCACCTGAAATTTGGATGCTCCTACCTGACCCCTTATCCAAGTGGGACACTGATGTTTTATTTAAACCAATCTGATTTAAATGATTTTAATTCGCAAGTATACGAATCAGATGTAGATATGATACGTATTACGAGATCGTTCCCACGAGGACTGGTTGTCACAATTCTAAATTTAAAACTCTTCTTAACTAATCCAACAAATATTTGAACTAGTGATTAGATAAACTTAACAAAAATCAATGGAAAAGTACCCAAGAGCAATAAAGAAAATTCAATCAAAGAGAAGACTAGGACTTTCGAATCCACCCCTAATTATCCTAACTCTTGTTTTACCTGTTGATTCACCCTAATTCAGATTGATATGAATTTAATAAACAAAGCACACCCTATGTCCTTGGTCGGGCACACAGAATGTATAATCTTTTAAAGCATATATATCACATCTTTCCATCCATGGTCAGGTATGGAGAGATGTAGATTCATGTTTCTTGCTCTATAGGAAACCTGTTCATGGTCAGACACAAGCACCTAGTTAAGATTCTAAACAACATCTATATCTAGACTTTGGTCGAGCTCATAGAATGGAGAAGCATGAAAATTACAGTTAAGCACACTTGAGAAAGAAACAAATCAATCAAATTAAAATAAATTCAACATAAACAAGAGTTATTCAAATTAGGAGCTTCATCTCAACCCTAACTAAGAGATTAACAACTCATAATTTCAAATAAAAAGAAGAAAAAATAATATTTAAACGCTAAGAACATCTCCCTTCTTCCTTCCTCTCTTTTTCCTCTTTCTTCTCTTGCTCCTCTCCTTCGCTCTCCCTAGGCTCTGGCTCCCCATGTCCAAAACCCTCTTTTATAGCTGCTGGAGGTAGTGGAGGAGCTGTTGCAGCAATTTCGCATGCGCAGCGAAAGCTTTTTCGCAGCCAAATTCGCAGCCTCAAAAATCGCCACTTTTCTTACTCAATTTTTAAAGAAACACCGTATCTTAGGACTTTTTTGGGTCCTCTAGATGATAGACGGTTCAGATCTGCCATATGATCAAAGATAGAGGGCCACTGTAAGACCCGTATCCTAATCCGTACTGATCTGTCACTTCCTGCGATCCTTCTCGTCAAATTACGGCAATTTGCAACCTGTAGTTGACGTTGCGCACGACCGTAAGTCGTATCCTATTCATTTGAGTCAGCTTAATCTAAGACTTGTATCATTACAACTGCACCGTCGCTGCGGTTCGAACGCCGCAACTCACGCACCGATCCGATACCCAGACGAGGAGATGTGGACCCGCGTTCTGTTCGAGCAAAAACACCGCGCGTTGCAAATCCCAAGGGAATCTCTACAATATGTCCCATCAATCCCATCAATCAATCCCATCAATCACCTCTCATGTCAAGTACAAAGCAACCATGCTTTCTTTCTCCACAAGCCAAGCAACCCCAAAGTCAACCAATCACTCACCTCATATCACTCCATCACTCTCACATATCCCTACAACCCTCTCTCTCTCCCTCATTTCCCAACATCACTTCCAAGCAAGGGAGAGCATCCCACGTCCAATTTTTTTTCAAGAGAAAGTGTGATTTTGGTGGCCCACTTCTCATCCCAAATCTCTCATCCTAGCCATCCATTTCCCATCTCCACCATCAAAGTGAAGCTCTAGGAGACCGACTATCCAACGGACCAAGAAGATCAAGTGGTGGGTGCTTCTATAGGGTAGTTTACTTATTTTTATGATGGGCTAAGTGAGGCCCACCGATCAATGGTGTGGATCTCACTTGGGACCATAAGATGTGGCGGTTGGCCCATCTTGATCATCAAATCATTCCATGATGGGGCCATTCTCCATGGACCCCATCATGATGTTTACTTTCCTTGTATTAAGAGGTCATCTAGACCGTCCATTTTTAGTAGAGTGGGATCTCCACCGTTGATCTTTTGTTTGATGGTCCATATGCAATGGGCCCCTTGATGTATGATTGGATGATTGAAACGGAGGGCCCATATTGTCGGGGTCCCTCCATTTCACGTGTCCCGCTCTTTTCTCTCTCTCCCTCTCTTTCTTCCATTGTTTTTGTGTGTGATGATGTAAAGGTGCGGCCCACTCCGATGGACCCCACCTTGATGTATGTCTTTCCTATACCATCCATATACATGGTGGCCCACCTAGACAACCCATCTGAAGGTGGGGCCCACCTTAATATGTGGTATCCAAATCGTCCAGCGTCCAGATGCTGGACGTCAAAGTGAACCGCCAGGCAAAAAAAAAAAGAGAAAAAAAAAATAAAAAAATGTATAGGTTTAAAGTTTTTGGAGAGAGAGCCACTTGTATAGGACCCACCTTGATGTATGTATTCAATCCACGCCATACATTACATTCTTCAGATTATTTTGGCCGATGAACCGAAAAATGAAGGTGATTCGAGTATCACAATATAGAAAATGGTAATTTTTACCATTAAAAAGGCATTCTGATATTTCTATACCTCCAAATTATATTCAATATTGGAGTCGTTGGACTTCTTTTAAGCTGTGGAATCCAATGGATGGATTGGATCTACTTGAAGTGGGCCCTACACAGGAAAAACTGCGGAATTTTGCGATTTCAAAAAAAAAAAAAAAAAAAAACCAAAGCAGCAGAGGCTGCTGCCGTTGTTAAGCGCAGCAGGCCTCGCCAGTGCCACTGGCGGGCGGACGGGCAGTAGCCCACGGCCCCAGCCGTGGGCCCCACCTTGAAGTTTATTTGCCATCCAACCCGTTCACCAGGTAGGCTCCCAAATAAGTGGGCCACCCTCCAAGTTTCAGACAAATCCAAAGCTCAGGTGGCCCACACCATAAGAAACAGTGTGAATTAAATTCTACCATTGAAACTTGTTTTGTGGCCCACAGAAGTTTTGAATCAAGCTGAAATTTATTTTCACCCTTCATTCAGGTCTGCATGACCTAATGGACGGGTCGGATGGCATGTAAGTATTATGGTGGGCCCCACATGGGACCCACAGTGATGTACATGCCTAACTCCACCGTCCGCACGGACGGTGGAGCCCACTGAATGTATGTTGTATCCACACCGTCCAGGGGACGGTGTGTGAGTGCACGTGTGAGTGTGTATGCATATGTGTGAGTGCACGTGTGTGTGTATGCAGGTGTGTGAGTGCACGTGTGTGTGTATGCGTGTGTGTGAGTGCATATGTGTGTATATATATATATATATATATATATATATATATATATATATATTATATTACATATGATATTGTATATATATATACTGTATTATATATGTGTGATGGTGGGCCTCCATGTGGACCCACCCCCCACTATGATGCATGTGCTACATCCATACTGTCCACCTATTTTGATAGTTCATTTCATGATATGAGCTAAAAATGAGACAGATCTATGTTTCAAATGGGCCCACCTTGGTGTGTGTTTAGGGCCCACAATTTACTTAATTATGGTCATTCATTGAGACCTACTTTGGTACATATCCAAAGCCTATGGGACTAAGCCCATTTGACATATGCAAGGTCCATGGGACTAAGCCCATTTGATACATAAAGAGCCCATGGGATCAAGCCCATTTGATGTGTATGGGGCGCAAATGGAGTGGCCCATTTGACATATTTAAAGCTCATGTGTGTAGGCCCATCTGATATATTTCAAGGCCCAAGTTGTGAGGCCACTTTGATGTATTTCAAGGCCCATGGATTATTGACCATTGCAATGTACATAAGGCTCATTGGTGAGGCCTATTAATGCAACCCATTTGATGAATGTGAGGCCCATGTAATACGACCCATTTGATATATCTAAGGCCCATGAATTGAGGCCCAACGGATGTCCTTAGGGTCCATTGCAATGTACGTTTCTCATGGTTCATGTAATGATATTTATGGCGGGTCATGCCTAGGGAACAATGTTGGTTTGACGTCCACATTGTATGTACAATGTTGGTTAAATGTCCGCATTGTAACTCTCTTAGGGCCCATTGATAGGCCCACACATCGTTACTATTCATTGCCTTATATCATGCTTAGTATAATCTCATAACTCATGCCCATACGCATCATATGTATGCTTGGTTTGAGTAGCGCCTGATCATAGCATATGCCATTGGGTAGACCACTTATGGGACCCGTTATGAAACGGAGTGCCCACATGATCGCGTAGTACGCGCTGAATTTCTGCATGATTTGACGGCGTGATTCATGCATCCTGCATATGTGTGACTTGATCACTGCACACCCTAGCGACATCAGGGCCGTGGCTCCACATGTACGTCGTGGATGGCCGTATCGGATACCGAAAATACTTGATTCTAGCACTGTGGGCACTTAGGATGTCCTTGGGTGAGAGTCCCAGAACCTTTTTGGTACCAGGAGATGCTCCAACGTCTAGACCGAGTGGATACACGAGTGCCCGAGTGCCGAATACCAGTAGGCCGCGTCTCCCACTGTGTCATGGTCGGTTGAAATGGGGTGTGGCCTTATCCGCCTGAGTGAGGGGGCTATAAGCTAGGCTGAGTTTGACTAGCTCACAAATGAGTCCGCTATCGACGAGCCGGGTAAGTATTGGCAGACTACTGATCAGGTGGATAGTGAGGTCTATTCCGCTTGCTTGACTGTGCAGCTAGGGAGGTGGCAGTCTCTGCGAAGTGTATTAGACCCCGGTGATATCCAGAGAGGAACTGTACTGATATGTGTACATGATGAGTACTGACTTGCTTGGATTATATTTCGCATATGACATTCGGCTATGTAGGCCTTGTATTGCATCGGTGTGGCCGATGGCATTCATATCTCGCATCATGCCTTCATATCTCGCATCATGCCTTGCATTACATAGCCCTGGTATATTCATGGACTTACCGCATACTTCCGCATTACCTGATCTTGTACACTCGGCGCTTGCCCTCCACATACACTTACACCACCCCCTAAGCTTTTGTAAGCTTATGCATGACAGTTGCGTGCAGGTAGCATTGGACAGCAGCAGCGCTGAGGCAGGAGTGCATATTAAGACCTTTTAGAGCTTTTGATCACCTTGTATTTCCCTTCCGCATTGTACTTAAAGTTTTTGATATAGTGGATATGTGGTGATGTTGTTTTGTGACTTGGTTATGCTTGTGGTTATGCTCCATTACAAAAAAAAAAATTCTCTGAAAATCCTCCTTGTAGGATCCCAGGATCGGAATCTGGCATTGGATTGTCAGGAGCCGAGAATGGGGCACTATGGAGGCTGTCGGCACCGGATTCGGCAATCGGAATTCATGTGAATCCGATTTTCGGGTTTGGGGCGTGACAGCCACAACCGCTTGAAAAAGTCAATTTTCGCGGATGTGCGAAACCTTTCACACTTTGAATGTTGTGTAGCTCAGTGGGCCCCATAGAGGTGTTTTCATGAAAATTCACCCCGTCCATTAGATTGAGGACAAAATTTCAGCCAAGAATGGGTGGTTTTGAACATCCATTAAAGCGGCACAGAGAAGAAATCAGAATAAAATTAATTTTGAATGTTACAGAGCAGTCCACTTGTGGCCTCTGTACCTCACACATGTGTTTGCATACGTGAAAAGTATTAACATATTTTTGTAGTGCTCGAAGCCTTCTACACGATGAACGAATTTGATCAAACGTAATTGCCATGTATGGGACCCACAGAGGTCCGTAAAAACGGACTTTCCGTCCGTTACATAGGACGCTGAAAATAGAAATTTCCATTTTCGGGAAGACGGTCGCGCAGGCGCTGGTCAACTCTGCTAACTAATGTGGTGCTCATCGCCACTTTGTACACTGTGTATGCACACGTACACGTGCGGGACCCAATGTGATGTTTTTACAAAATCTGCACCGTTCATCCTTTTTCTCATATTATTTCAACCGTTAAGACAAAAATCGATGTATATCCAGATATCCAGCGGGCCCCACTTAATGAATTAAGGGGCTGATATGGCTTTTAGGCCACTTTTCGAGATATCCAATGGCTAAAATTTTATATGTACGGTTTATTTATGTCTCCCATCCCATGTATGAAGTTTCGAGCTAATCATATGGCGAGAACCATGTGATCTTGCAATCTAGACCATTTTCGGGCCTTTTTATGGTGAACGGCTTGATTTTCTTGGATCTCTGGCATGTAAATCCGTTGATCTTGGTCCCCTGGGTTTGTCCTTTGCTTTGGTTACTTCAGAGCGTTAAATCCATACTTTTAATATCCTTTTTCAATCAACACTCCTAATTTTATCCTTTAATAAAACCACAATTAAAATATGGCATTTAAGCATTATCATATACGTAAAATTATGCAATAATTAGGGTCTGATATGCAATATTCGACCCTCATCAGACACATATAATGGATGAGCTAGATTCGTGAACCACATCTCAGTGGGTTGACAAATGATTATGAATGTTTTAATGGAAGGGTAACCCCTCTCAACTTTTGTGTGTGGTGTGGCCCACGCAAGTCACAGATTGACTTGAATTTTAATCCCGAGGCCCACCATGGAATGTTGCATCTGACTGATGGGGTAGATGTTCAATACGCATCACGGTTAGGCTCTCATAGCTCGACCTTATGGGAAGTTCATATATATATATATATATATATATATATATATATATATATATATATATATATATATATATATATAAAATCTCTTTACAATTGGAGAAATATGGGGGATTGAATTTTTGGCGGAGGCCCACCACGATGTGTATGCAAAATCCACTCTGATAATTAGATATTGGTAATCATTTAGGCCCGAATCTAAAAAAATTAGGTTAACATGATATTCATGTGAACCACACCAAAGAAATTATTTGGAAGAGAAACATCCATACTTAAAACATATAGGACCCACCATGATGATTATATAAAATAGACATATTATTTTATCTAATGAAACACCAACATTTTGTATAATGAGACCCTATCACTTTGTCAAATGAACCTGTGACTTTGTCTATTGAAACCCCGTCATTTTATTTGACAAGCCGTCACTTTATTTAGTGAAATCTTGTCACATTGCGAAATAACATTATCACTTTGTCTAGTGGAACTAAGTCACTTTATTCGAAAACACATCATTTTATTAAGCAAAACCCTATTAATCTGTCTAGCATCACTTTATCGAATGGAATATCGTCACTTTGTCTAATGGAACCCCGTTACTTTGACAAATTAAATTACGTATAATATCAATAGCACATGCATATTTAAAACATTCATTTAAAACCAAAATAGAGGTATTAATTGCATCGCATGTTCAACTATTTGAATTTAAATCCAATCCATCAATCATTTATAAAGATTTAAAATTAATAAGAAAAATCAACCATATTAAGCAATCAATGAGGTAATGAACGAAGATGAATAAACAAAGATAGCTATTAAGATGTAGGAAAGATTGAAGGGTGATCCTCACCTTAGAGTTGAATTATCTCTCAATGTTGTTAGAGTTGGATGCTCTCACTTTAAGATCGACATCTATCTTTCTTCATTTTTCTTCCTTCCTCTTCTAGATTAAAACGCTTTAGCCTAAATAATCCAACAACAATGCTGAAAATTCGATGTCAAAATGGATGATTGAGTCGACTTGGTAGACTAGAAATCCCTTTCATCTCTTCTCCTCTTTTTTCTTTTTTTTTCTTTTTTTTTTTCTTTCTTTCTTCTTCTTCCAAACTCCTTGGGCTACACTAGAAGAAGTAGCGGTGATACATTATCACCACTACTTCTAGTGTGGCTCATTTAAGCTTCAGATCTACCTATTTTTTGGCTAAAACCCTTAAATGATTGGAAAAAATTGGTGGGCAGCATGGATAAAACCCATAAATTATGGTGGGCCCAACATAGCCCCAGCCTAAAAGGAATATGGTATATGTGGGGGCAAGATGTAATCTACTTCCTCGCAGAGTTTAATTAGCACATTATACTAGTTAGCAATAAAATGTCCATGATTTGGAGTCCCAACCTCTATTTATGTGAGGGAAACCTTTGATGTAGCCCTACATTATATAGGGCACAATTCAAGTAGGCCTTAAATCATGTGGGGCCACTAACAATATAGACCATCCATTGCCAATAAGTTTTTTTTAGTCATTAGACAAAGTGACAAGGTTCATTGGACAAAGTTATGGGGTTATTAGATAAAGTGACAAAGTTATATTAAACAAAGTGACGAGGTTGTCTGAGAAAGTAACATGATTCCACTAAACAAAGTAATAAAGTTAAATAAGACAACGCAAATAGGGTTCCATTAGACAAAGTTACAGATTGTCGGAAAAAGTGATAGGTTGCTGGATAAAGTGACTTGGTTCCACTAAACAAAGCTCGAAGACATTGACTAGGTTCCATTAGACAAAGTGATGAGATTGCTAGACAAAGTGACGAGGCTGTTGGACAAAGTGACGAGGTTCAGTAGACAAAGTGATTGGGTTGCCAGACAAAGTAATGAGGTTCTTTAGATAAAGAGACTATGTGGTAGGACAAAGTGATAAAGTTCTACTATATCAAGTGACGGGATTCTACTAGACAGAGAATGACAAGGTTGCTGGACAAAGTGATGGGATTTCACTAGATAAAGTGAAAGGGGTGCTAGACAAAGTGACAAGGTTCTACTCAACAAAGTCATGTGATTATTGGACAAAGTAACAGGGTTCCATTAGACAAAGTGACGATGTTCCACTAGATAAAGTGATGGGACTGTTAGATAAATTGATAGGATTTTGCTTGATAAAATGACGAGTTTTGAATAAAGTGACTTAGTTCCACTAGACAAATTGACGATGTTACTGTACAAAGTGACAGGATTTCACTAGATAAAGTAGCGGCTTGTCAAATAAAATGATAGGATTTCAATAAACAAAGTGACGGATTCATTTGACAAAGTAATAGGGTTCCATTAGACAAAATGATGGGGTTACATTAAAGATAATGATGGAGTTTCATTAATAAATTAATGTGTCCATTTTATATAATCATCATGGTGAGTCCTATAAATTTCAAGGGTGGATGTCTCTCTTCCAAATATTTTCTTTGGTGTGGCTCATATGAATCTTGTGTTAACTTAATTTTTTGGATTCGAACTTAAATGATTATGTATTTAATTGTTATAAAGGATTTTGCATACATATCATGGCGGGCCCCCGCTAAAAATTCAAACCCTCATATTATATATATATATATATATATATATATATATATATATATATATATATATATATATATATATATATATATATATATATATATATGTGGGGTGTGACTCTTGATTTTTCTGAAGCCCACTACGATATTTATGTAATATCTACTATAACCAGTGGCTATTAAGTCCCATCTTGAGCCTAGAGATACGCACTAAAGGAAATATTTGGGAGAGAGATGTCCACCCTTTATTTTAAAGGGTCAAATATTATACTTACATCAAAATCCATTTCAACAACTAATACATACATACAAATACACACACACACACACACACACACACACACACACACACACACACACACACTAAACATTTTGGTAAAAATCATACTAATGCATGAATCACTTGGGCTAGACTAATGGAAAATTTTGGAAGGCGAGGATTGTTTATACATTGTCTACAATCATGTAGTCAACCTGAATTATTGATAGAACTGATTTTTTCAGCCTATGACTTAAAATGGGGTGAGACACCTTGTGGTCCAGGTTGATTTTCAAGAAAACATCATAGTATGGCCCACTTGAGCCACTGACTATTTGCTCATATAAGTGGCTTTGACAAATGGGACACTGGTAGCATATACCACCAACTGCAGTACTATGTGTTATTGAAAAAGCTCTATTTTTTTTACACACACCTCACACACTCACGCCGTAATGGGATTTCACCACCTATGGATACTTGAACCCTTGACTAGGTGTTGAAACTCCAAAGAGTTTACCACCGGAGCAAGAGTAAGGATCTTAGAAAAGCTCTATTGGATCCACCATCATATATGTATTTTATCCATGTCGTCCATCCATTTTTACAGATCATTATAGTTCATGAGCACAAAATTGAGGAAGATCCAAATCTCAGGTAGACCACACCATAAGAAATATGGATGACTAAAAGATTAAAAGCTTATTGGGGGCTACAAAAGTTTTGGATCAAGCTGATATTTGTATTTTCTCTTCATCCATGTCCTTGTGACGTTATTAGTTGGTTGGATGGAAAATAAATATTACATTAGGTTTTACGAAGTTTATAATGGTATGTGTTCAATCACCACTTTTCCTATGGTGTGGTCCACTTGTGATATCGATCTATCTATTTTTAGACTCATGCCCTGATGTAAGTGAGCAAAATGGATAAACAGTATGGATAAAAAATAACTATCATGGTTAGAGGTGGACATCGAGTCGATTCAAACCGAGTTAGGGCTTACCTGACTCGATTCGGTTTTGAAATAGGCTTGACCCAAACTCGACCTGATTCGATACCGAGTCTAGCCTTCCTAACCCGATCTGAGTCCGGGTCTGGCCTGGACTAATCTGGACTGAGTTTGACCTGATCACAAGTACTGATTCGGGTCGAGTCTTAAAATAATATGAGAAAATGGATGGATGGAGTAGATATACAACGCATAGATTAAGGTGGGCCCACGGTAAGGATCCTACGGACATCACTCATCCTGGGTCGTAGCTAATATTCCTTGCTAATCATGTAAATTTTGTAAATATTTTTTTATTTAATAAATTTGTCATGAGATGACATGGCTTAATTAAATTTTAGAAGAAAGAAATTGGAGGCGGATTAGCTACCGACAGGTTAAGTAGGTAGACTCGCCATTGAAGCAACGCCACCAATTCTGTGGGGCCCACCATGATGTATGTGTTGTATCCACATTGTCCATCCATTTGGAGAGATCATTTTAGGGCATGATCCAAATAATGAGGCAACTCCAAAGCTAGAGTGGACCCCACCATAGAAAACAGTGAGAAGAGTGATGTCCACTGTTGAAGCCTTCCTAAGGTCCATCGTGATTTTTATTTGAGATCCAACCTGTTCATAAGTTAACACAGACATTAAAGAAGCGGAAACACAAATATCAGCTTGATCAAAAACTTTTGTGGCCCTTAGCAGTTTTTAATAATGAGCGTACTCTCTTCACTATTTTTTTATGGCGGGATCCACTCAAGTTTTAGATCTATTCATTCTTTAGCTCATGCCATAAAATGATCTTTACAAATAGATGGATGGTGTGAATATAAAACATACATCATGGTGTGGGACAGACATAACTAGGTGATGTCACTTGTAGCAATTCTTGTTGCTCAACCTTAGCGTTGAATCCCCAAATGGAAACTTACAAAAAAAATCATGGTGGACCTTAAGTTAACACAAACATTAAAGAAGGGAAAACACAAATATAAGCTTAATCAAAAACTTTTGTAACCCTTAGAAGTTTTTAATAATGGGCGTGACTCTCTCCACTGTTTTCTGTGGTGGGGTCCACTCGAGTTTTGGATCTGATTCATTCTTTAGCTCACGCCCTAAAATGATCTCCTCAAATAGATGGATGATGTGGATACAAAACCTACATCATATGGGACCCACCTAACTAGGTGACATCACTTTAGTAACGAGTTGCGCCCCTCAACCCATGCGCTGAATCCCAAAAGGGAAGGAAGCGGATTGCCCGGTGAGTAGCTCACTACACTTAGCGTACTGAGTAAACTCTATGGGTTCCACCATGATTTAGGTATTTTATCTGCTCCATCCATTTTACAAGATAATTTTAGGGCCTGAGACAAAAAATGAAGCATATACAATGTTCACATGGACCACATCATAGGAAACAGTTGAATTGAACTTTTAGCGTTGAAACTTTCTAAGGGCCTAAAAAAGTTTTAGTTCAATTATATATTTGTGTTTTCCCTCCCTCCATATTTGTATGATCTTATGAACAGGTTGGATGACAAATAAACATCACTTTGGGGCCTAGCAAGGTTTCAACAGTGGAAATCATTATCCCCACTGCTTACTGTGGTATGATACAATTGATATTTGGATATACTTCAATTTTGGGTCAACCCCTTAAATTAGATGGAAAATCAGATGGACGGAGTGGATAGACCACGTACAGACAAGGTGGGCCCAACTAAGTTTACTTAGTACAATAAGAGCCCACTGTACACAGTACGCAATCCGATTTACAAATGGAAACCGTCTACGGTTTCCGTTACACTTTTTGTGAAATATAAAATTTTTAATATATTTAATAAAACTGGGGACGTGGCAGTTACAGTGACATGCACCAATGATAAAGCTGGATTCAGCCAACTCAGGTGCGACCCCGACCGACCCGGATCTACAGCCATGTGGATGGGACCGTGGTTCCCACCTAGAGGCATGCATTTTATATCTATGTTGTCCATCCGTTTTTCCAGATCATTTTATGCCATGATCCCAAATATGAAGCTGATCTAAATCTCAAGTGGACCACACCGTAAGAAACAGTGGCTAATGACCATTAAAATCTTTGTGAGCCAGAAACGTTTTGGATCAAGCTGATATTTGTGTTTCCTTTCATCCAGGTTCTTGTGATCTTATTAACAGGTTAGATGCCAAATGAACATTACGGTAGACCGTAGAAAATTTTTAATGGTGAGTGTTCATTGACCACTATTTCTTGTGGTGTGGTCCACCTGAGATTTTTTATATGCTTCATTTTTGAGTCGATACAATGAAATGATTTAATGAAATAGATGAACAGTGTAGATATACAACGAATGCATTTAGGTGGGACCATGGCCGGGTCCCACCCACACCGCTGGATCCTCGGTCACACCTAAGTCGAGTCCATTAAACAGACTCTATAGCATTATTATTATTTTATTTTATTTTACCACTCGCAGTCTTTATTAACCACTCCCAACGAGCCGAAGGATGCGGACTAGACCCCACCTCGAATGCTTAGATGGGATAGCTCAGTCAGCGGCGTAATGGCGAACATTCTGGAATCTTCCTATCATCTTCCTATCATGCATGAATTTTTCTTGATGAGCTCATCGCCGGGAAAAAAAAAAAGGTAAACCGTCTTGCAAGCCACGCTTTGAATTTTAAACCTTAATTTTTATCCACAGAACGGCCCATTGATAAAAGTCGGCCCATGATATATGATGCATTATATGATGTCCATGTATGCGTCTTACCCGTTGAGCATTCTACACACATGTATGCCAATCCAGACCGTCAACAAAATGATTCATGATTTAAACTCTGCTGATAAGCATTCTCGACTCTTAGATTTTGGCAGTTGACTTTTTCTCAACATCACGTGACGAACGTCGATCGAACGAAAGGCTAGAGGCATCTGACCGTTGAAGTTCTTGTGAAATTCCCCATCCACAATGGGAACATAATGTGGACGGTTCTGATTGAGTCATAATTGGGCCATGCTTAAAGGTCGGTTCTTGGTCTACCATAAGTTGCCACGCCGCACCGAACCCATTTATCATATAAGGAATTATGTGATCTTCCACCACCGGAAGATATGCAAAACATCTAAACCAGTGATCGGATGGGACACAACGTGATGGACCATGGTAAGAAAGTATCCTTGATGTACAACCCTCAGCTTTCTATCAAAGCAATGACCATCAAATCAAAGGTTAATAAAAGAAACGAGTAAAAAAAAAAAAAGAAAAAAGGCACGCGTTGAATAATAAAGAAAAAGAAGCAGGCGGTCACCGGATGGAAGGTCTGAATTAGTGAAGCAAGGACCCCGCTTGTACGGGTGGTAGACTCTCGGTAGTTTCAACTCCCCGTCAAGGGTTCGAGTGCCCATATGCGGTGAAATTCCACTAGCGTGAGTCTGTGGGGGTGTGTGTGCGTGTGTTAAAAAAAAAAAAAATTTAGATTAAAAAAATAATAATAATTTTAAAAACGACCCACTTGTACCATCTGAAGGTATCGTCAGAAGGTCGCAGCTTGGGTACTACCTTGCTGGTCTCTAGCTCGGAACCGGCAGGAGATTGAGGGGCCATCATGATGTTATGGATTTTATCCACACCGTCCATCCATTTTCCATATTATTTCACGTTATAAGGCAGATCCAACACTCATGTGGACCACACCAGAAGAAATAGCAGTAATAATGACATCTATGGTTGAAACGTTCCTAGGGCCCACCGTGATGGTTAATAGCTTAATCCAAAACTTCTGCTTCTCCTACGAAGTTTTCAACGGTAGGAGTTTAATTCGCACTGTGTGGTCAACTTGATACTTGGATCCGCTTTATCTTTTTTCTTCTTGGATCCTAACATAAATGGGAAAACTGATGGACGATGTGGATCAAACCAATGCATCACGGTGGCCCCTCAGAGGCCCTGCCCCTTACAATATGTGGACAGGTGGGGTAGTACCCATTCTGTGTCCCCACCAGAAACTCCTAAGGAAACAACGCGTGTACGAATTCAAACCATGGAAACATGTAACGAAAGGCACCGATCACCGTAGGCCAAAAAAAAAAAAAAAAACATGATTTTATTAAATGACCTGGCCAAACACGTTTTCTTTAATCGTACGCGGATTCCTTTGGATGATTGCTTATATATATCTAATCTCTGGCATCCAAACAGTCATCAACGGAGTTTCATTTCGATTGAGAGGATTAGGTTGCTTGCCAAACCGTGAGAGATTTGAATATTGAGCTGTTCCAAGGGCTTAATACAAAGATTTCAAGTACCATGTCTACGTTGACATCCATTCCTTCAATTAGCTCCCGTAGTCTCGATCTCCATCCTCGCCTTAGATCTCAAGCTCGGATCATTGGTTCTTCTCTCCGATGGTTACTAGCGAGCCGAGGGGTGCAATCGGCCCGCATAACTGGCAAAGTGCAGAGCAAGCTCCATGCAGTGATGTAATGTCCTTTACAACTATTTCTTTTTCCTCTTTTCAACCATTTTAAAGGATGGGGCTTAATGAGCACTTCTCATGCTAACATGCACCGTGGAAGTGTAGATTTTATTGGATATGGGCTTACTTATGGGCAGTCATTAGCGGTTGAGTCCCATACATGTTTCCCTCTATATCCTTCTTTGGGTTTTTCTTTTTTTTTTTTTTTTTTTTTTTTTTTTTGAAAATATCAAATTCAAATTCAAATTCAAGTAGTAGGAATCGATTGGGAAAGAGAGAAATTGGATGTGATGGGATAACCCCTCGCTCATCCAAATTCTACCTAATATCTAAATCTCTTCCTCATAAAAGGTGGAGGGATTCCTACTCGAAATTGAGAGTTTTCAGAGAAAAATTGAGGAGAAAATATTATATATTTTTGTCTATCTAGTTTAATAATAGACAGTTTAAATCATTAATCATAATCCAAAGACCATCTTAATCATGGAATCAGAGAATTGATGAGATCCTTTCTGCTTCCGTAATGGTTAAGTAAATCAACTTGATGTAGACATTGTAAATACCATCAAATCTTGTAGGCCCACTCATCCATCAAATCAACAAATTTATTACCCCCCCTCATTTTTTCTTGATTTTTAACCACTAATCACTCTTGGTAAAGTAAGGCCGGTAAAAATTTTACTCATTGTCGTGGCCAAACAATGGTGATTTTTTTATTTTTTATATCTCTAGTTGATTTTCGTGATCAATGGTGCACATTATCAATGTCTAATTTGTGTGATTTGAATGCATTGATTTGATGATACAGGAACAGCAGCAGCCTCCCAGCAGCTCCACAACCTCCATCACCCAAACCCCCCAGCTGGTACTAATCTCATAGCAACTTGATTGTTTTCCTTTCTGTCTTCTCTCTTAGAGTAGCCTAAAATAGTGTATTGTGCTTGTATAACATATTGGGCATTTGATGCAGGGCAAGTTGGATTTTGGGATCGTTACTCTCCATAGTTCTACCACTTTTGAAGCTAAAAGGTGGATTTTTACAGATAATAGGTAATAAGCATATGTATGCAACATTTTTTTTAGCCTAAACATATGCATCGTATCTGGAGTTGTGCTTGGTACACACCATAGTTTGCCATAAAGGATTCGGTGCTGGGTCGACTTACGACTTGGTATGTTATCCGAGTGGGTCGAATCGATTTTTTACCATTTTTATGGCCAAATAAATTAATTTGTCTCTTAAAAATTACAGACCCACCCCTAAAGGCTCACCCTGAACCTGTCACACTTTGACTTGGGAAACCAGGCCCAAGTCCAGTGCATCCCTATTCCTCCCAACCCAGTGACTAGGTCAGTGACCAGGTCGGGTTGACTCAGCTAATTCCCAAGTCGACTTGCCTGGCATGCAAACTATGGTAAACACCATGCTTAACGTAGAATGACTGGTGCATTGTACTGTTAGATTCTGAGTCTTTTGGGCATGTTTAGGGAAGGTGGAACAAGTAGTGGATATGGTGGAAGATGTAGTAGAGGCTGTGGAGACTGTCGCCGAGGTAGTGGAAAATGTCGCGGATAAGGTGGGAGATAGTCTTCCCGACAATACGCCGCTGAAGTGTGTAGCTTTGTTGGTTGAGAGCACTGCCAAAGAAGTGGGGGATGATGCTGAACATGCCAAAGACTTCATTGACAAGGTTTACTCCCTAATATTACTTTTAAGCAACCACCGGATGGAGGAGATTACCGAATTTCAGTGTGTAAGCGTCTTAAAAACCATCCGATTGTCAAACTGCGATGATCACTTCTTGATGACATAGCGGGTGACTTTTTCCACAATTCTTAGCCATTGAACCATGATCAGACCGGTATCAAATGGACGGGCACTGAAATTCCGGTAGTTGAATTGCAAATGGTCATTTCAATTTTTTATCATCATATACTGCACTAATTATTTTATAATAGCCTTTTCCTTGCTGGACTTCTGATATTTTATTCCGTTTATATCTTTCTAAATATTGAAAAGATTTCTTGTCATGGTCTATTTTGGTCATTGAATTAACATGTTTATACATTATACATTTCCAATAGATAAACAAGTAAGAATAATTACAAAACCTTGGAGGCTATGTAGTACGGAAGCTTATGGTGGGATGATCTGAACTGTGCATGTGATGGGCCTTGAGTAAATCACACAGGCTCGACACTCCTAGCCAACCCATTTTCCCAGTTGGATGTACTGTTCAATATTAGTTTTCATCCATAGCTTTGAAGACTGAGAATCCGGCCGCTAGGACTGTCAGAATAATGCAAGTTTACGGTTGGTTGTCCATCCTTGGTAGGCCCACTAGATGGAAGATTCAGATCATCGAACAGAACATCCATCATGGGTGGGCTATATATGCAATAATTTTTTTCTAATAATCTTTTCATTGATAGCGTAAATGGGAAAATGCAGGTGGAGGACTTCACAGATGAAGTCGAGAAAAAGGTGGAGCAGCTCATAGATTCCTTCACAGGTGATGAAGGTGAGGCCGTCCAAAAGGAAACAAACACCGTTGGATTGAAGGAAGAGGTGGACCAGCCCCTCATAGAACAAAGGGAGCAGATCGTGAAAGAGGAAGTACACGTTAAAGGATTGAAGGAAGAGGTGGACCAGCCCCTCGTAGAACGAAGGGAGCAGATCGTGAAAGAGGAAGTACACGTTAAAGGATTGAAGGAAGAGGTGGACCAGCCCCTCATAGAACAAAGGGAGCAGATCGTGAAAGAGGTAGTACACGTTAAAGAAGTGGCGAGTTAGCACACGTTAACCAGATATGAAATCCACGTGGGCCTGATTGGATCAAAGTTGGACTTTGACTAGTCAACCTCACCTAAGACAGAGGTGAAAGTCATTGGATTAGGCGCGGTGGAATTGGCTGCATTTTCTTTTTTATTCTTGTAAACATCCTTTTCTATTCGTTGCATTTTATTTTATTTTTTACTTTTTTCGTCTAATTGGACTTGTTGTTTCTGTACGTTTTAGGTTGTAACATGCTCTATAAATAATTGATTTCCCTTCATACTTGTGGGGGCCTCTAAACTTCAATGGTCTGGATCAATGGGCCACGAACCACACACATACTCACAAGTCACAATGTAATTGCTCTTGATGGTGGACGCCAATTTTCAGGGGAGCCCGGGCAACAAAAGGCTCTGTGGGGCCACTCTGATGCGTTTGTGACATCTGTTCCATCCGTCATTTGCATCAGATCAGTTTAGGGCGTGTGCCATTAAATGAGGTTGATCAAACACTCAATGTGGCCACACCATTGGGAACGGCGGGATGGGGACACCCACCATTGGACCTCTTGAGCCACTATTACGTTTATATTTATATGTCATCCAACTCGTTAATAAGGTAGTCTCATCAGAATGAAGGGAAAAATCAAACATAAGCCTTATCTAAAACTTTAGTGGGCCCAATAAAGTTTCAACGGTAGGCTTCCGATCCCCACTTTCTCCTGTGTTGCCGCATGCTTGAGTTTTCTTTATGTCTTAAAATAACCTGGCACAAAATATGGACGGAGGGGATCATCCGTGGAACCCATGAAGTTTTTGTTGCACGGGCTTCCTAGCCGTCTCATATGAAATTCGCGTCCATTGATGGTCTGAAAGAATTATAGTCCGCTTGCTGTTGACAGAGGATATGCACGTGCTTGCCTTGCAGTTGGTCCCACATCTCTCTCTCTCTCTCTCTCTCTCTCTCTCTCTCTCTCTCTCTCTCTCTCTCTCTCTCTCTCTCTCTCTCTCTCTCTCTCTCTCTCTCTCTCTCTCTCTCTCTCTCTCTCTCTCTCTCTCTCTCTCTCTCTCTCTCTCTCTCTCTCTCTGTGTGTGTGTATATATATATATGATTCCAAATTGTGGGACCAGAAAAAGTAAAAAACCAGTGCATCAGGCCCAGGCAAAGAAAAAACCATGTGCATGAGGCACCCATTGTGCACTTTAGAATTTATTATTACAAAGATTAATTAACATTGAATACTTTGATTTGATTAAGGGAAGATAATCTCCAACCAACAGCTGGCCATCTTCGGAAATCCACAGTTCCTTTGTAGTAAATGTATAATATTCTCCTAGATATTGCATCCATGACTCTATTTTCTGTTTTGCCTTTTTACTGTGGAGCCCACCTACGATCACCATGGGCAATGTGGACTGTACAAGGCCCTGATGTTAATCTGATCGGATGATATAGCCATTCAAGTATGGACCTGCAAAATGGTATAGTTTTGATGGAGCTCTAAAAGTTTAGAAGACAAGGAAACTTTACCAACCTTAGGTCCCATGGAGCTCAATCACTTCCACAAAAAAATTCTAATTTCTTCGTTGGTATTCTCCATGGAATTCTGATCCATGTCTGACCTTCCAACACATCCAAACCACAGTTCTGAGTCAACTTGAAAATTAACCGAGTCAACTCGACTCGACGTGATTGCAACCCAAGTCAATAAGAAACACCCAGAGAGCCGTGATTCAGTTCTCAGTCGACCTGACCTGGCTGCATATAAGTCGAGATGAGTTTTTGGGTTTCTGAGCTAGGATCCAAACAACCCCTACCGTCCATTTTCCATGACCTTAAAGTGAATGGATGTGATCATCGGATCATGTTTATTTTTGGGTCATGCACAATGCCCGGTGGATTCTTCATGTGCAACTGTCTTTAGTGATCATAGGCAGAATAGCTTGGGGCCCACAGAAGTACAAAGAATTCTTACTTTTCTGGATCATAGCTCTCCCACCCACGTGATGTCTTTATATGAGCTGGGGTTTAGTGCAGGGTAACATGTTTTTTTTGTTTTGTCCGTATTCTATGTAGAAGATGCTTTCGCTGGGACCACTTAAGATTGTAATATAGAAATAACGCGTGCCTACAATAACTCAATCGATTCAATAATATTATAGAATCATAGGCTCCTGTTGCCTCAGGATGTGTATAGTTGGATCCTGATATACCGATTCCTTCAAGTGGTCCCCTTGTTCGATGATCTAGATCTTCATCTCATGGATACTACCAGGATAGAGATTACCTACAAAATATCCCATATTGGAAAATCCTAGCCGTCCAACGTTTGGGCATTTTATCATACAGTTGAGCATTTCTCTCCAGGCGATTAAAGGGGTTAGGATTATCCAATCTAGGTGATATTTTTTGGATTTGCTATATGAAGTGGGCTCCATCGTATCAACGGCCTAGATCTTAAAAAAATGGCCTCAGTTGTACATTTCCAGATGCATCAGGATCCATAATTATTCCAAATGCTCACTGTCATAGATGGGATGTTTAGGCCTGTTAGAAAAGGTGGGTAGAGGCATGGAAATTGTGACAATTGCAGGGGCCACAGGGAAGACGTCTTCGGAGGTGGCGGATACCCTTCCAAACAATGGCCGTACACTGAAGGATACAGCTTTGATGGTCGAGTGTATCTAATTAAAGAGGTGTACGAGGGCGCCCAGTTCACATTGGACGTCATTCACAAGGTGGTTGCTTTGTTTCTACATATTCCCTGGGCCACTTAACAACCGTCCACAGTCCAGATCGTGAATGGGCCATTATCAGTCGCTCATACCAATGCGTCGGTCCTTAAGTGTCCAAACAAATGGACCTTTGGTCTCCTGGGCTTGAACCGCCGACCATTCTGATTGAACCTTTCCTCAGGTGAGGCCCACTATTAACTTGGCATACTTGTGCCAAATCCGACCCCTTCGTCAGGTGAGGCCCACTATATTAACATGCTCTCTCAAAAATAGGGATGGCAAAGGCCGGGTTTGCCACCGTCAACAGCTCTAGCTAGGGGTTTCAATGGGTTGGCTTTGGGTCTGGTTGGGTAGCCCAATCCCAACTCGTTACTAAACAGGCCACGATTTGGGCCCAAAACCAAACAGATAGATCCACTTGAAATTAGTCAAGCCCAAGCCCAATCTGACCTGACCAATTTAACTGTAATCAGCTCCACTTCAAACAAATCAACCCAACCTAATTCATCTCTTTCTTTGTGAATGTAATACAGGGGAAAAGACAGGCCATTAACACAACCCAAATGGTGTGGATATATACACTCCACGTGTATCAATATGACTATGTTTAGGCCCTGTTTGGCAAATGCCCAAAAATGAGGTAATCTCATTTTAGTCAACAGTAATTATGTATTAGAGAGCTTGATCTCTATTAAAAAGGAAATGAGTTAGTATTTGCCCTAGCATAAATTTGGTTGGCAATACAAGAGTTCCAGCAATAATAGATAATGATAAATGCCACCACGACTCTAAGATAATCTGAGTCCCGGAAAGATTGAACATAAGATGGGTTCAGAGAGCGAAAGAGAGTATTTTCATCAAAACCAAGAGTATTGTTGTAATTTAATTACAATGGTTGTATGTAACTAAACAAATCAACACCCTTTAGCATCACCTAGCCTAACTGCCATCTCAACTACCATTAGTAACTGACATGTCTTCCAATTATACACGTAATTACCACATGGGCACGATGTCATGCATATTCTGTGCAACACTGAGTTAACCATTGACTGAGCCTTATTTGGCAAAACTCATTTCTTTATCTTTAATTCAGTAATTCTCTAAACCTTGTTTTTATGAAAAATGACATTTTTTTTAAAGGTAACAAAGTATATTATAAATACGTGACAAAAGATAAAGAATTGTACAAAGAGAAGTCAACAACCACCCTAACTATTTACTTGAAGAAATAATAATTAATTCCCCTCTCTCTCTCTCTCTCTCTCTCTCTCTCTCTCTCTCTCTCTCTCTCTCTCTCTCACTCTCAGGCCCATTCAATAATATTTAAGCTTCGAACTTTTAATATGACCCAACTTAATGAGTGACTTAAATTTTTAAAACACCTCTCATTTCTTTCTTCACTAGTAGCCCAATGCCCCATTAACAAGCATAAACGTTGTAGGATTTGGAACGCATTTTTGAAATTCACTCCATAACTAGATCAATAGAAGCCGTATAGGCCCAATACACCTAAAACTAAAACGAAGATACAATATTATTCCACAAAAAGGATGTTGTCAGGCACTGCAATGAAAGATGGCATTTTCAAATCATTTATTTTTTATTTTTTAAAAAATGGAAAATAAAACAACAATTTTTTATATCTCTAGATAACACTCCCAAATTATTTTCTATTTTAAAGAGGGCTGGATTAAAAAAATAAAATAAAATAAAAATCCTGTGCTTTCATAACAGCTTTGGAAATTTTGGTGGGTTGGCCGGTAATCCCTGCATCCGAATATGCAGGTGCATCTTGTATATAATATAGTTCTTCTTAATGGAATATTAACACAATCGTCTTCCACAATGTAGTCTCTGCTGTTAACAAAGTGGGCCACATTTGGAAAATCTTGCTGAAAAGATCAACCCAATAATTGATTTATGAAGTTGAATATACGCTGTTGTAAAACTTTCTTTACAGCAGCCCACATTCATCTACACGCATCAGTGTTTCAAATCACTTCTTCAGAAGAAATTTCAGGGTTAGGACATCCACAGTAGCACTGAGAATATGGATGTTAGTGATGGTCGGATCATCTCTGCATCAGGGCCGCAATGGAGCTACACTTGCTAGTGGACCGCATAACCTTAATTCTGCCACTTCCTTTTTCTCAATGCAAGTATAGGCTGATGAACTGAAACAAGAGGTGGAGGCCCATTGAATACGAGGCGTACACGTTCACTTGCCTCCTGCGTGGAGAGGAGTTACACGTGTGCTGATGTGCTCGATCAGAAACACTCGTTGGGTAGCCCCAACTTTCTAGATGCCATTTCTCGAAAATTTGGACAAAATGATAATCAAGCGGCCCATACTTGCATGTAGATTTTGGACCGTTGGCCAGTTCGTATTTACCTGTTCATTTATTTTGTAACATGTGGCCCACTTGATGGGCGTGTGGATATAGTTATTACACATGGGCAGGTGTTGGGTCAAACATCTATACCACGTTTACATAGCAAGATATGTTAGGTTCTCAACTTTCGTGGGGTCCTTACTCATGTGGACTCACAGGAGTTTAACACGAGCTCGAGTACCAATTTTCGTGTGAGTGCGTTGGTGTGTGTGGGGTGTGAGTGCGTGTGGTTTTTTCTTTTCTTTTCTTTTTTAAAGGGAAAAGAAAAACGTCTTTGTTTTATAGATCATACGTCAATCGAAACCGTCCATCTGGTTAGACTCACAATGCTTAGAAATCACGTGTATCAGTCAGACTGCGTGTAGAACGCAGTATTAAAACCGATCAAATAAATTAATAATTTCAGCCATCTATTTTATGTCTGCCGATCAGCCATTTTGGAAATCAAAACAGTTTAATTTTTGGTTTACATGCCAGCTACACATGGGCCACGTCTGGACCGTTTAGTTAATTTCCATGTACGCCAATTAGGGCTGTTAATGGGCGGGGTTAGGGCTGAACTGAGTTCAGTCCAATCCCGGCTTGCAATTCTTAACGTAAGCCCAAATCCAGCCCACGCCCATGACGGGTGGACGTGCTGAATTAGTACACCCTCGGTCCGGCCCAAGACATTTACCCAAAGCTCAACCCAAGTCCACCTGAGCCCGAGCCCTAAATATATCCGAGAATGAAAGAGAAGGGGAAAATTAGGTTTAGAAAAGATCTATCAGACTGGGCCATGTTTTTGGGCTTTTGATTTGGGCTTTTGGGGTGCTAAGCCCAAGTCCATCCCAATTTACAATCGAGCTCCTGATTTAACCCCGAGCCTGACCGTCGGGCTTGATACACCACCCCAAACCCGGCTTAATAAGGGCCAAGCCCGACGGCCCGTTGAGAGTACCCGGCTCATCGACAGCCCTAACCATCGTACGCCTTTTTAAGATGAGGAATTATAGGGCTATGCTCATCAGCCAACTTATGAAAACGTGAATCCGTACACGTGGAGCCATGGCTTGCTCATCTAAACCGTTGATCTGATGAGATAAAACGACTTATGGAGGATGCCTACTAAATCTTCAGGATTGGAAGCTCCTTAATGGCTCAAAAAATAATATTAAAAAAAATGGACAGCTAAGAAGTCCATGTTGAAAGACGTAGTTTCAGTGATGAAAGGTTTGAAATGTTCCAACATGTAAGCGGTTTCTTACTATCCTCCATTTGCAGTGAGGTCCATCATATGAACGGTTTGGATCATTGAAATACGTCCCCTGCCTTATAGAATCCCGCACGTCAGCATACAGCATTATTGTTCATCACCATACGCACAGTTTCAGTCAACGTGGAGTGCTGCTCTGAAGGTTTCTTTTTCAGGTCCCCATTCAAACCCTAGTTGTTTTTTAGATACGGCCTATTCGCGTGGTGGGCCACCAAAACAACTATTCCAATCACATCTTTTTTTGCCCCACTGACGCACTACGCAAGTAGGGGAGACAATGGATTGGGTCAGCACGTGGGTCGGCTGGCCTTTGGGCCAAGCTATCGGTAATGGGTGGGGCTCAAATTAGAAAATGGGTCTGTCTGCATGCTGAACCCTTTTCAAACCGACCTGCCGATGGAGTTTATCTGTGAGCTCAGCTAAATTACCTGACCCGGCCCAGACCCACCCAAAATCCAAATATCACAAGATATATGTATTTTTGTATGTCTACTAATTGGATGATCCTGACCTACCTTTAGCCCCTTATTCTATTTTTAACCCAATTTTGGTCGTGGAAGGTCGGTTGGGCTGAGCCCAACCTGTTTACAATTAAATGGGTCGGGTCAAAGTAGGTTAGGTAAGGCTTGGGTTAAATGAATTTAAGTTGGTCAAGTCAGGCCATAGGATAATGGGTCATGGGTCATGTTGAGGCCAGGTTCTTGGCCTGTTTTGCAAGTGGGTTTGGCTTGGGCTGATCTCAACCGATCCGGGATCCGACCCATTGCCACCCTTGTTGAGAAGGTACCGTGCATTGGTAGTTGCAACTCATTGATAGTTTAGTTGAATGAGAAAAACTTCAATACTCTGTCAGATTGTGGTGATGGATACTTAGGCAGCGTGAATGTAGTGATCATGTAGTTTAAATTAAAGGCTCCAGGAGTGTCCCAGTTTAGATAGCTTGTGAATCAAAAATTGTACTGATTTGATTTCCCACCTATACAGAAAAGGAAAGAAGAAAGGCACCTTTTGAGTTTTCAGTTTATAGTAATTAATTCATGATCCAAATCATTGATATTATTAGCCCACTTACTCCAGTTCAAGCATCTAAAAGATCAGATAAGAAAAATCTAAACCTTCAAATAGGTGGCCAATAAAAAGTTTGAAAATGAAGAAACGGTTCCATTTGAGCCAATAAGAGGACCAATATGTTGAACTTGGTGCCTTCAATCTGTTCTAAAACAGGGGATTTCAATTGCTCCAGCATAGCTTCAATCAATCAAGAAAATTTTGATTTACCCAATTATCTCTCTAGACAATTTTGGATACAAGTTTGCTCTCTGGATTTATTTTTTTTTTTAACATGTTCAATAAATCAAACATTGCGGCGTCGATTGATCAATGAATGCATGACCAATGTCAATTGATCAAAGGTTCGATCGACGGTTTGCGAAACTTCTGCATAAGTGTGTGATTTGTTTCTAATTTTATACGTAATCTTACATAAAAACAGGTGTAATGTGTGATTATGGTTAAGTAACGAACCACGGAGAGTCAAAAGGAATTTTCTAGGGTTTTGTTAAAGGATTTCATCTCATGAGAAGAGGGGTTTCAAGATCTTAAAATCACATCTCTTATAATTCCTCGTTTATAGTGAATTATTCTATGGCTTAGTATTATGAATTCTTCCTACATGAATTTTTTCACATAAATCATTATTTTTCTGTGATTGTTCATCCTTTTTGTTACTCTATTATGTGTTTGAATCATTATAAGGTTTCTTCCACACCTAACATGTAGTAGCTATACAAAAAATTTACAGCTATAATTTCTTTATCTTTGGGGGCATCATAAACAACAATCTAGATCACTAAATCAGAGCTTTGCCATAAGCCCACATACATGTGTAAGTGAGCTTATGCACAAACAAACATGGCAGCATTTCGTACAGGGGCAATATCCAAGCCATCCATATCCATGTCAATTTTATGTTATGTTATGTGAAGCCTAATCATTAGATATGTATTGTTCATCCAATTAGAGGATAATTTTATAATTTCACATTATGTTTTATGTAAATTCTAATTCATTTCAGAGTAATATATATTCTATTATGAGAGAGAGAGAGAGAGAGAGATCATTGAATTGTAAGTTGGTTCTTCAATTTTATTTTATTTTCCTTTTATCATGGTGGATTGGTGTGAATCTGTATACATCACTACAAAATCCCGTTCCTAAACCATTTAGGAATGGTTTTCGAAAAAAATTAGGGACAGTTGAAAACCGTTGTAAATTTTCAATTTCTATCCCACTTCGAAATCATTCTTAATTTTTGGGAACGGTATTTTTTCTCCTTATTTAGGAACGGCTTTAAACCAAAAAACCATGCAGCTACATAGCAATGTAGATTGGAAAGTCCATCTACACAACTTTCATTAGCAGATATCACAATTTTGGTGTAGTGATTTTGGGTTAGGTTAGGGTCCACTGAAGCCCAATTCATCTACAAACAGGCCCACATTCAGTTTTAGTCCATAGAGTAATTCGTGTTTCCAAACCCAATACTATCATACATTATAAATTCAGATGGGAATCAAATCCAAGTGCCAACTAAGGCCATGACGATTGCAACTAATGTTGACATTTGGATCTTATACATTCTTAGCTAGGATTTTCAATAGATAAAAACTAACCTCTGTAATCTTATATCTTAAATAATGTATTGCTCTATTTTTGACTTGTCTAGTTCATCAATCGACTATTACCGCTAAAGGCATAGCCGTTCCTAATTAACAATTATGGTGTAGTACATACAGAAAGTAAATCATGTAAATCTGTCTTGTGGTTCAAATCTTTTTTTTTTCTAAATGACTGTGTGGTCGAGAAGGTATCCTCTTTTCAATATTTTATAGACTACCATTGAAGCAGCCGTTAAAAAAATAAAAAATTTTAAAAAAAGGTAAACAGTCATAAGAAAAGTTGAGTAAGATTTCCCGATGGATTTGATTTTTTATATACATAAACCATTCCTACCGAGGCCGACTAGATGAGCGCACCTAATTCACAATTCAACCGACCACATGCACTACACAATAGCATGGATAATAGTCATTTACCAAAACTAAGAATCAATTATTTAAAATAGTGACTATTGATGCAAAATTCTGGCTCACCCTCCTGGATGCTAGACCTTCAAGTACATGCACGGGAAGAAGAAAAAAGAGACCTTGGCTAGGGTAAGAGACCCTTCGATGCCAAAGTCAGGCTAGGAATCTAGGTCTGGTGGTATGAGGGGTTTTGGGTGAGAGATTTTACGTACCTTTTTATGTGAGTCTTCTATTTATAGTGCAGGTAGAGCAGGATAATCTGTGATTTCAGGCACGACCTCAACGGTCATGCTAGACTTGTGCAAGTGTTAACAGTTACCCTAGAATCATGCGGCGAACTACTGTGCTGATATGATGCCCTTATCAGATCGTGCGTAGATCTTATCTCAATGTATTATAAGTGTATTCCTTTTTCGAGGCCCGGATCATTTGGTCGAGGCCGAAGTCTTTGGTCAAGGCCGACCTCTGAGACTCCTTAAGCACTTCATAGTATTTGAATTTGTACATATGGTCAGTCCATTTTTACCTACAATAGAAGCCTCTATGCTTCCGAGCATTCCTTAAGAGCTCGAGAAGTAAGTTAGTGAAGACTGACCCTATCTGATGCCTTGTGCCAAAGAGGTCGGGAGGTCGAAATCTAGGACGAAGAAGAGTGAGTGGAAGGGCCTTTTCTCCCTTCAGTTGAGGGGAGTCTCAGTCATCGATCAAAGGTCGGCCGATCACTCAGTAGAAGGACTTTCTTCCCTTATACTAAGGAAAGTCCTTATTGTAGATCGTGTGACCCAATTAGTATTAGTGGTCCGGCCTCTTCTTTAAGGGTCGGACGACTAATGATGACTGTTTTTCCCTTACATTAAGAGAAGTCCCCGGTAGTTCGTGTAGCTTGAATTATAGAAAAAGAGATATTCTTTCCGATTCAGGGAAGCTCTTCCATTGTAGAGGACTTTCCTTCCTTTAAAAAAAGTGGGAGGTCATCTTTGTTGACACACTCCTGATCGGAAGACTTCTTGAGTTCTTAGGAGTAGTAAATCTTTAAGTGGTTAGCATTGTATGGGCGAGGAAAGAGCCCCCGGCCCCATATTTTCTAGTCAATACGCCCCTCAATATTTAATGTTGAAGACGATGCTGGCCAATGAGCTTGGTCATCAAGTTTCCTCATTCAGCTTGGCTTCTTTCAGTACCTGCTTTGGCTTGGCATTCAAGGGAATGTATCAATAGAAGCGACATCTTGATATGCTAGCCTTGGTCTTATCTTGGTCGTGCTCTTTCTTTCTTTTGACGTTAACGGAAAAATGCTCCCCTTTTTCCTTTCGCTTCCTATCATCAGTCAAGTTGTTTCCTCTTCGAGCATCTCTTTGAGAACTAAAGTGCTACTCGGTATTGGAATATTTTTTTAACTTGGTTAAGTAGGTCAGGTAGGGTAATCGGGGGTTCTTACCAATAGAGAAGAGAAACTTTCCTTATTTGAGGCCGGCCACCATGGCGGTCAGAGCTATCTGGTCGGAATAATCGTCAACCTAGAGAGCTTCGGCATTGAAACGGATGAAGTAGTCTTTTAACAACTCGTCCTCCCCCCGCTTGATCGTGAGAAGATGAGCTGATGTCTTTCTTTTGTCTCTTCCACGGATGAACTATGTGAGGAAGGTTTTGCCAAGCTGTGTGAAGGAGTCGATGGGTCTCAGCTTCAGCTCCCTATACCACTTTTGTGCAATCCTCGACAAAGTCAGGGAGAAGGCTCGACACATAACCGAGTTCGACGTGTCGTGGGCTCCATCCATGCCTTAAACGATTCCAGATGCTCGGCTGGGTCACCAGACCTAGATTAAAAGGTGATTTGCAATATTCAAAATTTAGGTGGGAGTTGGGCTCCCATAATGTTATCAGTAAATGGTGACTCGGTCTCCTCCAGCATAGCGTCGACAGAGGTCGATATTTAAGAGCAGTAGGCTTGGAGAATATCGTCAATCTGACCTCGTAGTTCCTTGAGTTCTGCTTTTCAGGGACCCTCATTCTTGGCTACCGCCTCGAAAGCCTTTCCACACCTCTTCTTCTCCAACATGTGATGCAAGTCAGTGGGCGTAGTAGTTCCCGAAGTGTGGGAGGGCGCATGGCTCGGTTGCCCAGGATGTTACTTGGTTCTCTACGAGTCGGCCGATGCTTGAGGTGGTGTAGAGACCTCAGTGGCTACCCGTGCATCTATCCCATAGCCGGAAGGTAGGTTTTATCTCTCCAAAATCTATATTACCTGATTAATGTTACTGGTCAATGCTTCGACTTAATGTTCCGGAGAGGCAAGCCGACTTCTTTAGTTTCGAGAATGATGCGTAAGGCCTGCAGGCATAAAATCATCTTGGAGTTGAGAATACGGATCTCCTTGGTCTGTGCACTATTCTGTTGATGCAGGAGCAGTTACAAGAATGGTGAATAGAGCTCTCTTTCTTCCTTTTGCCATTGTAGAACCTCGATGAGATAGTAACGACTTTGATGTCGTTCCCACAAATGGCATCAAAATGTTGATGCAAAAATTAGCTCACCCTCCTGGACGGTTAGAGCTTCAAGCACTTGTGCAGGAAGAAGACAAAAGAAACCCTGGCTAGAGCAGGGGACCCTCCGATGCCAAAGTCAGGCTAGGAATCTACGTTTGGTAGTATGAGGGATTTTGGATGAGAGATTTTTTGTACATTTTCATGTAGGTGAGTCCTCTATTTATAGTGCAGGTAGAGCAAGATAATCCGTGATTTTAGGCACGACCTCAACGGTTACGCGAGACATGTGCAAGTGTTGATAGTTACTCTAGAATCATGCAGCGAAATGTTATGTTAATATGCCGCTCTTATCAGATCATGGGTAGATCTTTTCTCAATGTATTTTAAGTGTATTCCTTTTTCGAGGCCCAGATCATTTGGTCGAGGCCGAGGTCTTTGGTTGCAACCAACCTCTTAGACTCCTCAAGTACTTCATAGTATTTGAATCTGTACATATAGTCAGTCCATTTTTACCCACAACTGCTTGTATGGCCAGTTCGTTCCAACCCTCTGCCAGACCCTCTTTGCCTATTTTTGCTTTGAAATTTAATTTATTTAAAATAATAAAAACTAGAAAGTTGAATTATCTGTTAAACTGATGGTTATAACGTTTGGTTTTCAAGTTGAAGTTATTAAATTTGGTAAGTGATGGAAATCCACACTCTATGACGTTACTTTAAAAAAATAACTTTTTTTTAAAAAATCAAGCACAAATCTATGAAAGAGACTAATAACCAAACAGTAGATTTAGGGCCTATTTGGATGCTACCAAATAAGTCACTTTTTTACTTTAGTAAATAAATAAGATACTTTTCTTAAATAAATTAGTTTGGTTATTAAATTTAAATAAGTAACTTTTTACCAAAAATAATTTTTATTTTTATTTTTATTTTTACTTTTCAACTTTCAAAAGTAATTTATTTTCTTCATTTTCGCGGGTAACATAGCAACTTAAGAAATTATATAAGGAAATATGCTCTCTGTGCGTAGGGTTGTCAAATGTGTCGGGCCAATTGTAGGTTTAGGCCTATATTTTGAACTGGTTTGGGCCAGGCTGTCAGGCTGGGCCTATTGAAAATTCTGATTTTTAAGGCCTGAACTCAGCTCATTAACACCTCTATATGTGGCCATGAACCCCTTCTAAGTTCATGAGATTGGAAAATCATCCAATGAATGGATAGATGATATAATGAGTCTCCCATGATGATGGCCCATATCGAAGTAGCCCCACATGATAGATGATCCACATCAAAGGTCTACCCCTAATGATGAATGGACCACATCCAAGGTGAGCCCTACATGATGGGCAACCCACATCAAAGGTGTGCTCCACATGATGGGCAATTAATAATGGTGGGCCCCATATGATATGGATCACACATCTAATGATCTGAGTGGATTTCACATAAATCAAGGGCGGGTTTCTCTAATATATTACAAAATTATGAGACATTTAAAGGGCCAACCATGATGTGTATACGAAATTCACTTTGATCATTAGATGTGTAATCCCACGTTAGGGCCATGGACAAAAAAAATAAATAAAATAAATAAAAATAAAAATCAAGTTGACCTATGATTTAAGTAGCTCACATCAAAAGAAACAGCTCATGGAGAGACATCAACCCTTGATTTTAAAGCATCCATTGTAGTGATTGTATGAAATCCACTCTAACCATTATATGAAACGGCAAAATTTGAGCCTGCAACCCAAAAATCAGGCCCATCTATAATTAAGCTGGGTCGCACTTATGTAAATAAATTGGAGGGTGAGTGTTGCCCTGCACACTATTTCCAATCATGTGATCCACCTGAATCACTACTCTTGCTAGGGTGGATCCTAACTCTTGCTAGGGTGGTAGACTCTAAGGAGTTTCAACACCCGGTCAAGGGTTCAAGTATCCATAGGTGGTGAAAAACCACTACGGCGTGAGTGTGTGGTGGTGTGTGTGCGTGTTATATGTTTGGTCCATTCACTCTATTTTATTGATCATTACTTTCAATTTAACTAGTTACGTGCCCCGATCATACTACATATGAGAAAGATATTGGGCAGACAAGATTGATCAACAATTTGAGTGAATTTTGATTTAAACATCTAAAGTTATTTACTCTTCAATCTGAATTGATTAGATTGTCCAAAAATGATTAAAGGTTGTTCATAATAGCAAAAATATGTGAATGAATAGAAAACACAAACATCAGCTTGATCCAAAACTTTTATGGCCTCCAAGAAATTTTAAATGGTAGAGGTTCAATCACACTATTTCCTGTGATGTGGTCCACTTGAGCTTTGGATATGCTTCCTTTTTGTTCTTTAGACCTCAAATTATCTGTTAACATGGATGAATGGAGTAGATAAAATAAATAAATAATGGTGGACCCCAAAAAGTTTACTCTAGTAAGGGTAATGAAGAACTCACCTAAATGTAGTGGAGAAGGATTTCCTTAAAACATTCGTAATCATATATTAGGCCTGCCTAAATGTGATTCACATATCCAACTCACTCATTATGTGTGTCCCACTTGGATGAGGGGTCAGACCAAGTTTCAACCGCATCCAAAACTCATGTGGGCCCCACCAAGAAACTTACATTTTTTAGGATGTCTTCACATAGTTTTAGATGGTATGGCCCAATTAAGTTTCGTATACAGATGATTTTTGAGATATCTCATAACCTAAAGGATACACATCAAATCCACGGTCTTGATGTTCGACACACATCATGATGGGGCCCACAAAACTTACTAACATCAATTCTTAGGTTCTCACGAGGTCAGTAAGTTGGGTAACAATTTTGACCAAAATATTTAGCCCGTTTTACATGTTTGGTCCATTCACTCTATTTTACTGATCAATACTCTCAATTTGACTAGTTACTCGCCTCAATCAGGCTACATATGAGAAAGATATTGGGTATACAAGATTGATCAACAAATTCAGTGAAATTTAATTTAAACATCTGAAGTTATTTACTCTTCAATCTAAACTATTTAGATTGTCCAAAAATGATTAAAGGTTCGATTAGTGGATGGGCCTAATAATTTAGTAATTTTATTTTTCACAGATAAATTTCAATTTACATTTAAAAATAACATATTCTTTTCAAAATGTATATTTTAAAATTTAAATGTCTTGTGTTTTCTGTTGAAATGTATATTAAATTCGGGTGTAGATACTTAAGAAGTAAATTAGGCCTCTGTCATAGTTTCGGATTCTTAGCTTGTTATGTGGGATTAGCTTGTATTGTCCAAGTTAAGCAAATCAATGACTTCAGTATATATGATAGCATTTATTTTATACAGATCTCTTTTTATGAATTCATGGATTGTTGAATTAATGAGTTTATTTTTCACATGGAGACCACATGATACAAATTCATGGATTGTTGAATCAATTAGTTTGTTCTTATATATGCGACTTCGCTTTTTATATAGCTCCTATGTTTTTTAAATCAGAACAAGAGTTTTATCGATGACAATTTTCGTCTAAAAGTGGTTCTTTGCTTTTTTATCGACGATAATTTTTGTCGGCAAAACTCCGCGACAAAATTTTTTTGCCTTAAAAATATAACACTTTTACAGTTGAAAATTTTTGTCAGTAAAACTCTAATCGCGAATATAACACTTTTACTAACGAAAATTTTTGACAGTAAAAGTGGTTTGTTTTTTACCGACAAACATTTTTGTCAGTAAAACTCCGTGCCAAAATTTTTGACCTTAAAAATATAACACTTTTATTCATCGGGAAAACATTATTCCCAACAGTTTTAGTTCGTCAGTAAAACTAACTCATCGCAAAAATTTTCAGAGATAAAAATATAACAGTTTTACCAACAAATATTTTCGTCGGTAAAAACATTATTCCTGACGATTTTTGTTCGTTGGTAAAACTCGTCGCAAAAATTTTCTAAGTGAAAAATATGACTTTTGTGAAAAATATATCCCTTTTTCCGACGAACATTTTCGTTGGTAAAAATATTATTCCTGATGGTTTTTGTTTGTCGATGAAACTCAGGGCTAAATAATTTAAAGGGAAATATGTAAGACTTTTACCGACGAACATATGCGTCGGTAAAAACATTATTCCTAGCGGTTTTAGTTCGTCGGTAAAACTCAGGGTGAAAAATTTTTAAGTGAAAAAATATAACACTTGTTCGTCGGTAAAAACATTATTCCTGATAGTTTTTGTTCGTCGGTAAAACTTAGGCGAAAATTTTCTAAGTGAAAAATATAACACTTTTACCGATGAAAATTTTCGTCTGTAAAAGTTTTACCATGAGGTTTTCAAAATATCACGAAAATTTTCTATCTTAAAAATTATAATACATTATTACCGACGAAAAAAAATTTCATTTGTAAAAGCATTGTTTTACCAACAAAAAAAATTTCGTCGGTAAAAATGTCCTTTTACCGACGAAATTTTTTTCGTCAGTAAAAATTTCGTCAATAAAAGCACTATTTCTTGTAGTGGATGGATGATCCACAACAAGATAGGCACCGCAGGATGGACATTCCACATCAAAGGTTAGCTTAATCATGAGTGGCCCATATCCAAGGTGGGCTCCACATGATAGGCAATGAAAATTAATATGAGCCCCACATGATGAACATTAACATTAATGGTAGGCCCTACATCATGGATGACTAACATTAAAGGTGGGCCCTAACTAATGAACTATGCACATTAAAGGTTAGCCTCTTGATGCAGGGATGGACGTGATGAGGTCGAGCACCATCTTCCTCAGAGATAACTATTCTGAATCCATGGAATTTCTCTCAACTCCTCAGAGATTCCTTGAATCCATGAGACAAGAAAATAGAAAATAATTTCTAATAATTCTGAAAATAAATTGATTGATTATAAAAACAAGTTTACAATCCTTTAAATAGCAGTAATATCAAACCTAGGAAGAAGTTTCAGAATCAAACTCCAACTCAAACTCCCTAAAATCGTGACTTACTATAAATAATAAACTTATTATCTATATATAGAGCTGGGCATGAACCGACTCGACTTGCCTAACTCGACTCATCTGACTCCTTCGAACCCGACTTGACCCAAACCAAATGGGTAAGTCAGTACGAACCGAGTAAGCTTCTCCCAATCCGAACTCAAACCGAGTTAAGTTCGAGTTACGCAGTAACTCGACCTGACTCGACCCAAAACTTAATCTGAAACCAACTCGACTCGAATTGGGTATTAGAGCTAGGCAGAGTCCCACCCGATCTGATGTATCCAACCCGATCCGATCCGAACCGAAGGACAGGATCGGGTCAGTTTGAGTAGGTCCGCTCAGATCCGAATGTACATCAAGTTGAGTTCAGGTCAGTGGCCAATCTGAACTGATCCGATCCGAGATTCGATCCGATTCAGTCGGGTACTATATAATTAATATATACTTTTTTATTTTCACCTTTTTACTACCCACTTCAGCCGAACGAAGCTCTAATCCCTCCCTTCTCTCTCTCTATCTGAATGAGCGACGCCGCATCCACCCATCTCTCCTCCTTTCTCTCCCTCTTTCTCTCCTGATTTCCCTCCTCTCCTTCTTTCTCTCCCGATATCCCACATCTCTTCCTTTCTCTCCTTCTCTCCTGATCTTGATTCTGCCCAATCCGAATCAAGTCGATCCGACTCGATTTGAATCAAGCCAGCAAGGATTCAGATCAAATCAAGTCTGCCCTACTGGACTCAGTCCCAGATCGGATCAAGTTTGGGTTAGGTTCTTGAAAAATTGGATCAAGTCGAGTTGGATCCAATCTGGTCTGACTCGACTCAATGCCCATCTCTATTGGGTATACATATAATAAAAAAATCTTAATTTTTAATTATATTTAACCCTATATGCCACACCCAACCCCACCCCGACCCAATCCCAAACTCTCTCTTCCTCCCTCATCCTCCTCTTCCAAGCCTGACAACTACCATCACCTCTCTCTCTCTCTCTCTCTCTCTCTCTCTCTCTCTCTCTCTCTCTCTCTCTCTCTCTCTCCACTCCCTCCCTCTCTCCTGTTCCAAGCCCAGCAGCTACCCACCACCATCACTGGATTCACCACCATCCTCCTCTCTCTCCTCCCCAATCCCTCCCTCCCTCCCTCTCTCATCTCTCAATCTAATTTGATGCTAACACGAACCGACTCAATACTTTTTATTGGGTCAGACTTGATCCGAATTAGTCCAGGCTAGACCCAGATTCAAATCGGTTCAAGCATGCTAAACTTAGTAGTGAGTTGAGTCGAGTTCAAGCCAGGCCTATTTTAAAACCGGATCGAGTCGAGTCAACCCTAACTGGGTCCAACTCGACTTGATGCCCAGCTCTGTTTATATATGATCATGATTTCTACTAGACTTCATGGTTTTCAGCCAAAAATAGTAGGTGTCCAATTTAGCCTAACCACGTTATTCCCTTAATTTTTCTAAGCCCTTGTCATGTTGGGCACGACTCCTAAAACTCAATGGATTAAAAGTTATAATCGAACTAAAACTTACTATAGATAGTAAAAATGGAAATAAAATGGATTTTCAACCATTGATCTAATGGATTCTCATAAATTCGGCATGGGAAACTTAGCATAGTAGAGTTGGTTGGCTAAAGTAGCTTCTCTTACCCCAAAATCACATATGGTACGTCAAATAACTCATTCAGGCTTGTGAGATATGCCTATTTTAAGGTTCTGACAATCTGGATCACTTCTGCCTTCGATTGGGTCTTCTCTAGTCCATCTTGCCCATGAAATTGCCCGCGACCCACTCTACATCACTTCTAATGATGAATGGCCCACAACCAAGATGGCCCATGCATGATAGATAGCCAACATCAAAGGTGGAGCCCACACAATGCACGATCCACATCAAAGGTTGGCCCCACATGATGTATAGTAGATGTAAGGGGAATCAAATAGACTTCCAAGATAAATTACTAATAACCTTAGAAATTAAATATGCTTTTTCTACTTTTTGGATGATAAGTATATTATTTCTCAAGTATATTTATCTACTAATTAAGTAGAAAATCAAAATAAGTTATTTATGTCATAAGTAGCTTATCTAAAGTAACTTTTGATCCAAACAACCCATTAATAATTTTCGATGGCAGATGATGCATCAAACAGCGGGACGGTAACATCATGGGACCATCTTGATAGGATACCACCAAAGAAGCTACTTTTTCTACTTACGGCAGTACATAAGTAACTTATTTCAGGTAAGTTTGGTCATCTAATCATGATAAGTCAAAACTTTGATGAAATATAAACGCAAAGTATCAATTGTTGATCAATGAGACCGCACATAGGCCTAATCAGGATCGTTACTGATGAGGGGCCACACATGCCACTCTACCCCATGAAGAGCAAGAATGGAGAGGGCACACGCATGCATTGAGCACACTGGTCCTAAAGGTGCCTGAATAGTATTAAACGTATACAAGATAGCCCGTGCCTGCACATGGTGCGTGTACTACCTTGATTCTGCTACATGGCATATGCACGCTGGGAGTTATTTGATACCGTGGCAGGGGATGATGCTTGATACGCAGGCGCTCAGAAACTGCGTGGGATGCATTAATTAAAACTAAACCAACTACACCATGGAATTCACTGTTCCTTAATCCCAAACCCTCATTGGCTGGAATGATCCTAGTCTCTTACTAGTGGACACTTTTTTGTTGAAGCATGACCATTAGATATGTTTCTTTTTTCAGCTGTCCAATAAAATCTGATAGTCAGGGTATCAGATAGAATTATAGTTCTTTAATTTTCTTTTTTGGTCAATGGTATCTAAAACAGAGACCCATAATTTAGACGGTTTATAATATGAATTACTCAAATACCATGCATGCAATTTCTAAGTAATTTCTTAGTGCCTATGTACCACCCGAGTATTGAAATGTTTCTCTGCTCATAGTGCACCTTGCCCACTGTCCAACACACATGTGCGCTCGAGGGGGACAGTTATTGAACCATGAACCTGATACAGTACCACGACAAAACAGTCACCATTCATTTAGGATTCTTGGATTGAGTTGGGAAATTGGGACATTTCATTTAGGATTCTTCGATTGAGTTAGGAAATTCGGACATTGCTGGATCCATGGTATAGACAAATGGTAAGATTGATACAGTAGCTCTTTTCGTATGTGCTGGCCTATTTACGGAAACCCTTTGGTCTATTTACATTAGCATCGGAGATTTTGGTATTAGATAATATAAACTATTGGAAATTTTGGAATCTCTCGCATATTATTTATTTGTTATTTGATTAGCCATGGATTATATATGGAGATAGCGGGAATATTAACTCCTACAATTTGAAATTTCATGTTAGGTTTTTTGGTGGATTAATTATGTCCACATAATGCTAGAATGTTTTACTCCACCAGTGGGACTTTTGCACTTTCATTGTTATCTGCCAGCCTGGACAAAGGAGAAGGGTTGAATTAGGTTGGAAGGCAGCATCAAAACTTGCACGGCAACTTTAACTTTTATCATGAATCATGAGAATCTAACATGTGATACATGTGATGGCCAGAATATCCGGGATTTTCGTTAGCTTTGGCATGGAATAAAGGCAATTAACTAAATTCTGAAAGCCTACTAAAGAAAAAAAAATGTAGTTGGGCAATAATAAGAAGTCCACATCAAATAGGAATTTTGAGAAGACTAGTCCAAGAAAGATCCCACCTAAAACTAACCAATTGATAAATAGATCGCACCGAGATCCTCTTAGCCTTGGCCAGACCTGAACCTGGATCCAATTATAGAAAAATTGTAGTTGGGTGCTTAAAAAGAAGTCCGTATCAAATAGGATTGTTAGAGATTAGACCAACAACAGTTTGATCCAACTTGGGACTAACCAATGGAGAAATAGATCAGGTCAGGATCTTCTTACCTAAACCAAACCTGTGGACCCAACTCATGAAGAAAACTTTCATTTGGGCGCTTACTAGAAGTCCATATCACATGAGATTGGACATCAAACCAACCAAACTGAAGAAAACTTGTAGTTGGCTGATTAATGAGAAGTCCACATCAAATAGAAATTTGAAGATTAGATGGACCCAAGTGAGATCCAGCCTAGGACTAACCAATGGATACACAGATCAGGTCAGGATCCTCTTAGCCTAGACCCGAAGACCTCTTGTTGGGTGCCTAATAAGAATTCCATGTCAAATAGGAAATTAGATATTAGACCAACCAATGTTAGACACGTGGTAGGATTAACCTATGGATAAATAGACTGGGTGAGGATCCTCTTAGCCTAGATCAGACCTGGCCGGGAGTTAGACCCAACTGAGTAATTGGCCGAGAATAGCCTTCCTTGACACAAGCCGTGATCATCCTGCCCCTATATGGTCACGTCGTCTTATCTTCAACTACTCCATTTTAATATCGTCTTTGAGATAACCCTTCGTGAAAGCATTCGTCTTATCTAAAACTACTCCACTTTAATGTTGTCTTTGAGAAGAGTCTTCGCGAAAGCATTTTACATGCCGAGACATGCCAGCGAGGACGCGGAGTGCGTCCTACCTCCGGGCAGGGCTCTGTGGGGCCCACCGTGTTGTAAGTGTTTTATCCACGCCGTTAAACGCTTTTTTCTGATAATTTTAATATTTGCAACAAAAAATGAGGCAGGTCCAAGGCTTAAGTGGACCACAAAATGGGGATTGAACGTCCACCATTAAAAACTCATTGGGAGCTGGAGAAGTTTTGGATCAAGTTGATATTTGTGTTTTCACTTCATCCACGTCTACATGACCTTATGAAGAGGTCGTATGGTAAAAAAAATAAAAAAATCCCGTTGGCCCTTAGAAAGGTTTCAACGGAGGGCGTCATTGTCAGTGCAGTTTCCTTTGGTGTGGTCCACTTAAGACTTGGACCTACTTCATTTTTCGGTTTGCATATTAAAATTATCAAAAAAATTTATTTACTGGCGTGGATAAAAAACTTACAACACGGTGGGCCAATCCGTCCGGGCGGGGGTAGGACGCAATCCGCGTCCCGCCAGCGAATGCGGTATACATGGGGGTTGCCGGTACCATCCCTTATCATGAATGGTCAACATCAATGTCAGTAGATAGGGCCCCACTTTAGGTAGGTTACATATCAAGCCAAACTGGCAGATTCAATTATGATTCATGTGCCTGAAAAGAATCACACGTTGTACACAATTCCCTCTAAACAGGGAGCGGTCTGCATTTGTCACATGCATTGTTTAGGGAGCGGATTGGCCGGTGTACCACATACCGGCTATATAGCTGAAGCAGTGACGTCTGGAAGTTCTGTGGGCCCCATCACGAGGTATGCTTTATGTCCAAACCGTCCAACCATTTTGTGAACTCATCGTGAGGCTTGGCCCAAAAAATAAGACAGATCTAATGATAAAGTGGACCACACTGCAAAAAGCAGCGGGGGATTAAATGTTTACCATTGAAATCCTTTTGAGAGTCACAGAAATTTCGGATCAACATAAAATTTGTTTTTCCTCTTCATTCAGGTATATCTTACCTTATGAATAAATTAAATAGAAAATAAACATTACGGTGAGCCCCGTGATTTTTTTAAAGGGTGAAAATCATTATCGTCGCTGTTCTTTTAGACGTGAACCATTTGAGCTTTATATATAAATTTTTATTTTTTTTTACTCTAATACGATCTCAAAAAATAGATGACGGTGTGGATATAATAAATACATTATTGTAGGGCCATGCAACTTTAATCTCCTTTGAACGATTTGTACAACTCCCAGCACGAGGAGCATAGGCGCTCATCTTCACACCAGATATGTGGTACACCAGCCAATCCACTTCCCATTGTTTAATGACGCCATTCAGTGGGACTCTTGGTCGGTAGACATCCAAGATAGGATCCGTGAGTGGTCCGTCCTGATGATCCTTTACTCTTGCTTTAGTGGTAGAGTCACACAAGTTTCAACACGAGGTCATGAGTTCAGGTACCCAGTCCGGTGAAACACCACTATGGGTGTGAGTGTATGGGCACCAAAAAAAAAAATGGAGAAGAAGGAGGAGGAGGTACTCAGTCCTGATTAAAATTTCACCAACACAGAAAGCCTTGAACGTCAATACACAAAGTGCCCAGGTGTATCTAAGTTCATGTAATATTTTTATCAAATTAAGTGCCTTGGACGCTTTCTCTGCTCGCTTGTTGAGCCGGATGGCCTGATTAATGCCACCATTTACTTTAAGATCAGATGGGGCACACATTGAAATCAACGAGCAACCGGTGGTCTAATTCAACGTACGAATGCAGCCCACATGATGAGTTGACCATCCTGATATTTGTGTCAAGTGATTTTCATAGTGCGACCTACCATTTTCATACACTAATGCCACTTAGATGGAAAGATGTAAACTGTTGAGGTTAAAATCTGGTCGGCCTTCTCTCCACGTCGCCCTCTACGTGTTATTCATAAAACCTGCACTAAGAAAACGGGCAAAGGTGACCTTTGCTAAGCCGGAGGACCCTCCGATGCCTAAGTCAGGACAAGGGAATCGGGGTCTAGGTAGAGAGTAGAGGATGAGAGCTCGATATTGCGTACCTGATGGCGTGATGTGCTATTTATACTTGCCTGTGAGATGGTCCAGATCAGATAATCTCAGCACAATTAGGGAGATTCCCTGATCGTGGAGATACCGTCCACAATCTATTGATCGTGTAGCGTATCCGGCAAGTAGTGCGTATCTACGGGCGAAGTTATCGGTTACGTTCGGTTGTGGCAGTTTCCATGTTTGGCGAACGAGGTATGCATCTCTGAATACCAACTCGGCTCGGCTCATCCGACCATGGAGTAAAGGACTATTCGGCTCGGCCCATCCGACCACGGAGTGAAGAGTACAGCATCTAGTACTGTGTCTGATCCGTCCTGTTAAGCTGGTCCCATCGTAGTTGGCCTGGCTGGTCGTGTCGAGCGGAGTGCGGTTACGGTATGGTAGGTCACCCGGTCGAAATATAAGGACTGTCCCGAGCTGCACCTCAGCCGTGTTGGCTGCTCGGACGGGTTGCGTCTCGAAACAGGTCGGGAGAGTCACGCCTCGGCTCTGCCTGATGATCGGACCAGCGTTGTATCGTGAGCTCGGATTTCCCATAACAGAAGCCCCCTACTCTTCGAGTTTGCTTGAAGGCTCGGAGAGTACTTATGTAAGAAATCTTCCGCCCTTATTGCAATGATGACTAGTCTCGAATTATACGCGTGCTGGTCGCCTTGGTTAAAGCGTGGCGACGGTTACGATCCCGAATCTCCTCTCAGCCTATGGGAGGTTGCCACGCAGGCCTAAGGAGGCGTGTACCAGATGCCTCCGACTGCTGGGGCGTCACTTCCCATATCGAGGCACATTACCCGATGTCAGAGCCGTACTAATGTTCAGTACTTCTCCAATGCGGTACGGCCATGTGTGCTCGGAGATCGGCTCGTGCCGATTCGGCTGCTGCCGTTAAGGCTTGTCATCAATGTAAAATTCCTTCGTTGACTATATAAGGCGCCCCGAACTTTCGTTCGTCACTTTACATTCCGAATCAGAAGAGCATACCAGAGGAGGCGATTTCCGACGAGGCGTGCGCGTCTGAATTCGAAGTTTCTGGCTGGCGATTCCGACCGATCTCTCTTTTCCAGTAAAAGGCGATTTTCGGCAGTTGCCCGGTGAGTCTCCTTCATTGTTCTTCATCCTTCTTTTCATTATGTCTTCCGACCTCAAGATGGTTCATGAATACGGCGATGACTTCGAGCCAGGGAGTTCTGAAAGTGGGAGTGGGGCCTCCGAAGGCCCTTTCGAGACCACTCTCCCATACCACCCGCCTCGGAGGCAAAAGAAGTTGGCCTCTAAAACCAATCAGCCCAGCAAGAAGAGGGCCACCCGAGCTCGCCGAGTCGAGACCACTGCCACCACCGAAATGCCCGTGAATTTGGGCGCTGCAGAGTTAGTCTCATGAGGTTCTGTTATGTCGAAATCTCAGATGGAGTGGGTCCGAACGGAGTTCCAAATCCCGAACTCCGTTCAGATAAGGGCCCCTGGGCCTATGGACGCGGCTGGTGCTCCTCCTGAAGGGGAAGTTGCTATCTTCCTTTGTGCGCTACAGTGTGGGATCTGGCTCCCACTCTACCCCTTTATCAGGAAGGTTGCGGCTCACCTTGGGCTGGCTCTCAGGCAATTTACCCCGAACGCGGGTGATGATTTCTGCCTACATTATCTGGAGACAAGTCGGGAACTCCGAGCTGACCCCAGAGGAATTGTTGAGTCTGTACCTGGTCAAGCATGATAGTAATGATCCATGGTACTATTTTGCGACTCGAGGGAGCAAAGGGTCGGGACTAGTGATAAACCTGCCGACCTCCAACAAAGACTGAAAAAATAAGTGGTTCTGGGATGCAGGCGAATGGGAGGCGCTAGCAGCCGAGCTAAAGACCTCAACGGCTCGTATTTCGACCCATTTTACAACACCAGGTCAGACTTCATCTAATATCCGAGTTACATTACTACCTTGGCTTTCACCCGTTTCAATTGAAGCATTTCCTTTTGCAGCTTTCACAAAGGGGTTGCCGCTTCTAGACTCAGACCATAAGAACCGCATTACGAAGACCAGAGCGCGATCAGAGACACTTCACTCCTAGGCTGATCTGATCACCACAGCTAACCTTCACTGGTCCGGGCTTTGTAAGTCTCAGCCTTTGCCCACATCCCTCAGTAAGATGCCCTAATCTCTTTGATGAACTTCGCTTCGGTGATTTAGTACCTGATAATCTTTTTCCTTCGCAGGCATGGCCGAAGCGTGTGGCGCTCGGAAGAGGAAAGCAGCTCCAACAGCGGTGGAGTTGCTGAAGGAAGCCCCCCGAGTGAAGATCACTAGGAAGACTCCAGTTCACCCTCGCGTGGAAAAATCTCCCGCTGCGCCAACCTCAACAGCCCCAGATCCTAGACCAGTCGGCTTTACCTCTGCGGCGCTGACCCCGGCGCGCCCTAGTGCTGTAGCGGCTCCTTCGGCAGTCTTGCGCCCGGTGGTATCTCCTCCTCTGGGGCTCGTCCGAACGACCGTGGCTGACACCCCGGTCGTTACGAGCCCTGTTGCTCGTACTCCTGCTGTCGTCGCTCCCCCCACCGCGGAGGCTCCTGTCGCAGTCCCCGAGCCCCCCGTCGCTATCCTTTCTTCCTCCAAATAGGAGGAGGCCATTAGAATGGCCGACAATATGCTTCCCCTCCCCCCCCTCCCCCCGAGGTCGGAGGAGATGTCCGCGCCTAGGGTCAAAACTCGACCGGCAGCAGGATAGGGGCCGAGGGGGCTGTGGCCTCAGCCCAGGTGGGTACGAGCGGTGAGAGGTTCGAGTCGGGCTATCACATGGCGTACTTGGCTCCATGGGCTGCTAAGTACGCTAAGGAGGAGGATATTGCTCGAAACCTTGACCGCTCAGAAGGTGGCTTCCTGAACGACTTCGCCTCTGTATGCTATATAATATATCTCCAAGAGGATTCTCCCTTTCATATCATTATATATATTTTTTTAGATTCTGACCTTTGTTTCCTGTTCAGGTCGTTGCGGTGTTGCTCTCGATTCGGCAGAGAGTGCGGGAGCATCGGAAGAGGGAGGCAGAGTTCGGGGCTCTCCAGGCTGAGATGGTGGCCTTGAAGTCCGAGCAGATTGAGCTGCGCCAACAGCTTTTCAGCGAGAGGGTCAGGGTGAGCCGACTTGTAAGACCCATATCCTAGACCGTATCGTTCGGTACACTTTCATGGTCTTCCCGGTCGAATCCCAGCAACCTCGACCCTTAACCGTCATTTGTGCGCGACCCTGATTCATACGCCGTTAACCCGAGTTGACTCAACTCGAGACTTGTACCATAGCGACCGCGTCGTTACCGCCGTTCCGATGCTGCGTCTCGCCAGCCGAGGCGATACCCAAGCCAGGAGATGTTATGTGGGCCCGCGTTCAGTTCGAGAAAAACGCCGCGCGTTGTAAATATCGATGGAATCTCTATGACACATCACTTCAATCACATCAATCAAGTACACATCACTCACACCCATCCCCAAGTACAACTACCCTCTTCAAAAGTCAACTTCCTCTTACAATAAAGTACACACCCATCAATTCCCATCACCCCATCACCTCTCACCCATCCCTCTCTCTCTCCTTTCATCACTCTCTCTCATCTCTTTTTCTCAAAACAATCCCTCCATGGAGTAACCCACATCCATGGCTCCCATGAGAGAGCTAGTGTAGTCCACCTCCCTATCTCCCATCTCCACCATCCAATGATCATCTCCACCGTTGAAATACATCTCTCGAAACTCTAGGATGCATGGATGGAAGAAAAGGTCCAAGAAAAATCAAAGGTGGGTGATTTTATTTATTTGATTTGTAATTTGTGGGACCCATCTTGATGTTTGCATTGTTTAGGGAGGGCCCATAGTGGCGGGGTCCCTCCCCTTCTCACCGATCTCTCTCTTTCTCTCTCTCTCTCTCATTTTTTTTTTGTGTGATGGTACACCTTGATGGACGATGCTGATTTACATGGCCAAGGTTTGGATGGTGCTAGACGTGGGATGTGGACCCACCTTGACTTTTTTGTGTTTCATCCAGACCATCCAGCCGGCCCACCTGACTGTCCATTTGGACAGGTCTGGCACGTGCTGGATGCACCGTGGGACCCACATTGATGTACGTGTTATGTCCCCACCACCGTCCAGCGCGCAGGTGGGATATTGGTGGGGCACACCTTGATGTATGTGCTTTAGCTGCACCATCCATCTGCATTACTAGACGGTGTTGTGGACTTCACCATGATAGGTGTTGAACCCACCGTCCAGTCCAGCATTTGGACGTGGACCCACCATATTATATGTGTTGTGACGGTGGGTCCCACAGGATGTGTTGTACCGTCCATCTGGACGAGAGGAAAACATATAGATCAGCTTGATCCGATCAAGTGGGCCACGTACATGTGGACCCATCTTGCTGCATTTATCCATGCCGTCTAAAGGTGCCCCACGTGATGTATATGTTTTATCCAAGCCGCCCGTCCAGGGCTGGGCACTGGATTTGATGATTAATATAATGTACACACACACACACACACACACACACACACACACACACACACACACACACATATATATATATATATATATATATATATATATATATATCTGGTGGGTCCCACGTGTATATATATATATATCTGGTGGGCCCCACGTGGGACCCACCTTTACTATATATGTTTCAACCATCCGTGGCTTCCATCCACATGGCCCACCACCCCCATGGGATATGATCCAAACCGTCCATCATCCACACCAGCGTATAGCTGATGTGTTGACGATGATAGGTGAGGTCTAATGATCCAGACCATCCATCTATGTGGACCCCACCTCGTATCAGTTGCTGACAAGGTCAGCAGTTCCGTAGGTCCGCATGTAATACATCCAGACCGTCCGTCCATTTCTCTGGGTCGGATCTTGAGGTATGCGTTTCATCTTGCCGTCCATGTGGACGGGACCCACATGTGGTGTAGATTTCACCCGCACTGTCCGTCTTTTATGCCAGCAAATTGGCAGGAGTATCCCACGCAGCAGGGTGCTGCTATTGACGTCAGCAATTCTGTGGAGCCACCCTGATATATCTGTTGTATCTGCACCGTCCAGAACACTGGACGGTGAGATCTACTGTGATGGCATGTGTGAAATCCACACCGTTTAGATCATGGGACCACCATGACATGAATTTCATCCAGGCTGTCCATCCAGGACGCTGGACTGTGGAATATCTGTTCAAATATATATATAATATTGTATGGTGGGCCCTACGTGGGACCCACCTTGGAGCATGTGTTTTATCCAACCATCCATCTGATGGCACCCCACCATGGCGTATTTATTTCATCCACACCATCCAGATTATGTTGGACGATGCTGGACAATATCTGGACGGTGCTAATTTACATGGCCAACGTTTGGATGGTGCCGGACAATATTCGGACAGTGCTAATCATCATTAGTGGGCAATGCATCTCATGAAATGATTTTTGGTGCGGCCCATCCATGAGACCCATCATGATGTATGTTTGAGGCCCATATGATGGGGCTCACCTACCTTGTATTTAAGGCCTATATGAAGGGGCCCACCTGCTTGAATCTGAGGCCTAAGGGCAAGGCCTATTGTGATTTGTATTAGGCCCATAATGTGTGGCCCACTTGATGTATTTGAAGCCCAGGTGCGTGGCCCATTTGATGTATATGAGTCCCATGTGTAGGGCCCGCATACTGTGTGTTTGAGGCCCATGTGTAAGGCCCACCTGTCGTGTATATGAGACCCATTAATGCGGTCCACTTGATGTATTTGAGGCCCAGGTGCGTGGCCCATTTGATGTATATGAGTCCCATGTGTAGGGCCCGCATGCTGTGTGTTTGAGGCCCATGTGTAGGGCCCACCTGTCGTGTATATGAGACCCATTAATGCGGTCCAGTTGATGTATATTGAGGATCATGGGTCGTAGCCCATGGTGATGTATATTAGGCCCATGTATTCGGCCCATTGTGATGTATATTAGAACCTTGTATAAGGTCGTGGGTCCACTGTATGTTCAGCACTATGTGGGCCACTCCTTGGGAGCAATGTTGGTTAGATGTCCACATTGATGGGCAATGATGGTTTAATATCCACATTGTGACCTTCCATTAGGCCTTATTCATCCAAGTGTTGAGTTGATTACTGATTCTATTTTTTCGTGACCGATTTACCGATTCTGATGGCGTATTATTGATTATTGATCGAGGTCGATTACCGATTTTGATGGCGGATTGTCGATTATCGATCGAGATTGATTACCGATTCTAATGGCCGATTGTCGATTATCGATCGAGGCCGATTACTAATTCTGATGGTCGATTGCTGATTATTGATAGAGGTTGATTATCGATTCTGATGGCCGATTACCGATTTTGATTCGTCGTGGCCGATTGCCGACTCTGCGTGTCGTGGTCGATTGATCGATTCTGCTTGTCGAGGCCGATTACCGTTCGAGGCCAATTATTGTGCCCGATTGTCGATTGACGTAGCCGATTGTCGATTCTATTTGTTGTGGCCGATTGACCGATTACCGATCGAGGCCAATTATCGTGGCCGATTGTTGATTGACGTGGCCAATTGCTGATTCTGTTTGTCGTGGTCGATTGACTGATTACCGATCGAGGCCAATTATCGTGGCCAATTGTCGATTGACGTGGCCGATAGCCGATTCTGCTTGTCATGGCCGATTACCGATTGAGGCCAATTATCGTGGCCGATTGTCGATTGACGTGGCCGATTGCCGATTCTGTTTGTCGTGGCCGATTGACCGATTACCGATCAAGGCCAATTATCGTGGTCGATTGTCGATTGACGTGGCCGATAGCCGATTCTGCTTGTCATGGCTGATTACCGATCAAGGCCAATTATCGTGACCGATTGTCGATTCCAATTGTCGTGGCTGATCGCCAATTTCGATTGTCGAGGCCCAATGTGATGTATATGCGGCCCGTTATAATGTGTATCCAGCCCGTGTTTAAGGCCCAATGTGATGTATATGAGGCTTATGTGATGAGGCCCACTGTGATGCATTTGAGGGCTAGGCGATGAAACCCATTGTAATGTATGATAGGCCCATGTGAAAGGCCCATCGTAATGTGTATTAAACTCTTGAGTGAGGCCCATGGTATTGTATATTTGGCCCTTGTGTGAGGCCATGAGTCCACTATATGTTAGGCTTTATGTAGGTCGTTCCTTGGTGGACAATGTTGGTTAAATGTCCACGTTGTCGATGTCGATTGTCAATGCCTGTTATTGATACCGATTATGAGTATGTGACTGCATAGCATCAAGATACATGCCCATACGCATCATCTGCATGTTTATTATGAGATATGATTGACCATTGCATATGTCATAGTGCTGGTTGTTGTGAGACTCCTTGATAAGCGAAGTTACCCCACATGAGTACAACACGGTATGCGAAGGATTGATGCATGATTGCACCGTGTGACTCATGCATCTCGCATTTGTGTGACATGACCACCGTACGCCCTAGCGACATCAGGGATGTAGCCTCCACAGGCATATCGTGGATGGTCAGATAGGATACCAAAAATCTGTTCTATATGGGGTGCTATAGATATCCTTGGGTGAAAGTCCCAGAACCCTCTTAGTTCCAGAGGTTGCTCCAACGTTTAGACCAAGTGGGTAAATAAGCGTCGAGTACCGATTACCAGATGGCTATGCTCTCCACTGTGTCGTGGTCGGTTGGAAGGGAGTGTGGCCTTACCTGCCAGAGAGGAGGGGGCAATGCTAGGCTGAGTCTGACCAGCTCGAGGAATGAGTCTGCTATTGACGAGCAGGGCCCGATATTGGCAGGTGGATAGTGAGGTCTCTTCCACTCACCTTGTTGCGGGCGACGAGGCGGTAATTTGGTATGGAGTGTAATAGATCCTGGTGATTTTTCAAAGAGGAACCGTACTGATATGTGGACTTATCGAGTAGGAGTTGCATGCTCATTCATTCATTCATTCACTATCCACTCGGGCTGATGGTGCGCAACTAATTGTTGTATACCTTCGTTATGGCAAGGGTTTCGGTTGGGCGCGCGACTAACCTGAGATCAGGAGTTTACCACGTTGAGTCTGACTATCCAAATTTAGGTATGGGACTGGTTTGGATAGAAGTCTCTTGTGGTGGACCCCGTAGCCTGCGATACTACGTACTATCATCCCGACTTCACACTCCAGCATGGTCATTTCATCCGCATCGCATATTGCATTACATCTGCAGGCATATGGAATTTTGGGTTGCTATATTTCTACACTTATATGGCCTAGACAGACTTAGTAGGATTTACATATTGCATTACATCCTCGGCATCTGATATTTGACTCTTCATGACTCCTTGTTGCATAGTTATTCTATATTGCGTATTCTGCTATTGATTCACTTATGAACTTGTCCGTACTTCCGCTTACTCTGTTATCGTATGATTTATGATCTTGTTAGTATTTCTGCTTACTTTGATAACTCATGATCTTGTCAGTATTTCTCTTTATTCCGATATTGTATGATTTATAGATGACCGGTAATTTCGGTATTGTATGATGATGGCATTGTATTGAACATTTGATACTTACCTTGTGCACACACTTACACCATCCTCTAAGCTTTATATAAGCTTATGCACGATAGATGCATGCAGGTGATGTTAGGTTGCAGCAGTGTTGAGCTTGGAGAGTGCAGTGGTCTTCTGGAGCTTGATTTTTTTTATTTATTTATGTATTCCCTTTCAATATTGTACTCAAATGATTATATTAGTGGATATGTGATGATGATGCTGCCTTTGTGAATTAGGTAATCTTGTGGTTATGCTTATTACTAGTTAAATGTATATATATATATATATATATATATATATATATATATATATATATATATATATATATATATATATATATATATATATATATATATATATATAAAATCCTCCTTGTAGGATCCCAAGATCGAAATCTGGCATATGAATGCTAAGAGTCGAGAATGGGGTACTACGGAGACTGTCGGTACCGGATTCGGCGATCGGGATTCCTATGAATCCGATTTTCGGGTTTGGGGCGTGACACGACTGTAGGGAGTCATTATCGACCTGGAGGCTAGGGAGCTGCATGTACAGGAGAGGGCGGATAATCTTAAGGCAAGTGGCGAAGCAACGACCGCAGAGCTGACCCGCATCAGAGCCCACTCGGACTCCTTGGCCGTGGAGGCCGCTCGGCTGGGTCAAGCCTTGGAGCGTTCCAAGGCCGAGGCGGCTGAAGAACGGGGCCGAGCCATTGCCCAGGCTGTGGAGGCTCAGCGGGTCAAGGATAAGACTTCTTTGGTTGCGGCAGTTGCCGCTACAGTTGAAGACTTCAAAACCTCCAAGGAAAGGGATGCCGAGGCAACAACGTTTTACAATCGCGGCTTCGAAGCTTGTATCGAGGCAGTCTTGGGTCTATACCCAGACCTTGACCTTGAACCTCTTTTGCCTGAGGACCCTGAATACGCCCCCTCCGAAGCCCCCTAGTCGGATCACGCTCCTGATGCCCAAGCACCTCCTCCAGCGTGAAGGCCTTGTCTTCTCCTTTTTTTTTTGGACTGTCGATATTTTTATTCTTGTGTTGATGTACTTTTTACCCCTCTGAGGGGATTTAATAAGAAACATTCTTTTGGACTTGCCTATTTTTTACTCACAATGTCGTTTGTGACTGAGCTGACTTCTTTGCGGGTCTGGCCCTTTGATTATTGCTTAATCCGTTTTCGACCCAAGTCTTAGTTAGGTCCGATCTTTTGGAGTGCTCGGTTCGTCGCTTATCTGGTGAGAGCTTTTTATTGTCGTATGTCGAGCCGAATACTCCACTGGAGAGTCAGATTATTATTAGGCTTTTTCCCTCAAAGGGATGCCTTGTCGATCTTTGTATGATTAGGCCTATTAGGTCATACTCATACTAACAAGACAGTTGAGTAAACATCCGAGGTCGAATTGGAATTTTTATTAAGAGCCTTAAAGGCTTGTCGCTCGGAGGGATACACTTTATTATGAGCCTTGAAGGCTATTTCCTCAAGGGTCGTAGATCTTCAGATGTTCAGCATTTCAGGGATGAGGAAGCTGGCGGCCTTCGAGGTCTTCCAAGTGATACGAGCCCGGTTTGGCAGATCTGACCACACGATATGGTCCTTCCCAGTTGGGTCCGAGTGGTCCTGCTCCTGGCTCGGCCGTATTCTGGAAAACCCGTCGGAGGACTAATTCTCCCAGGCGGAAGCGCCTCACTTTGACCTTTGAATTGTAGAAACGTGCTACCTACTGATGTTGAGCCGCCGTTCAGAGCTTCAAAATCTCTCTGAGTTCTTCGCGCAAATCCAGATTAGCAGCGATCTACTCAGAGTTTTGATTTTCTTCAAATCTTCTTACCCGCGCCGTTGGGAGTTCGATTTCCACTAGCACCATTGCCTCCGAACCATATGACAGTGAAAATGGGATTTCTCCCGTTAAAGTCTGGGCTGTGGTTCTATAAGCCCAGAGGACGAAGGGGAGCTCCTCGGTCCAATTTTTCTTTATTTTTTTCAGCTTCGTCTTGAGATGGTGCTTGAAGATTTTGTTGACTGCTTCAACCTGCCCATTTGACTGCAGGTGCAGAGGCGATGAATAGGCGTTCACAATGCCGAGTCCCTGACACATACCACAAAACTTGTCATTATCGAATTGGCGGCCGTTATCGAAAATGATGGTTCGTGGGATTCCGAACTGGTAGATGATATTTTTCCACACAAAGTCGATCACTTTCTGCTCGATGATCTTGGCGACTGGCTCGGCCTGGGCCCACTTGGTAAAATAGTCGACCGCAACTATGAAAAATTTGACCTGTCCCTTCCCTGTAAGGCCCGATGATGTCGATCCCCCATTGGACGAACGGCCACGACCCACTCATTGGGGTCATTTCTTCTGTTGGTTGCCTCGACACAGCTGCAAAACGTTGACACTTATTACACTTCCGAACAAAGTCTTTGGAGTCTTGCTTAAGAGTCGGCCAGAAATACCCTTGACGAAGTATCTTCATGGCCAAGGCACGACTGCCAGAATGGTTTCTGCAGATTCCCTCGTGCATCTCTCGAATCACGTAATCGGCCTCATCCGGTCGGAGGCATCTAAGGTAAGGCTGAGAATGCCCCTTCTTGTACAGCACTCTATCCAATATAGCGTACTGGGCCGCTCTGACCCTAAGTCACCTCGCCTCTAATTTGTCCGATGAGATTTCGCAGGATGAGAGGTAATCGAAGATCGGATCCATCCAACTAAGAATAGACTGGACGGGATTGACCTCCTCCGGCTGACCAATACTCGGGGGCTCAACAAACTCAACGGGAATAAAGTCGATCACTTTCTGCTCGGTGATCTTGGCGACTGGCTCGGCCTGGGCCCACTTGGTAAAATAGTCGACCGTAACTATGGCAAATTTGACATGTCTCTTCCCTGCTGGCAAAGGCCCGATGATGTCGATCCCCCATTGGGCGAACGGCCACGACCCACTCATTGGAGTCATTTCTTCTGCTGGTTGCCTCGACACAGCTGCAAAACGCTGACACTTGTCACAGTTCCGAACAAAGTCTTTGGAGTCTTGCTTAAGAGTCGGCCAGAAATACCCTTAACGAAGTATCTTCATGGCCAAGGCACGACTGCTAGAATGGTTTCTGTAGATTCCCTCGTGCATCTCCCGAATCACGTAGTCGGCCTCGTCCGGTCGGAGGCATCTAAGGTAAGGCTGAGAATGCCCCTTCTTGTACAGCACTCTGTCCAATATAGCATACCGGACCACTCTGACCCTAAGTCACCTCGCCTCTAATTTGTCGGATGGGATTTCACCGGATGAGAGGTAATCGAAGATCGGGTCCATCCAACTAGGAATAGACTGGACAGGGTTGACCTCATCCGGCTGACTGATACTCGGGTGCTCAACAAACTCGACGGGAAGAAAGCGTAGGATCTTTCTCTCGGAGGCCGAGGCGAGTCTTGCTAAGGTATCGACCCATGAGTTTTCGGCTCTGGGGATCTGCCGGATGGCGCAACTCCAAAATCTCTCGATCAATTTTCTTGCTTCCTCAAGGTAGGCGATCATCCTGGCTTCTTTGGCTTCGTACTCCAAAGAGATGTGGTTCACTACCAGCTGCGAGTCGCAACGGACTTACAGGATCTTAATGCCTAGGCTCGCTGCCAACCTGAGCCCAGCTAACAGCGCTTCGTACTCGGCTTCGTTATTTGAAGCTTTGAATCCGAGCCTGATTACGTATTGGATTGTAGTTGAGTCGGGTGCAATCAGGATGACACCTGCCCCCGCTCCTTTAACATTGGATGATCCGTCAACATAAAGGACCCATCCCGAATCCGACTCCGCCTCCTGGTTGCTCAGCGGGACGGACGACATCATCTCGACTTCCTTGCTGATTTGTTCTTCACTCGGAGCCGTGACCTCGGTGATGAAATCGGCGACAGCTTGACCCTTGATTACAACCCTAGGGCGAAACTGGATGTTAAACTCTCCGAGCTCCACGGCCTACTTGGTGATCCGACCTGACACTTCAGGTCTCTGAAGGACCTGCCTCAGAGGAGAGTCTGTTAGCACAACTATGGAGTGAGCCTGGAAATATAGTCGCAGTCTTCTGGCCGATACGACGAGGCAAAGCACCAGTTTTTCCAAGGCCTGGTACCTTGTTTCAGCTGATACCATGGCTTTACTTACGTAGTATACGGGATAATGCCTTCTTTCGACCTCTCTGATCAGAGCCAAACTGACAGTTAAAGTCGAGACTGCGACGTAAAGGAACAGAGGCTCCCCTTCTTCAGGCTTGGACAATAGAGGCGGTGAATCCAAGTATTGTTTTAACTGCTGGAAGGCATGCTCACACTCTGGCGTCCACTCGGCCTTCTTATGGCCCTTAAGCTGCTGGAATAAGGGAAGGCATTTATCTGTAGCCCTGGATATGAAGCATCTGAGGGCGGCAACTCTTCTCGTGAGACACTTTATCTCCTTAAGAGTCCGAGTCGAGTTCATGTCGAGGAGGGCCTTGATCTTATCTAGATTGGCCTCGATACCTTGCTGACTGACTTAAAAGCCAAGAAACTTCCCTGACTCAACCCCGAATGCACACTTAGCGAGATTCAATTTCATCTGATATTCTCGGAGGACGCTGAATGTTTCTCCGAGGTCGGCAAGGTGGTTGGAGGCTTGGGTACTTTTCACTAACATGTCGTCCACGTACACCTCCATGGTGCGCTCAATCTGGCTAGCAAACATCTGATTCACCAGCTTCTGATATGTCACATCAGCATTTTTCAGGCCAAATGGCATGACCCAGTAACAGTAGAGCCCTCTGTCCATGACAAAGGTAGTCTTCTGCCTGTCTGGGGGGTACATAGCGATCTGTTTGTATCCTAAATAAGCATCCAGAAACGAGAGTAACTCATGTCCGGCCGTACTGTCCACTAGTTAGTCGATCCGAGGTAAAGGAAAGCTATCTTTGGGACTGCTTTATTCAGATCGGAGTAGTCCACACAGACCCGCCACTTCCCATTGGATTTCCTGACGAGAATAACATTTGCTATCCAGTCAGGGTAATATACTTCTTCTATAAAACCCGCATCGAGCAGGACGGAGACCTCCTCGGCAATGGCTTCATATCGTTCGGCGTCAAACGGCCTTCTCTTTTGCTTAACCGGCTTATGATCTGGGTCTACGTTCAACCTGTGAACTAACACTTCAGGAGAGATCCCTGGCATATCCGCATGTGACCATGCGAAGATATCTCGATACTGCCTTAAGAAGGCTAATAGTTCGTTCCTCCGCTCGGAATTCAATGATGACCCGAGCTGGACAGTCTTGCCCGGGTCTGATTCATCGAGGGGGACTTTTTCCAGATCCTCGACTGATGAACTTTCTGCTGGTCCTCGGGGGTCCAAGGCGTCTACGACGAGAGCCTGTTTAGCGGCTCATTTCCTAACCGCTATAGCATAACATCTTCGGGCCTCGCGTTGGTCACCTCGGAGATAACCGATCCCTCCTTCAGCTGGAAACTTCATCATCAGATGGTAAGTTGAGACGACCGCTCTCATTGCATTGAGGGAGGATCGGCCCAGGATTACATTATGAACAGATGGAACATTGACAACTAAAAAGTCCACCAGAAGTGTGACTTGATGTTGCCCTTCTCCCGCTGTTACTGGGAGGGAGATAGCTCCTTCGGAGATTACTCTCTCTCCGGCAAAGCCGTACAAGGAAGTCTTCACGGGTCAGAGCCGAGACCGTGAAATTCTCATCTTTTCGAACACCTCGGAATACATAACATCAGTCGAACTCCCGGTGTCGATCAAAGTGTGGTACACCTTGTGATTCGCTATGATCATGGTAACCACTAGCGCGTCATCGTGTGGATACTGGATCCCGCGTGTATTATTTTCCATGAAGGTCAGGCTGCACGGAGAGACTTAGAGTTCCTTGCTGGGACATTCCGTCAGGTGAACGTGATGTTTCGGCTCGGATCTCCGGGAATGGGCTTTTCGAGCCATGTTTAAATCCCCTCCCTAAGCTGAACCCCCAGAGATGGTACGAATTTTGGCTGGTTCTTCTGAGGGGTTATTTGGCTTTTCTCGCGGATGCTCCTCTCTCCGAGCGGACCTTTCTCTTTTGGTGTAACGACGTAAATGTCCTTTACGGATGAGGGACTCGATCTCGTCTTTCAGGTCCACGCAGTCGTCCGTGTTGTGGCCATGGTCCTAGTGGAAGCGGCAGAATTTTCGCTTGTCCCGATGCTCTGGGTCAGCCCTCAGGCAGACTGGCCAACTGAACAGCCTGTCTCCTCGGATGTCTAGCAGAATTTGCTCGGCAGATGTATTAAGTGGGGTATACGAACGAAATTTCTCTTCCGACCTGCGGCTCGGTCGACGATCGCGGGGAGCGCGGTCATCGGTCCCTTTGCCGTTCGGCTGGGAGTCTTCGTTCCTTAGCCTCTTTCCTTTGTTTGCCGAGTCAACGACTTGTATTCCTTTACGGGCGTTAGTGAACTCCTCGGTGTTGGTGTACTTTTGAGCCTTCGCCATGAAGTCCCTAGCGTTTTCGAGAGATTTTTGCCGATGGAGAAGGTGAACTTTCATTCCTTCAGTCCGCTCAAGATGGTAGCAAGAGCCATCTTGTCATCATAGTCTTCGACATGCAACGCCTCTTCATTGAAACGGACGATGTAGTCTTTTAACGACTCCTTCGAAGCCTGCTTGATGGTAAGCAGGTAGGTGTTAGGTTTATGACTTTTCTTACCACTTATAAATCGTATAAGGAATAGTCGTCTTAGTTCTGCGAAGGAGCCCACGGAGTTTGGCTTAAGCTGACAATACCAAATCCGAGCGGATTCTGTGAGGGTGATGGAAAACTCCCTACACATCATTGCGTCCGTTGCAGTCTGGATCTGTATCCACGATCGGTAGGACTCCAGGTGTTCGGATGGATCCCCAGATCCTGAATACTAGATGATGAGAGGCATCCGAAACCTTTGCGGCATCACTTCAGCCATGATGGCTGAGGTGAAGGGAGGCTCGGTCTCTTCCATCATCGCCTGGATCGTAGCTAGAACTGTCGATTGTTGCTGCTTCTTCTCCAATGTCAGGAACTTGTCCTTCAATTCCGCAAATCGTGTCTCTCATGGGTCCCTATTTTCCGCGACAAACCTCTAGGGTATCCTCGACCTCCGGCGTTCTCCCTTCTCTCCTCCGTTCTAACTGATGACGGAGGTCCGTAGGTGGCAGAGCGGATGTAGCAGAATGAACGGTTGTGGGAACCCGGGTAGCGGCATTCCGTGCGGATCCCTCAACGTGCACCGCAGGAGGGTTTTGTCCTGAACGCGGCACCCCTGAATGCTGGGGGGCTTCAGGTCTTACACTCCTAGACGCAGAGCGGGTCTCCACGAACAGTCCCAGTGGTTCAAGAACAGGCTGTTCCTGAACTGGACAGGACTCTGGTTCCCTCTACTGCTTCATTCTGTTGATCTCGTCGCGCAGGGCCTGGATCTCATTTTGCATGGCGTGGTATTTACCCGACCGGTTACCAGAACGTTGAGAAGGTCCTGGTGTAGACTCGACATGAAGTGTTGATGATGACTGAGCCTGCTCGTTTGGTACCGGTTCCACAACTACAGCTTTCTTCTTCCTCGCTATTGCTTAGGTGAATGAGAACCTGACTTCTAGTTTTAGGTTCCCACAAATGGCGCCAAAAAATGTTGAGGTTAAAATCTGCTCGGCCCTCTCTCCACGTTGCACTCTATGTGTTATCCGTAAAACTTGCACCAAGAAAATGGACAAAGGTGACCCTGGCTAAGTCGGGACCCTCTGATGCCTAAGTTAGAATAAGAGAATCGGGGTCTAAGTAGAGAGTAGAGGAGGAGAGCTCGATATTGCGTACCTGTAGATATGGCGTGATGTGCTATTTATACTTGCCTGTGAGATGGCCTGGATCCGATAATCTCGGCACAATTAGGGGGATTCTCGGATCGTGGAGATACCGTCTGCAATCTATAGATCGTGTAGCGTATCCGGCGAGTAGTGCGTATCTGCGAGCGAAGTTATTGGCCACGTTCGGTTGTGGCAGTTTCCATATTTGGCAAACGAGGTATGCGCCTTTGAATACCGACTCGGCTTAGCTCATCCGACCACGGAGTAAAGAACTATTCGGCTCGGCTCATCTGACCACAGAGTGAAGAGTTCAGCATCTAGTACTGTGTCTGATCCGTCCTGTTAAGCCGGTCCCATCGTAGTTAGTCTGGCTGGTCGTGTCGAGCGGATTGCGGTTACGATATGGCAGATCACCCGATCGGAATATGAGGACTGTCCCGAGCTGCACCTCAGCCGTGTTGGTTGCTTGGACGGGTTGCGTCTCGAAACAGGTCGGGAGAGTCACGCCTCGGCTCTGCCTAACGATCGGACTAGCGTTGTATCGTGAGCTTGGATTTTCCATAATATAAATATACGACAAAAGTTGTGGTATTTGATACTGGCCTCTCACCGGACTTGATTAGGATTTGAAAATAGTCTCACATTCACTGGACAACTTTTAAAGATGCTACCATCTTGATGGCTAGATACTCATCCCTTCAAACATGTTTCTGTCAACCTCCCCTCCAATCAATTTCTGCCGCCTAATGCTCATGTCAAGTTTAATATAGGTAGGGTAGACACAAAGGTACAATTAATAGGAATGTGGTTTGCATGGCGACCCTGCCTAGATGAACACCTGTGAGGGGAACGCGGCTTGCATTGTGACCCTGCTCTTTTAGGCACTTTGATGTATGTGTTTAATTCATCAACACCGTATACATCCACTTTGCCGTATGAGCAAAATCTTAACTAAATTCAAAGCTTGAGTGAGTCACAAGGTGGAGATTGAATGTCTATGATTAAAAGCTTCTTTTGGGGGAGTTTTGCTTAAGCTAATGTTTGTATTTACTATCATCTAGGTCTAGATGACATTTTGAATAGGTTATATGACAAACAAATATCATGGTGGGCTTGAAAGGTTTCAACAACAATAGGCATCATTATCATGTTGCTTCCTGTGGTGTGGTTCACTTGAGTCTTGGATCTACCTTCTTTTACAGCTCGTATTCTAGAATAATTTGTCAAAATAAATGGATGGTGTGGATAAAACACATGTTTCACAGTGGAGTACCCCATAGAGTCCCGGTCTTCATTAAGTCCCTCAAGGCAAGGGTAGGACGCAATCTACGTCCATCCGTATAGCCCAACACAGCGGGATTTAATTTGACCATATGCCCTTGTAAAAACGAAAGACCCCAAGCAAAGCATGTTTGAAAGGGAACCTTGCGTTGCTTTTGATGGTGGATTGGTGAGCTGATATGGCAAAGTTCCGTAGGCCTTATTATAATGTATACGTGATATCCACTGTGTCTATCTATTTTACAAGATCATTTTAAGGCATGATCTCAAAAAATAAATAGATACAGAGCTCAAGTGGAGCACACCACGTAAAGGCAGTGAGGATTGAATGATTACCATCAAAAACTTCTCAAGGCGTAGGAGTTTTGCATCAAGCTCATCTTTGTGTTTTCCCTTCATCCGGTATGTGTAAATCAATTAGATGACAAATAAACATAAGGTTAGGCATTAAGAAAGTTTCAACCGTTGATATTATTGTCCAAAACTATTTTCTATGACGTAGCCTATTTGGGCTTTCGATTTGGGTTTTTTTTTGCACGTGATATCCACTAAAATGAACTCACAAAATAAATGAACGGGTAGATATAACATATACATCATGGTGGGGCTCACACAATTTTGCCGCATCAACACACCACCTAGGTTGCCGCACCTGGCAATCTGCGTGCGGGTTAAAAGTTATTAGGTCGAGCAAGCATTACACTCGGAAACGGATTGGATACTCCCCCTGGCACCAAAGGCTGGTGGTCGTGCTCCGTGGGCCCCACCATGATGTGTGTATTTCATATATGCCTTCCATCTATTTTTATAGATCATTTTAGGGTGTGAAATAAAAAATGAGGTCTATCCCAATCTCAAGTGGATCACATAACAGGAAACAGTGTTGAATGAGCGTCAACCATTAAAAACATTTTAAGGGCTATAAAAGTTTTGGATCAAGCTGAGTTTTGTTTGTTCCCTTCGTCTAGTTCTGAATGACCTAACTAATAGATTGGATATCAAATAAATAGTACAGTGGACATTAGCAGGATTTTAATAGCGGATATTCAATCACTATTGTTTTCCAGTGGTGTCGTCCACCTGAGATTTATATCGTCTCATTTTGGAGATCAAGCCATAAAATGATTTGTCCGTCTCATTTTTGAGATCGAGCTATAAAATGGTTTTTAGAAATGGAAGAAACAAATACATCATGGTGGGGTAGTCAATCCGTTTTCATTACACTTGGCCTGCCAATGACACATAGCAAATCAAATCCCACCGCGGGAGGTGGTGGCAGACTGGCAGGGTCCCACGCAATCCGTGTCCGGGAGATCCCATCCATTCATCAGTCGATCCCAACTATGTAAATGCGTGCCTATAAAATAAGGCTGATTCTTACATGATTACTTGGTGGACCACACCTTCACAAAATCAATGAACGGCTGGGAGAAACCGACTCACGGTTTAAGTTCTATTTACACGTGTAACCCAACTAGTTATGACGTTCGCATGCTAAGAATGTACATAACAAGGATCTTAAGGCGAGCCAGTTCAATACACACATGTGAGGCGAATGCAGTGCAGCGCAATCAGCGTTAATCAAGGTGGCACGTTTTTCTTTTTTTATTTGACGCTTAAGACCTGCGAATTTTTTTATCTATGGCCCATTAGCCATGGACCCAGATCGTCTGGCGAGGAGCTTACCACGGTGTAGCATATATATGATGTGAATTTTCTGTGAGGCTAACTGTGATGTACGAGTTTTATCCATGCCATCCATCTATTTTTTTAATTTATTTTTAATACATGAGTTTAAAATTAGAATATATTGGGAGTGTGAGTGGACTACACCATGTAAAAACAATGGAAATTGAATGCCTATCTTTGAAAACTTCTACAGGCCACATAAGTATTGAAACAAGCTGATATTTGCTTTTTTTTTTTCTCCATCGTCTTTATCCATGGATGCATTACCTTATTAACAAGATAACTTGGATGGCAAATCAACATCAATGTGAGCCCTAGAAAGGTTTATGATGAACGTCATTACCTTATGCTTCTTGTGGTGTAGCTGACTTGGGCTTTGGATATCTTTCAAATTTAGATCAATTCTTAAAATGAGTTAAAATAAATGAACGGACAACATAAAACACGTACATATCCGGTGGCCTAGAGAGAATCCACGTCGTGCTGTAGCACCGCACTGCATTCCTACGTTCATAGCTTCTTTTTCTTTTTACTTTTTTTTGCTTATGTCAAATTTCTTTTATTTTCATTTTTTTAGGAAGAAGAGGATCACAGCCCCTGCAACTTTCCTAATTAAAACAGAGGATGCATAAAACAGACTTTCTGATGGCCTCATCCGGCCTCACCTATCATAGCTTGGTGACGTCAAATGACCAATAATTGCACCGCCCACGTGCGTACATACCTCCACAGTAAGAGAGTTATCTGATGCTGTGGTAGTGTTTGAAACGTGACAACGCATGCACTGATAACTAGCACACGTGCAAGATATGCAATCAAATCATACCATCTAACTAATGCGCCCCATTGCAGTTAGGTGATCAGCTTGGAAATCCAATTATTGAACGATCATGGACTTTAGCTACTAGTAATTTGTCTGTTGAATTTGAGCCGTTGGTTATTTTCAATTAATACATGTCCAACAATGGGCCGTTTATGGTAAATTCACCTGTACTTTTGAGGTGGGGACCACTATTTTTGCAGTTTAATTTGAGATGCATGTACACTGACTGAGTGCATGCCTATCAACCATGGCAACGCCAGAGTACGAAAGTTTTTCATATGCAACCTTCATATAGTTGGTGGAGTTTGATTATCTTCTTAATCTCGCTTTACCACTTAAATAATAGAATGAAGAAGAAAATGTCAGCTCACCCATGTACCACCAATTTGTCACGGCTAGAGAACATCCTAGCCGTGAAAAATGTGGGTCTCACCGTAATGATCGTCTGCTGTGAAAGTGAGAGCAATCGACACATTAGGTGAGTTACAACTGTACATTGATTCAGACCATTTGCTGTCCATCGAGTTAGAAGATGTGTCCATCGAGTTAGAAGATGTATCCATCCTGACAAGTGGGCCATCCTGGTTTTCACATCTGGAAATCTTTCTGAAACACCCCACGTTTTTCACACGGCTTGGATGTTTTCAAAAGTGACATGATGGTAGGAAAGAAATAGTTTTGTGCTCGAGTACACATGCAACGTTTTATGTGAATATTTCTACAGTTGCTCCTGATCTAATGGCGTAAGTTCGCGGAACCTTCCCATGCACGTATTTGGAATTGTTTGAAATCACATGACCTATCAGAACCGTCCGTTCTACTGACAATCTTTTCTAAATCCATTTTGCAGGCTGCTAATCATTTGATCAGTTTAAACTCTTCAAGAAAGACTGACAGTGAAGGAAGCAGATTGACTGGTGTACCCCACATCACCGACCTGGCTGGTGCGTGTACGTGTCGTGCGAAGACGATCGCTGACGCTCCTCCAACTTTGGAATGTACTAACGGTTCAAAGGATATCAAAGTTACATGGCCTTACAATGATGTATTTATTACATCCACACCGTCCATCCACTAAGCAAGATCATTTTAAAGCTTTATCAAAAAAACAAGTTATATCTAATTATCAAGTGGACCACACCACAAATACCAGTGAGGACAATAATTCTCGCCCTTAAAACATTCGTAGGCCCACCATAACATTTATTTTCCTTCCAATCCGTTCATAAGGCCACACGGACTTGAATAAAGAGGAAAAATAAATATCATATTGATCCAAAACTCCTATGACCCTCAAAATGATTTCAACAGTATGTGTTCAATACCCCATTTCTTTTTCCAGTGTGGTCCACCTGATATTTGGATCTGTCATATTTTTTGTCTCAAACCTTAAAACGAGCTCCTAAAATGGACAAACGGTTTGGATATAACACATACATCATGCTGGGACCCACAGAACTTGGTGACATCAACACACCGGCCAAGTCAGTGGTGTGTGGTACACCAGCCACTCCGCTTCCAAAACGGTACGTTACGAGCAGTCCAGATATGAGACATAGATAACATCGAATACAAGTGGCCTATCATGACCTATCAGAAGGGACCACGTATCTGAGATTCGACAGCTGTAAACGAATCACATGTCCGAGATTGGACAGATAGTCATACGATCTACTTTTTAAGATTAGATGTGTAAAATGAGGAAAATATCATCATGGACCAGACGAGCAGACAGAATTTGAAACATTATTCAATTTTTCTTAATCATGCATTTACCTTGTAGAGGTGTGGTCCACCTATAAATGATAATATAGGCCTGATTTTCGTATGTAGGAAATTCCGTTGTTGGGATTGTGTGGCCACTGGATGTGATCTCGCACATGCGTGTCTAACCTCCACGTGCCAGGTTAGTGCACGTATAAAGTGCCTCGAAGCTAGTGAAATTAGCAGCAGAGGAACAATTCCAACGAAATTTTAAATTTCGTGGATGGAAAAAACTTACGCATCTCACGTTTGCACCCATGCTTTCTCTGAATATCAGTATTGCCTGTGCCCCTGACCCAGTCAATTGCCACAGAGACGCCCGTGATACAAAAAATAAGGCAGGTCCAAAACTCCCGTTTTATTGTGATCTTTAAGAACTGATGGAGAGAGTGGATTTATCCCGGGAATCTTCGCGGGCCCACTTAGCTGCCTACCACATGTACTTCCTGTTGCCAGGGGACGGGAAAGTCGCGTCCCTTCCTCTAATTTGGCTAAAACGGCTTAACAGTAATAAAATCCACTATGTCTATCGGGTAGATCACCTCTCATTTGTCTCTTATCACAGAAACGAAGTGATTCAACACTGACGCTGGCTAAGTGGCTATTCTATGAAATTATACCTAAAAACCTTTAAATTCAAATATCATGGCGTAGCTGAATTGGAATGATGTTATGTTAGCGTAATTCATTCACCCGATTAGGCAAATCAGATGAATGGATGGATTTCATACACCCACCACGTTTGGCCCACCATAAAACTAATAGCGGGCCTCTTTGCCGACTATTTCCCAGGGTGTGTCGCTCTGTATGGTCAAGATTTAGGGTTCTAAAGTGAACATCGTGCAGGGACGGGGTGGATCTCACCAAAGTTCCGTCAAAGTCGCTCTCGTTGCGCGAGATACCTATCGCGAGTTACGCCCGAGCCGATCATTCCCTAAAGTGACGTTACCAAGTTGTTCGCGGACGCGGATTAGATACTGACGGGTTGAGTACCGAGACTTGCTACTGAAGTGACGTCACCAAATTCTAATGACCCAACTCTAATGTATGTGTTGTACCTACAACGTCTACTCATTTGAAGATATTATTTTAAGGCATGACCCATAAGCTTTAGTGAACCACACCAAAAAAAACACCAGAAAGATTGATGTTTACTGTTGAAACCTTCTTAAGGCCAGTATGATGTTTTTTTGAAATCCAACCTATTCAAAAGTTAACAAAGACATTAAAGAAGGAAAAACATATATATCAGCTTAACAAAAACTTTTGTGGCCTTTAGGAGTTTCTAACGGTGGCGTCACTCTCCCACTGTTTTTTGTGGTGGAGTCCCCTTGAGCTTTGCATGTGACTCATTCTTTGGATATTATTCTAAAATGATCTTTCCATATAGATGGACAGCGTGAATACAAAACAAATATCATGGTGGGACCCACAGAACTTGGTGACATCACTTCAGTAGCAGTTCGCTAATGAACCTGTCAGTAGCTAATCCACGCCCGTTGTTCGCGTGACTCTATGTTGGCAAAATCTGATTGGCATATTCATAACCAACGTTTCGGACGCGGATTTCCGGATAAAGTTCCTACACTCGAAACCTAGGCAGGGCCCACTGTGAGGTTTGTAAGTCCATCCATTTTTTGAGATCATTTTAGTACTTGACACCAAAATCGAACAAGATTCAAGACTCAAATGGGCTGCACTAAAGGAAAAGATGGGTAGGGAAATTCTACCGTTAAAAGATTTCTGATGTCGAAAGTGATTTTTACATGCCATCCATACCGTTCATAACGTCATTCTTATTTGGATGAACTGAAAATATAAATATTAGCCTGATTTAAAACTTTTTTGCCCCACGGATATTTCAATTGTAGACATTCAATCCTCATGTTTTCCGTACATTTGAGTATTAGATCCGTCTAATTTTTAAACCATCTGATAAAATAATCTCACAAAATGGATGGACGGGTTGGATTCCTCACAAACATCACAGTGTGCCCCACCTAGGTTTCGAGCGCAGGAACTTCCTCCGAAATGCTTTGGCAGGAAATCCGCGTCCGTAGACCTAATTATACTTACTAAGCCGAAAGCTTGTGGGTCACGCGCGTGTGGAGCCCTGCTCATCAACACGCAATTCCTCTTGCCAATATGGCACACGTGTGTAAGATCCGAGCTTTCCATCAGGTTGCCCACACTTTTTTGTCTTCTCTCCCAAACAAAAAATAAAAAAATAGGCAGTTTCACTCCACAGGTGGGTCACGGTGGATAAAAAAGTCGGATTGCTAAAACAATTGCTCTAGCCATCCATATATTTTGTACACTGCTTGCCACCTGAGGTGTAAGCAGTGCGGGCCACCTGCTCGGATATCACACACATATTACAGTTTGGCATGTGTGGTTGCCCATTGGAAAGCCACGGCTCCACAAGCGTGTGGGCTTAGGAAACTTGTATCAAGCTTTCCACTTGAAGACGCTCTTCTTTATATTGAAGAAGCAGCAGCGGTTTTGGGAGCGTGAACGGGGAGATCTAGCAAGGTATGGCTTCGATGGGATCTCTCCCTTCCCGCTTTATCAATAGCCTCAATCCCATCCGCCGAGATGGATCAGATTCTCGCAACAACAACATTGTTTCTCGCCTTGGACAGATCTCCTTACTGAAGTTTGGCTTCGGTTTCTTGGTGTGTCGAGGCGTTCATTCGTCGGGGGTCCTTCGCAAAGTTCACTCTAAATTCAATGCACAGAAGTAATGTTCACTACAACTCATTTGTCTTACATTTTTCTTTCTTTCTTTCTTCTTTTTCTTTTTTTTTTAAAAAAAAATAAAATAAAATAAAATTCCTAACTATCTTTAGTTTAGCTCCCCTCAATGATAACAAGGGATGCAATTTTCCCAAGTGAAATGGTAAGATCAGGCATGCTTCGTCTCATCCACCGTACATGTGGCATGGTTTGATGGCCCTAACGTCAATAAATATACAGATCTAAACAGGGCTCAGAGATCATGCTGATCGTATGATCCCAGCCATCCAGTTGGTGACCATGAAGAGAAAATGGTTAGCACAGAAATTCAATGGAAATAATCAGACGATCTGGATCATTCCATCACAATGGGGCGCACAATATGGATGGAACAAGTTGATGGGATGAGTTTTTTTGCCTTGGTGAGTTGCAGCTTTCCTGATATTACCGGGCCATGTTTTATAAAGTGGTAACTGTTGGGACAATGATTTTCTATACTAGATGGGTCAACTTGGGACTTGGCCGAGTCAACTCAGTTTGGTCATGAGCCTGGTCACTGAATTAGAAAACCAGATGACCATGCATGGTGTTTCACCCAATCCAAGTTTACCAGATCGAGTTAGAAGCTTTTACATAATTAATCTGGGTTTGAAGACTGACTCTACATAAAAAGAATACAATGAAGAGGGAAGAAGAAAAGAAAGAAAGGAAGATGAAAATGAGAGGGGAAAAGGAATGATAGCTAAGAATTTTATTTTTTTAATATTTGTTTTTTTGTTATTCATTTTATAATGTAAAAATTATCTTGACTCGACTTGCCTGGTTGACTCAGTTAATCTCTAATCAACCTACTCTGGCTGACTAACCGAGTTTCAATTGCCAAAGTCCTCGATTGAAAACTATGATAAGGCAAGATCCAAATGCAAATGTAAGTTAAGCTTAACATAATGCAATGAGCGATGCTCACCGTGATGTTTCGTAATATCAAATCCAATCCGTCCATCATTTTTCAAACTCTCATGTTTTCCATGGTGCCCAAAAAACAGGTGGACGATCCAAAACTCATTTGGACTACACCTTGCGCAATCATAACTGTTGGTGCACAAAAATCAGGCTGATTATATACTCAGTTGTACCATACCGTTTACATCACATGGTGCGGGACTGAGTTTTTGAGTAGCCTGATTTTTATTCATCCTGGTGGTGCGCCATCTTCTGAATTAATTGGATGTCAGAGAGAACAAGGTGGCCCCACTCACCGTATGGGTTTTAATGGGGAGGTGGGTGTATCCCTGACTGTGGGGCGTAACTTTATGTATTTGCCTTACATCCATGGCGTCCATCCGTTTTTAAAAGCTTATTTTAGAGCATGGTTCCAAAAATGAAGCAGATCCAAATCTTAGGTGGACCACGCCACAGGAAATAGTGGTGATTGAATACCCACCATTAAAATTTTCTTGGGGCCCACCGGAATGTTTGTCTGCTCACATGCATGTGAAAGGATCACACAAATATCAGCTTGATTCAAACTTTTGAGGCCCACAACAAGTTTTTAATGGTTGACACCACTGTTTCCTGTAGCGTGTTCCACCTGAGATTTGGATCTGCTTCATTTTTTGCATCATGTCCTAAAATGATCTGTCAAAACGGATGGACGGTGTGGATATAAGTAACATACATCACAGTTTTCCCCACAATCAAGGATAAGCACATACATAATAGTGGCCCCCACAGTCAGGAATCCACCCACCTCAGTGGATCCGAGGATCTACCAAAACCGCGCCCCTTTAATGGTGGGCGTCTCCATCCAGATTGTTCCCTAGGTGTGGCTTACTGTTCACATGAAGTTTGTACTGCCCTTTTTCTTTTTAGCACTAGGGAGAAGATGAGGGGGACAGACATAAATGGATGGATTAGGTGTTATGAACCACGCATCACGGTCAACCCCACACATCATATGGTTGGTGGAGCTTAACATGAAAAGCTATATGGTCGATCCGGCCTCAAACCATAATAGGGCCAGCTGGTAACCACTCGTTCCCTTGGTTCATATTTGATTCCGAAATCCCGTGTATGCACCTCCCAAGCTATTTAAAAATGCGCATTTAATATTAGAGTCCGGATCCTCTATTTGCCAAAACCACGACTTCCCAGCTTTTTTACTCCTTTGCCGTATAATGATTGGTCCATCTCAGTCAGCAATGCATTATTTAATGCATTACACAAATACATGTTTAAGTTAGATTGCAACAATCATAATTTTACCGCTTGACGCAAAATATTCAATTTGTTTATGCCTACCTTTGTATAATTAAAAATAAGGGTGCACATGGTTTGGTTCGATCCGATCCTGAGGTGAAATTAGAACTAAACCATTCCTTACGGTTATAGGATTTTCGAAACTGGAGCCGGGTCGTTAGCATGCTAGAACCGAACCGAAACTGGACCGTGAAAACCAATTTAGTTCCGGATTAGTTCCATAGTTCTGGACTTTTTATAATTCAGTCCCATTGCACATGTTCTATTTTATTATTCAGCCCATATCCATTCATGTTGTAATCCATTTGATGAATGGTTTAGATATTTTATATGACGTAAAAAATATATTTATGAAAATAATCAAAGGGTGCATTGTAAACCATAAATCATGAGTCAAATATACAACTAAATTGTACTGGGAACTCACGGCTCCAAGTTCGGTTCCATTGTTTAGATTTACGGTTCGGTTCTACATATCCCTAAGCTGAAACCGAATCGAACTAAATGGTTCTTTAATTTTTGGAACCAAAATCGAAACTGGTGCACACTAGGACCAGACCAAACTGGACCGTTTGATAGTTCCGATTTGGTTTCACGGTTCTACCGTTAGATGTGCACCCCTAGTTAAAAATGTGCTTGCACTTGGTGCAGGGAGGACAACGTCCAAGCTGCAGAAGTCCAAGCTGCAGCAGCCCCAGAAGCAGCAGCCAAATCCCCATACCCAGCCTGGTAGTAATGTACTCTCTCTTGGGTTGATCATTCATATACACCGAAATCCCATGTATGCACCTACTAAGCTGCTGACTGGTGCAGGGTCACATGGATTTTGGGGTCGATACTATCAATGGTTCTACCATTTTGGAAGACAAAATTGATGGCATTTCTCAAATTAGAAGGTAAAGACGGGAACACCCATTTGTCCGTGTCGGCTGTACACCCTAGCATTGTGTATATGACTACTGTAGTTAATAATTTAGTGGTAGGTGCTTTGTTCTGATTATCGTGGTGTGGGGTTTCGGTTGCGTAGATGAGGTAGAAAAAGCGGTTGAAAATGTAGCTGAGGCAGTTGAGAAGGTGGCGGAGGCTACAGAAAAGGCAATAGAAGAGTTGGAAGAAGAGCTTCCTGCGGATGGGAAGCTGAAGGAAGCTCTTGTTGCAGTTGAGAACTCAGTAAAGGAAGTACAAAAAGATGCCAAAACAGCTGAACAACTCATTCATAAGGTAATTTACCAACGTGTTTACATCAGATCCAATCAAGTTGAAATTGATTGGTCCCAGCATCTGATTGGCCATCATGGCTTACATGCATATGGTCAAGATTGCATGTTTGTTAAATCGGGTCACACTGAGATTCCAGTACACAGCTCGGTCTGGTCTGGCTGAGTTTGATGGATCGATGATAGAAATTACTCAGAAACGTGTAGCTCACTTATGCATGTGATTCCCTACATGGAGAGGACTATAGTTTGGTGATCCAAATTCCAAATCCTTGGTGATGGAATACAATATCTTCTAGATCTGAAGATCCTAAGGCTTCCATCATTGGATGGTTTTGCTTCTGATGTGGACCATGCCTGTATTTTCTTATAGGCCAATGATCAAAGGGTGTATGAGCTTCCAAAATGGGAGATTCTGGAAGCATACAGCATCCACTGTAGGACCCATCATATCAACAGTTTGGATCACATAATTATATTCTTACATGTGATGTGTGTTAATGATCAGGTGCCATGATCCATCCTATCATGTTATTTTATTATTATTTATAATCATTGTTTAGCATATACCATTGACTTTTAGGCTATAACATATGCACATTAATGTAGTAAACAAGATAAGATCTGACAGCTAGTTGGGCCCCAATTCATTAACTTTCGAGCAATATTAAACATGAGAGAGGAAATGCATTCTCTTTTCCATATTTCTCACAACAGAGAAGAAATGAATTCTCCGGCAGAAATTGAACTTTGGAAGCATGTAATCCTATCCCAATCGTCCAAATCATGGGCTGGAAGTATGAGTTGGGCCCACCAAATGGATGGTTAAGATGAACAATTGTCATGGTCCATATTCAACAAAAAAGAAGAAATGCCTATTAGATAATGAGAAGTGATATTGTAAATGGGTAATGGTGATATGTTCATTTCCTGATGCAAAAATGCAGGTAGATGAAATGAAGGAAGAGGTGGAGAATCTTGTGGAGCCTTTACTCAACAAAGTAGAAGCTGCTGAGCTTGTCAAAAAGGAAGCCTAGAAGCAATTGGGTTGCATGCCTTTCGCGGCCTTCTTGTCTAAAAATAAAAATTCTCATACACCCTTTTAAATCTCTATGAAGTAATCAGTGTAATATGTTAGCTTTTATTTTATTTGCTCAATTAGATATTTCTATGTACTTCTGTAATGTAAAGCCTGAGCCCTATTTGTTCCCTGTTCCGAACTTTGTACATGTGGGTCCCATGGTTGATTTATCCAAACAATTGATATGACGACCCTATCATTGTTGGACCATTCCCAAAATATCCTCTTCGTTGGTCAACTCTAATTAACCTTTCAGTTATTGGCATGAAAATACATGGTTGAAAAGAAATAGACAAACAAAACCACATTCAATGGAGGAAGGGCCAAAAGATTCAATGGCCATGATCTTCCAATTTGGAGTATTTTGAAGGAATGGTCCATCCACGATGGGGCCCATCAGATCAAGGGTTTGGATAGACCAACTACGAGCCCCACATCAACAAACTAAGTTCCACACAGAGAAGTTAATTCCTATTTCTGAATTGACGGGGAACTCGACCTCACTGATGTAACAAATTTATAAGGTTGTATGATATTATATGAAGTCTTAATTGAGTAATTTAGGCTAGAGATTATATGAGTTCCAACCCGAGGCTCAGTGGTAGATAGCAAGCTCTATTTTCAGGAATGGCAGCATTAGAACTATGGATTAGTAAAAGACTACCCGAATAGGCATGTTCGCTGATCAGGATCATTGAACGTGTGGTTCATGTACTGCAAGGATGAGGCACACCACCGGGTTTCAGCGGTCGGACAATTATTAACCATCTTGCCAATGTAGTCTTCCCAGGACTGGCAGTGGCCAGAGCGTTGACCGAGCAAATTGCAGATTTTGAATTATACCCAAGAAATTTCAATAATAATGATTTGTAGGAGATTTTGTCCAGGTGCTCTCTCTCCAGATAACTAACCTTACCGCCACACATGGGACTGCATTTTATGGAGCTCCACACATGATATCATAGAAATTTCTAGCAAATTTGGAAATTTTTTATTTGTGTTTTCTGTATATTATTTTAATTATAATAGGATATTTATAGAAATGTACATCCTATATATGAAAAGAAAAATCTTTCTTTATATGAAAAAAATGATAAACCAAAATCTGAATATACATGGAATGAAATGATATGTGCTATCAATGCGCTATCTCCCTCTACTCATATTAATGTGGGGGATTAACCAATAGCAGTTTGTGAATTAGGAACAAGTGACGGGCAGTTGTCATAGTCTTTATGAGAATATTGGCAATCTTATCTAGAGATGCCACGTATTAGAGTGAAATAATTTCAGACTGAAACTTTTTTCGAACGCAGTGATAAGCAATATTAATGTGTTTTGTTTACTTATGAAAGACTAGATTGGAAGCAATTTGAATCGCATTGGTATTATCCACATGAAGTGGAGTTGGTGCAATTATAGCATTAGGTGTCTTTGGATTTTGATTTTTAATAACTTGAATTTCCGTTAAACTCGTCAAAAGATTTTTGAAAATCATTTTTCTTCTCACTTTTGAAAATTTTATAAAATTTCTTTGTCAAAAATGACATATCATCCCCACTTTTCTCATTATCAGAATTTTCATTCAAAACTTTTAATTTGGACGTAAAAGATTTAAAGGTGAAGGATTTACTATTTAAAACTTTAAAATTCAATTCATAAGTTTGAAGAGATCCAACCAACTCATCAACATTCATTTTGTCGGCATCCCTCAATTCCTAAATAGCAAGTAACATTGGAATTGAACCTTTCAGGAGGTGATCTTAGTATTTTTGCATAAACCTTGCTTTCAGTGATACTTTTACCAAGACTCTACATAAAGTTAATTATGTCATTTAATTTTGTATAAAAGTCCATGAATACCTCATTTTATAACATATGAATTTCTTCAAATTTGATTATGATTATTTGGATCTTAGACTTTTTCACAATATTCATTCATTCATGTGTCATTTCAAATATATCACAAGCTTGTTTTATTGTATAACACGAAATGATTCTTTTGAACTCATCTGATGATATGGCATAAGTTATAATATTCAAGGATTTTGCATTAACACTATTTTCACTTTTCTAAGTACTTGTCAAAGATTATACGTTATTTCTTTTAAGGACGTCCTTCTATCATTAGCTACTATTTCCATTGTAGGATTGGACCATTGAGTCACAGTGACTTGTTACACACTTTCATTTATGAATTTGAGGAAGATCTTCATCCAGACTTTCTAATGTAAATAATTAGAGTTATCAAAGAGATGTAACCTAGATATGGATAAGCTCTTGAAATTTGACATCTTTTAGCTTTAGATATAGATATGAGAGATGAATCCAAATAAGAGCAGCATTGCTCCAATACCATTTGTAAGTTGACCTACAAATGTCCTAGAGGGGGGTGAATAGAACTAAACCAATTTTTGATAATTAATTGTGAAAAATAAATTCACAACTAAACCAATTTTTAATAATTAATTGTAGAAAATAAATTCATAATAGCAATAAATATTGAAATCTTGATTTCAATTTAGTCGTAGGACAACTTTCACCTAAAATCTAAGGTAGGATAACTTTATTTCACAAGGTTCTTGAAATCCAATATTTCAAAATAATAAAACAGATAATAAGAATATCAATCACCACAATACACAGAGAATTATATTGGTTCCACCCACTTCACTCTTAAAATTACTACTCCACATAATTTTGATTTTTCACTATTTTAAACGTTTTCACAGTATCACTTCGACAACTTCTTATAGTTCTTGTGATTTTCACAGACTTACCATTATAAAACATCAAGTGATTTTCATGGGCTAACTACTCCACAATCCGATGAGATTTTCGAACAATCTCAACAACCCAAAATGAAAGTAATATACTGAAAGTAAACACTTATCTTCTAATATAAGAATATCAATACAAAGATACTGATGAAATCTCTTAGAAGTAGATGTTTCAATAGATGTAGCAATCATTTTTCTTAGATAATAATGAACCAACGTATGCTCAACCAAGAAGTATTTAATTCTCTAATCTCAATATGAGTATAAAGTATTCTTTAATTGAATTTAAATCTACTCAATAAGAGAATTAAATCAGGTATAAAATAAAACTAAGAAGGACTAAGCAAATACCTTGAAAATTATTAGACCTTTCTCTCTTTTGTTTGTGGAAGAATTCTCTCTAATTTTTATATATTGAAACAATGAAAAATAGTATTTATTTATATCTAAAATTTTGGATCTTTGGTCAGCCTAAAAATCTCTTCAACTAGCTGGATTTCCACAATATTATTCCAACAGCTATCGAATTTCGTAAGATTTAATTTTATCAAAACTTAAGCTAGCCGAAGCAAATCTTGATTGGGCCGGAAACAGGGTTCGGTTGGCCTAAGCTTCCAAAAATTATTACAATATATATTATTGTAAGCTTAACCTGAGTCAACCTCAAGTTGACATGAGCTAGTTTCAGCTGGCTGAAGGCAAGGTCAGGCTGGTCGAAGCTCCATAAGATATAAAAATTTTAGTTGTTAGAAACTTGACCTAGAATGATCTCGAGCTACCCCAAGATGGTTTGGATGGCCGAAAGTGTGGTTGGGCTATCCGAACAACCTTGATTTTTCAAGTGTGTTTTTTTTTTTTTTTTTTTTTGGGGGGGGCGGGGGTTAGCTTGTTAGTACACACTTATGCCAGTACACACACTCCATGTTAGCCACCCCCACTAGGGATCGATACCATGACCTCAAGTGTTGAAACGAGATATCTCCACTCAGTCTACCAGTTGAGCTATGGATCTGGGTGTAATTTTTCAAGTAAAATTAGTTACAAGTTAAAGTTTAGAAAATCATAATGTTGCATTCTATTTTATGGTCTTTTTTGAGGCCATCTTTACATGTACGTTGGCATACAATTGATCATTCTCTTGAAATCGTTGTGAACATTCTACTATGAAGATGTTAAGTCACGCTGTAGTTTTAAAGTGTCAAAGAGAGTTGAAATGTATTGAAGTTTTATACCATATACATTTTGTTTATGAAATTTGACAACTCCATGTATCATTAATTAATCATCGATTGATCAACATCAATCGATCAACTCTCAATCAATCGACCTCACTAAGTTCAATCAATCGAACATGCTCAAAAATGTTCAGAGAGATACATAGAGTTACAAAGAGTTTTTTGAATTATGTCAATTGCTTAAACCTCTAAAGTTAATTAATCAAACCTATTTAAAATTATCTACAAATCAATGTCTAATCTGAAATTCATTTATCAATCGATCAGCCTATTCAATTGATGGAACTCCCTGTTTTTGTACGTACAAAGTGAACACATCCACTCAACATAATTCCCCTGAGTTTTGAATATGCCTTCTTTTATGCATCGTATGTGGATAAAACCCGTACATTGGACTCCACGTAGCCCCCACCTAGAGAGAGTCCTTCGAGGCGGGCGTAGGACTAAGGCCACACAAAGCTTGTTTTAAAATTGTTAGGTGGCATTGGACCATGGCAGGTGGCCAATCAAATACCACCACGTAGGTCAACTTCGTCATGCCATCTGGGAGATCCCATCCATTCGTCAGCCCATCCGAAAGATTTAAGTGCCACCTGTAAAAGCTAAAGCTTACATGATTACGTGCTGGACCACACCCTAACAAAATTAATGAACGACTGGGAGAGACGCACGTTTTAAGTTCCGATTACACGTGTAGCCCTACTACTGATCACATTCGCATGGACGGAATGAACATAATAAGGAACTTAGGCAAGCTATTCCACTCTATACACGTGTGAGGCCAATGCAGAGCAAGGACACCTGATTATTTTCTTCTCTAAGTCGACGTCTGGGACGTTTGAATTTTTTTAATCTATGGCCCGTTAAGCAATGAACGCGGATTGTGCGGTGAGGAGCTCACCACGCTATAGCATGGTGTGGATATTCTGTGGGCCAACTGTACCGTATGTCTTTTATCCACACCGTTCATCGGTTTTCTCAGCTCATCTTAGGGCATAAGCCCAAAATCGAAGCATATCCAAAGCTCAAGTGGACTAAAGCATTGGAAACGGTGAGAATGGAATGCCACCATTGAAAACTTAATGAACTTCATGGGGCCACAGAAGTTTTGGATGAAGCTGATATTTGTTTTACTTCTTCATCCAGGTCTTTGTGACCTTATGAACAGGTTGGATGACACATAAACATCACTGTGGGCCCTAAGAAGGTTTCAACGGTAGACATCATTATCCCCCACCGTTCTTTTGTTGTGTGGTCCGCTTGAGCTTTGGATATGCTTCAATTTTGGTCTCATGGTCTACAACATGGTCTACAATGAGCTGAAAAAATAGATGGACGGCCTAGATAAAACATATACAACACGGTGAGCCCCACAGAGAATTCGCACCAGGCTATAGGCTCCTCACTGCATTCCATGCATGCGTTCAACACAACACATTACCCACGTTCTAGTTTGGTGATGATCAATAATTGCATCACTCACGTGCGTAGATACCCCCACAGTAGGAGAGTTCTTTGAAACTTTGGCAGTGTTTGAACGTTCATATGCATGCACTGGTCATTATCACACGTGCGAGATATACAATCAAATCAGACCATCTAACTCCTTGGCCCCGCTGCAGTTAGGTGATCAGCACGGAAATCGGATTATTGAACGATCCTGGACTTTAACTCGTAGTAGTTTGTATGTTGAATTTGAGCCATTGGTTATTTTCAATTGTTATATGTCCACCAATGGACCGTTTCGGCCAATTTCAGCGTATCTGTGTGCGTTTGAGGTGTTGTCCACCATTATTTTTTCGGTTTAATTTGAGTTGCATGTACAGTGATGGAGTGCATGCCTATCAACTACCGTACCGTCAGAGTATCAAAGTTTTCACATGCAACCTTCGTGTAGTTGGTGGAATCTAATTATCTTGTTTATTTCGCGAATGTACCTCAAGCGATACGACTTAAATAATAGAAAGAAAGAAAGCAAAGAAACCAGAAGAAAAAATCAACTCATCCATGTCCTATCAACCTATTACGGGTGGAGAACATCCTAGCCATGAAAAATGGGGGTCGCACCATAAAGATCACTTGTGGTGAAATTGAGAACAATCCACTCATTAGGTGAGCCACAACTGTACATTGATTCAGACCATTTGCTGTCCATTGAATTCGAAGGTCTGTCCACCCTGACAAGTGGGCCATCCTGACTTTCACGTCAAGCAATCTTTATAGAGCGCCCCACGTTTTTCACACGGATAGGATGTTTTCAGAGGCGACATGATGGTAGGAAAAAAAGTGTTGAATGTTAGTGTACACTCGCAACGTTTTATGCGAATATTTCTCCTTATCTAATGGCCCTAGTGTGGGAAAACTTGCATTTTGTGTTGTACTTTAAATTATTTTAAAATAATTTAGTATTTCAAAATATCCACTGGGACGGGCTATGGTTGTGGCAATAGGTATCATATGGATATGTCTTTTCACTTAAGTTTGAAAGATTGCATCCTTTCATATTTTATTTTGAAAAGTTGTCTTTTAAAGCCTAAGGGTCACACGAATTGAATTTAAACCCAATATTTACAACCCTTTTTAAAAGGGCATCTTTGTACTTTTAAGGGTGTTTTCACAAAGTCTATAAATAAACTTTTGATTTTAAGTTTTGGGATGGATTAGAAAATTGATTTTCTCTTTAAAAATTTTGTTTAAGTATTTCTAGTTTGGGTTAAGACTACAAGTGATTTGAGCCCGTGTACAGTGAGTGTACCACTGGGACCGGGTCATAGTCGTTATATCTTGAAGGTTGATTGCTCTAGAAACCTGTTGCATTTGGAACATCATTCAAGGGGATCAAATTCGATTTCAAGTTAAGTAACTCACGTCACACTTCGACTTCTATAAATCAATAAGTTTTCTATTTTCCCTTTTTCTCAATTTAAATTTTATTTTATCTAAATACTTTTTCAAACTCCATATCCCAACATTTTGTAGGCTCCTATTCTTTTAATCAGTGTGAACTTTTCAAGAAAGACTATGAAGAGTGAAGTAGACCTAATGGACAGTCAAGATATATGAGATATAGATAATGCGGAATACAAATGAAACTATGTGCATGAAAAGGTTCCCATCACTTACTTCTTCTTTTTTTCCCAACACACGCACACACATCCCCCACACTTAGGTCGTAGTGGGATTTCACCACCTATGGGTATTCATCCCTTGAGTCTACCACTGAAGCAAGAGTAAGGACCTTCCCATACACTTACTTCACTAGAGCATTACTCTTCCAATGTCTGAGATTGGACCGTCCTGTCAGACGATCCTCTTAAATCATTTATTTACCTTGTAGAGCTGTGGCCCACCTAATGATCATGTAGGCCTGATTTTCTTATGTAGGTCATTACGTTGTTGGGATTTTATGACGAGTGGCTCACGTATATACAATTTCTTCATGTGGTAGGAATAGGGTTGTTCACAAGTCAAGCTAGCTCGAAAAACTTGCTCGACTCGGCTCGAGTCAACTTGGATTGATTTGGCTTGAATGGCTGATTCGGGCTGATTCAAACTAATTATTTGAAGCTCGAGTTGAGTTCAAGCCAAGTTCGACTAGGGGGCATTTCAACCCGACTCAACTCGAACTCAACTCGACTCGAAGCTCGAACTCGAGCTCGACTTGGCTCAATTAATAAATATATTAAAGTTGTGGGGAATGCGGAGAAAGTTGAAGTAAGATCTCTTTGCTTTCACCCCAGCAACGAAGAGTTTGATGTTGGTATTAATGATCTCTTGAATCCAAAATGGTATATCGTATGGAGCACTCACATGAATAGACATATCCTTCCTGAATATGTTGTGAGCTACAAGTCCTCAGATCATCTGCAAGGTAACGGAAACTGTACTTTTGTTTGAGCAGCAATAATACAGGTGAGTCCCACTTTTCTGTGGTTCCAAGGCTGTTCAAAATCTTATCCATTAGAAAGTATGGCCTTCATGATGGGTAATTCAGAACATACAATTGAGGATGTTTTTGGCCCCATGGTTCTTCTATCATAGGGCCCACATAGATGGATTTTCTGAACTACTGAAAGATGGACTACACCCTGTTTCGATTGCCGAGCCAAACCAAAAATGAATTTTGCTTGGTGGAACGTCACGTAAAATGCCTCTTTAAATTATTTTTTTATTTAACTTCTTTTCTAAATCAATGAAAGAGAATCAAGAACATAATTTATTACCTTCTCACCCAACAAGCTCGAGTTTAACTCGAGGTAAACTTGACTCGACTCGAGCCACTAGCTCAACTCAAACTTGACTTGATAACTTTGACAAACAAGCCAAGCTTCAATGTTGAGCTCGAGAGTACAGTATGGATAAGCTGAGCTTGACGCTCAATGCCCATCCCTATGTAGGAAGCTATGTGAGGCCAACAGATATGCTCGTGACAACCCCACTCCGTGCATCAGTTTCTAAATATCACAGTAGGTTGGATATACTAAAATAAGGCAGATCCAAAAACTCAGTTTGGCCACACCACACGGAAAAAGGCAATTGAAGGCCTGCCGTTGCCTACATTTTATCTGAGTGGTTATACCCATATGAACGGTTTGGATGGAATATAAACACCATGGTCTGTTCTAGGAAGGTTTCAATGGTACGCGTTTTTGTTCTCACTGTTTCCTATCATGTGTCCCACGTAAATTTTAAATCTGTCAGATTTTTGGATTGCTAACCTAACATGAAATTGAGAAACTGATGGACGGAGTGGATTTATCAAGGACATCTCTCTGGACAGCGCGTAGCCTCCAATAAAGCGACTTCCAGTGCGTGGCACGGGCAAGTCTCGTGACTTTTATCTAACTTGGGGAAAAACGGATTAACATTAATAAAAGCCAGCCTGTCCACCGGGTAGATCACCCGTCCTTTGTCTTTAATCACAGAAATCAATAGCCATCAAATCCATCAAATGAAATTAAACCTCAAAAGCTCTAAATTGAAACGGTATAGCCCAGCTGAAGGTAATTCGCTCGTCATGATGAGGCAAATCGGATGAATGGATGGATTTCATATAAACACCGCGTTGGGCCCACCAAAAAACTAATAGTGGGCGTCTCATATCAATTATTTCCTAGCGTGTATCGCTCTTGATGGTCAAGATTTTAGGATTCCAAGGTGAACATCGAGCAGCGAACCTAATGGACGGGGTGGATCTCACCAAAGCTACATCCACATCGCTCTCGGTGCACGAGATTCATATCGCGAGTTACGCTAGAGCTGCTCATTCGCTAATGTACGTTGTTAGCGTGACTCTATATCAGGCAAACTCTGATTGGTGTATTCATAACTTACACGAGGCACCCAAGATGTTTACTAAGCCCGAAACTTGCGGGGCACGCGCGTGTGAAGCCTTGCCCATCAACACGCAATCTCTCTTGTCAATACCGCACGTGTGAAAGATCCGAGCTTTCCATCAGTTGCCCTAACTTTTTATATCTTCAGTCACAAAAAAAAAAAAAAAATAAATAAAATAAAATCAAGCAGTTTCCCTCCCCAGGTGGGCCACAGTGCATAAAACAGCCGGACAGCTAAAACAATTTCTCTAGCCATCCATATATTTTGTACAATGCATGCAACGTCTGAGGTGTAAACAGTGTGGCCCACCTAATGGAAAGCTGGGATATCGAAAACGTGTTACAGATTGGCACATGTGGTTGCCCATTGGAAAAGCACGGCTCCACAAGCATGTGGGCTTAGGAAACTTGTATCAAGCTATGCACTTCAAGATGCTCTTCTTTATATTAAGAAGAAGCAGCTACTTTGGAAGGTTGAACAGGGAGACCTAGCAAGTGTATGACTACGATGGGATCACTCCCTTCCCGCATTTTCGGGAGCCTCAATCCCATCCGTCGCGACGGATCTGATTCTCGCAACAGCATTGTTTCTCGCCTTGGACAGATCTCCTTACTGAAGTTTGGCTTCGGTTTCTTGGTGTGTCGAGGCGTTCATTCGTCGGGGACTGCACTCTAAATTCAATTCAGTACAGAATTAATCTTCACTGCAACTCTTTTTTCTTTTTTTGCTTTTTATGTTTTCCTTTTTATTTCCTTTTTTCTTTTTTCTAACTAACCTTGCTTTAGCTCCCCTGAGTGGAAATAAGGGATGTAATTTTTTCGTGTGAAACAATAAGATCAGGCATGCTACATCTCATCCACCGTACACGTGGCATGGTTTGATGTGTCCTAATGTCGATAAATCTAAAGATTTAAACAGGGCTCAGAGATCATGCTAATCGTATGATCCCAACCATCCAGTTGGTGACCATGAAGAGAAAATGGTCAGCATACAAATTCAATGGGAATAATCAGATGATCTGGATCATTCCATCACAATGGGGCCCACAATCTGGATGGAACAAGTTGATGGGATGAGTTTTTTTGCCTTGGTGAGTTGCAGCTTGCCTGATATTACTGAGCCATGTTTTTATAAAGTGGTAACTGTTAGGACAATGGTTTTCTATATTAGATGGGTCAACTTGGGACATGGCCGAGTCAACTCAGTTTGGTCGCGAAGAGGGAAGAAGAAAAGAAAGAGAGAAAGGAAGATGAAAATGAGAGGGGAAAAGGAATGATAACTAAGAATTGTTTTTTATGTAAAAATTATCTTGACTCGACTTGCCTGGTCGACTCAGTGAATATCGGGTCAACTTAATCTGGCTGACTAACCGAGTCTCAAGCATAAGTCTTAGGCTGTGTTTGTTAACACTTAATTTTTGCACTTAATGCGGAATTAGAAAAAATTTTCGTGTTTAGCGGTGTTTGTTAATGCGTTGTTAATGCGGAAGACGGAAAGCGCTCAGTGGTTTTTCACTGAATTCTTTCCGTGATAGGAGTCTGGCTTAATGGTGAACACGGAATGCGCTCCGTGATTTTTCATTAAACAAAAATTTTTTCTTCCAAATGTACCTTTTTTCAAGTTCCTACAACAATTTTTTCTTTTAAATTATTTGCGAAATACAAAATTAACCTTTAACATGTGAAACTTCTTTATACCCCACCAAGATTTATGTGTTTGATCCACACCGTTCATCAACTTTTTCAGATCATTTAAGGTGTGAGCTAATAAAAGACACAGGTCTAATGATTAATTGGACCACAAGGTGGAGATTGAACGTCCACTGTTAAAAACTTCTTGGGAGCTGGAGAAGTTTTGGATCAAGCTTATATTTGTGTTTTCACTTCATCTACATCTACATGACCTAATGAATAGGTTGGATGGTAAAAAAAAACATCACAGTGGCCCTTAGAAAGGTTTCAATGGTAAATGTCATTATCACTGCAGCATCCTTTGGTGTAGCCGTGGACCTGCTTCATCTTTTGAATCTTATATTAAAATAATATGAGAAAAATGATAAACGACTTAGATAAAACACTTACATCACGGTGGGCCTCACAGAGCCCTGCCCAGACGGTAATTTGTCCGTCCGTGAGTAGGACGCAATCCGCATTCTAAGCGGATGGGCGGGGCGGACTGGGAAGCGGATTGGATGATGTATTGATGTTAGCAAATTCTGTGCGTCCCATCATGACGTATTTGCTATATCTAAACCGTCCATTAATTTTGCGAGTTTGTTGTAAGGCTTGAACTAAAAAGTAAAATAGATCTAAAGATAAATTGGACCACAATGTAAAAAGCAGTGGGTGATTGAATGTCTACCATTTAAACCCTTTTGAGGTCACAGAAGTTTCGGATCAATATGAAATTTGTTTTTCCTCTTCATCCAGATATTTTTGACCTTATGAATAAATTAGATGGAAAATAAACATTATAGTGGGCCCTTCGAATTTTTTAACGGTGAAAATCATTATCCCGCCGCTATTTTTGGTGTGGTACATTTGAGTTTTGGACATTATTCATTTTTTGGATAATGCTCTAAAATGATCTCAAAATTTTGATGAACGGTGCGGATATAATAAATAAATTATTGTAGGGCCCATGTAACTTTGATCCCTCTGAACCGTTCGTACAACTCAGACCTCGAGGAGCATTGGTGCTCGTCTCGGAAACAGATTGCCTATTCCTCCTGCCAACAGCCCGTGGCCGGTGGTCGGTGCTCTATGGGCCCTACCATGATTTATATGTTTTATCCATTCCGTTCATCCAATTTTAAAGATCATTTTAGGGCATGATATAAAAATTAGAGGTATGTAAATCTCACGTGGTCCACACCACATGAAAACAATAGTGATTGGATATCCACCATTAAAATCCTCCTAAATACCTTTTCCTTTAATACGGCCCACTTGAGTCTTGGATCCTGTTCAATTTTAGTTTAATATTCTAAAATTATCTCACAAAACGGATGGATGGAGTGGATTCCTGACAAACATTACGGTGGTCCCACCTAAGTTCCCAGCAACAGCAACTTACCGCGGAAGGCTTTCGCAGGAAATCCGCGTCCGCTCTCTGTGTTGGATACTCTCCCTGCCACCAGCCCGGTCGGTGGTGGTTGGTGTTCCATGGCCCCCATGATGTATGTGTTTCATCCATTCCGTCCATCCATTTTTACATATCATTTTATATCTTTATCCAAAAAATAAAAGGGATATAAATCCGAGGTTGACCACACCATAGGAAAACAATAGTGATTGGATATCCACCATTAGAATCCTCCTTGGGCCCACCGTACTGTTTATTTGACATCCAATATATTGATTAGGTCATACATGCCCAGATGAAGTGAAAAATCAAAAATCAGTAAACTTTAATGGCCCCATAAGGTTTTCTAATCAGCCCCACTTTGAGAAATGCTCCAACACTCTCAAATACTATGCAAGTTTACAGTGCTCCTAGTTGCATTGGGACACAACTAATCTAATCCACTTATCTAGATTGTTCATTATGTCGAACACACGTTATATTTCTGGGCTAATGTGAAAATTTCGGACGAATGTGACACATATTAACCATTTGATCAATGTCCTTTAATCTGGATGGTTAAGATTGTTTACACAAAAATAGGTCCAATCAACAATTTGATCTATTTATTTGTTAAGTACCATCACAGATTGTGTATAAATTTTAAATCACTTGTGTTATGTAATCCCGAACGGTCCATCCATGGCTTGCAAAAAGGCCGGCTGTAGAAAATAAGGCCAAATCAAGGATGGATTGGATCAACCGATCCATGCAATTTTTTGCATGGTTGGCAATGAAGTATGTTCTAAACTTGATGGACAGTTCAGATTGATCTATTGGACTTTCCAAGTCATCTAATGCAACCAGGAGCACTATAACTTATAGCCAGTGCTATGAGAGCACTGAAACATCTTTCCACTTTAATTCTCCAATCTTTTATTACAAAAGTGTTACTATAGTGGCACGAGCCATGTGGTTGGCACTCTTCACCGTCCACGTGTATGTATGTTGAAATCACTGATCTAATGGACCACTGGATTAGTGGGTCGCATTTCATAAACACAGGGATAGAATGGTCGTCAAGTTTTTTTTTTTAATTTTTATTTTACACATGCACGCACACTACCAAATACTCACGCCGTAGTGGAATTTCACCACCCATAGGTACTCGAACTCTCAACCAGGTGTTGAAACTCCTGAGAGTCTACCACCGGAGAGATTAAAGTTGATGGAGGAAATCTGCATTTGGTGTAGTGTCACTTCACTTTCTTTTTTTCCCTAAAATATAACAAGCTTCTCATTCATTTCTCCATTGTATAATCGGTTATTTCTCAGCTTTTTTATAGAATAATTTTATTTTCATTGTATAATCGGTTATTTCTCAGCTTTTTTATAGAATGATTTTATTTTCATTTAATAAAAATATAATTTCTTTATAATGTAAAATATTTCTAAATAAGAGATAAGGACAAATGTGTCAAATTAACATATTTCAAACATTTCAGATGTTTGTTAACAAACAGCATGTTTCAAATTCATTACTTAATTTTCATACTATAGCTATAATTACCAAACAAGTTTTTTAACTTCAGATTTCAGATTTAGGCTTTAGACTTCAGATTTAACAAAGGGAGCCTTAGATTGAAAACCATATGAGTTAAGCTTAACCTACATTAATGCAATGTGTGGGACTCGCTGTGATATTTCATAACATCAAATCCGTCCATCATTTTTCAAACCATCATGCTCTCGTTGGTGCCTAAAACCAAGGACGATCCAAAACTCATTTGGACCACACCTTGTACAATCATGCCTCAAACCTCTAAAATCATATGATGTGGCCCCACTCATTTTCTCGTTGGTGCACAAAAATCACGCTGATTAAAAACTCAGTTGGACCACACCATGTAAAAGCATGCCCTAAAGGCCAAGACTCTAACATCACATGTTATTGAGGGACTGAGTTTTTGAGTGGCCTGATTTTGGGGTGTCTATTCATCCTGTTTGTGCGCGTCTTCTGAATTAATTGGATGTCAGAAAGAACATGGTGGCCCCACTCACAATATGGCTTTTAACGGGCGCGGATTCGTGGATCCCAGCTCCACCGAGGTGGGTGGATGCCCTGAGTGTGGGGCCACCTTGATGTATGTGCCTTACATCCACGCCATCCATCCGTTTTGAAAGCTCATTTTTGGGCATGATCCCAAAAATGAAGCAGAACCATATCTTAGGTGGACCACACCATAGGAAACAGTGGTGATTGAATACCCACCATTAAAATTTTCTTGGGTGACACCGAAATGTTTGCTTACCATCCAACATGTTTATACGGCCTCGAAGACCTGGATGAAGGAACCACAAATATCAGCTTGATCCAAAAAAATTTAGGCACACGAGAAGTTTTTATGGTCAACTACCACTGTTTCATGTGTTGTGATCCACCTGAGATTTGGATCAGCTTCATCTTGACGCCCTATGAGGTATACACCACGGTGGGTCCCACAGTCAGGGATCCACCGAAGCCACGCCCCCTTTTAATGGTGGGCATCTCCATCCAGATTGTATCGTATGGTGTGGACCACATGAGGTATGTACTGGGATTTTTCTTTTTAGCAATAGGGAGAACACGATGGGGGGCAGAATGATGGATGGATTAGGTGTTATGCACGCATCACGGTCAACCCCACGCATTATATGGTTGGTTGAGATCCGGCTTCAACCATGATTAGGCCAGCTTGTGAGCACTTGTTCCCAGGGCGCATGTTAGATCTCTCTCTCTCTCTCTCTCTCTCTCTCTCTCTCTCTCTCTCTCTCTCTATAGTTAAAAATGTGCATGCATTTGGAGCAGGGAAGACAGCGTCCAAGTTGTAGCAGCCCCAGAAGTAGCAGCCAAATCCCCGTACCCAGCCTGGTAGTAATGTACTCTCTCTTGGGTTGAATCATTATATACACCGAAATCCCGTGTATGCACCTGGTGCAGGGTCACATGGATTTTGGGGGCGATTCTATCAATGGTTCTACCATTTTGGAAGAAAAAATTGATGGCATTTCTCAAGTTAGAAGGTAAAGACGGGCACACCCATGTTTCCGTGTCAGCTATACACCCTAACATTGTGTATATGACTAGTAGTTAATAACCTTTGAAGTGTCAGGTGCTTTGTTCTGATCCTCGTGGTTTGAGGTTTCGGATGCGTAGATATGTTAGAAAAAGCAGTGGAAAATGTAGTTGAGGAAGTGGAGAAAGTGGCAGGGGCAGTAGAAAAGGCAATTGAAGAGGTGGAAGAAAAGCTTGCTGCGAATGGGCAGCTGAAGGAAGCGCTTGTTGCGGTTGAGAACGCAGTAAAGGAAGCAGAAAAGGATGCCGAAATAGCTGAAGAACTCATTCATAAGGTAGTTTACCAACTTGTTTACATCAGATCCAATCAAGGTCTGTGTCGACTTAATGACTGTTCGATGTTCAGCTACGGGACATTTCTTGAAATTGATTGGGCCCAGCATCAGATGGGCCATCATGGCTTACATGCATATGGTCAAGATTGCATGTTTGTTGAGTCCAGCCACACTGAGATTACAGTTCGCATAGCTCGGTCTGGTCTGGCTTAGTTTGATAGATGACAGCAAGAACTTAGAAATTACTCAGAAATTGCACATATGGGTGGGATGCAGGTAATTCAAACTAAAGCATTTAAATTATGGGTCCGAGTCTAGACATCCCATGAACCAATAACTACACTTATTGGTTCAACACCCAAGTCTAGGATCCTTGCTCTTGCTCGGGTGGTGGACTCTCAGGGGTTTCAACACCCAGTCAAGGGTTCGAGTATCCATAGGTGGTGAAAGCCCACTACGGTGTGAGTGTGTGGGGATGTGTGTGCATGTGTTAAAAAAAAAAAAAAAAAAAACTACACTTATTTAATTATCTGACCATTGGATTGCTGGACATTTTATTGGACAGCTAAAAATTGAAAATATCCCATGGTCTTATTTCAACAAACAACTGTGCACCAATCAGAGGTTAGGATTGTTCAACGAAATCTAATTAAGGGCCTGCTCAAATCATAAGTTGCTTATGATAAGTTACTTATGCCACAAGTAACTTATTTTAGTTTCTGCTTAAGAAGGTAAGTATGTTTGGTAAACAACATATTTATCAACTACCCCTCTCTTTCTTCTCTCTTATGCCTCTCTTCAGCAACTTATAGAAAGTAGAAAATCTTTATAATAGTAAAAAATTGAAGTGATTAAGTACTTTTAAGTAAAAAAAAGTTACTTATAACTCATCATAAACGAAACTTATTTGAAATAAATTACTTATCTACTTCTGTTAAGTAGAAAAAGTAACTTATTTGGTGGTATCCAAACAAGCCCTAAGTGACCCTATGTGTTCCACAGTTTAGTCAGCTTAACTTGAGTTATTAAAAGCAACGCGTGTAATTTCTGAGTGCTTGCGTATCTGGTATACTCTGCCAGAGTATCAAGTAACTCCCGTTTTCCTATTACCTTCCTGCATAGGGTTATATGGTCTAGATCATGTTCAAACGTGTAGCTCACTTATGCATGTGATTCCCTACATGGGCGACCATGGTTTGGTGATCCATATTCCAAATCCTCAATGATGGAATACGGAATCTCCTAGATCTGAAAATCCCAACGCTTTGATCATTGGACAATTTTCCTTCTAGTGTGGACCATGCCTGTATTTTCTCATAGGCCATTGATCAGGGTGTAGGAGCTTCCAAACTGGGAGATTCTTGAAGCATACAACATCCACTGCGGGACCCATCAGATCAATGGTTTGGATCACATAAATGTGATGTGTGTTGATGATCGGGTGCCATGATCCATCCTATCATGTTATTCTATTATTATTTCTAATCATTGTTTAGGCTAACATATGCACATTAATGTAGTAAACAAGATAAGATATGACAACTAGGTGGATCCCAATTCATTGACTTTCGAGCAATAAACATGAAAGAGGAGATGCATTCTCTTTTCAGTACTTCTCAAAGTAGAGAAAACATATAAGTAATCCTATCCCAACTGTCCAAATCATGGGCTGGAAGGATGAGTTGGGCCCACCAAATGGATGGTTAAGATGAACAATTTTCATGGTCCACATTCAACAAAAAGGGAAAAAAAAAAAAAAGCCTATTTATCAAAAGATTAGAATCCCCACAGGAGGGGTCTATTAGATAATGAAAAGTGATATTGTAAATGGGTAAGGGTGATATGTTCATTTCCTAATGCAAAAATGCAGGCTGATGAAATGAAGGAAGAGGTGGAGAATCTTGTGGGGCCTTTACTCAACAAAGTAGAAGCTGCTGGATTTGTCAAAAAGGAAGCCTAGAAACAATTGGGTTGGTGTTGATCCTTACCATGTCTTTGGCATATCTCAAAATAAACAAAAAAAAAAAAAATTAAGTCATCAGTGTAATAATCTTTGTTTTATTTACTCAAACATTTGTATGTACTTTTGTGAAGGCCGAGACCTATTCGTTCCGTGTTCCGAATTTCGTTTGTAGACGTGGGCCCATGGTTGGTCTATCCAAGCAATTGATCTGACACCCCCATCATGGATGGACCATTCCCAAAATATCTTTTTGATTGGTCAACTCTAACCTTCCAGTTGTAGGCATGAAAATACATGGTTAAAAAGAAATGGACAAACCATACCACATTGAATTGCAGGAAAGGCAAAAGATTCAATGACCCCAATCTTCCAATTTGGTGGATTTTGAAGGAATGGTCCATTCACAATAGGGGCCATCATATCAATGGCTTGGCTAGACCAACCACGGGCCCCACATCTTCAAACTAAGTTCCGCTCAAAGTTCCCAGTTCGGAAGGAACTCGGCCTTTTGTAACATATTATAAGGTTGCAGATTATTATGAGATTAAATGAAGCCTTAGTTGAGAAATTTAGGCAAAAGATTATTTGAGTTCGAGCCTGTGACTCTGTGGTAAATAGCATGCTATTCTCCCTATTTCCAGGAATGGCAGCATTGGAACTATGGATTAGTAAAAGACAATACCTGAATAGTTATGTTCGGTGATTGGGATCATTGAACATGTGGTACACTGCAAGGATGAGGTGCACCGCAGGAGTTTCAGACAATTCTAACCATCTGGTCAATGTAGTCTTCCTAGGACTGGAAATGGCCAATGCCCAGGCTGAGCAAATTGCAGATTTTGAATATACCCAACAAAATTCAATAATCGTGATTTGTAGGTGATTTTCTGTCCAGGTGCTAGCTCTCCAGATAACCATCCTTACCACCACACATGCACAGTGGGGACAGCATTTCATGGAGCTGTACAAAGATGTGGTTACTTCTCAACATGGTAGCGCTGCTGCACATCAGAGTGTATAGAAGAAAGATCAGATCTAACACAATCTATGGCATACAACTCAACCATACTAGATGATGCATTGCTTAACAAAGACAAGGAAAGAAAAGACAGTTGCAGGCAAGCATCGAAGTGAGCAATAAGGAGTCATCACCACAACTCAAAAAAATAAGCCATATATAATACAGAGAGTTTATATATATGTATTATAATACAGAAAGTAAATATATATGTATTATACAAACACTAGGTTTGCCATGCTAACATGGAACATGGTTGTGAAATCCAAGCTCCATCAGGTCGGTCCCAACGATGTAGATGTCCTCGGCCCAAAACGAGACCGGTCCACTCATCAGTACCCCAATGTTAAAAACAGGCAGATGGCTCGAAAAACTAGGGCAATTTTTTATACTAGTTATCCATCTGTTTCATAAAATGTAACCCAACCAGCCTAATTTTTGGACCAGCACATCCACACAATGAGTCCCCCTGATGAACAGCTTGGATCTCACACACATATTTCATGTTAGCATGGAAAAGCTATACTAAATGGCTAACTTACCACATTCTAGGGTTCATCCAATTGTATCTCGTGCATCCGTAAGTGTCCATAACATTCACCACTTGAATCAAAGCACTGCAAGCAGACCCAGCAAATGTGTTTCCCACAATTGCACGCCATATGGTTACAACCATCTACCTTCTCAATGGTGTAGCCACAAATGGGACAGTTCTTCACATGATCCTTGCCCTTCCGCCACTCAGTCAGGGAAGCATCTGGATCTTCCTTGAACTCCCTATACCTCTCGCAAGAGACCGATGGATGGTATTCCAAATGGCACTTAGTGCATGTCTCCACAAAGCATGCGCCACAGGTAAATGGAGGTTGCTCAACCACCATATGGGGGTCTGCCGCCCGATACACCGAAGGGCAGTCAGGTGATGGGCAGAACCTGTAAACACCACCGCTCGATGCCACAAATGTCCCCAACGATGCCCTGAAGAGCTCCTCCAACTTGTCACTGGACAACAGGCACCTCAAATCCACGAGCAAAATACGGCTCTTGCAACCCTCGCAAGCACAGTGGAGTGGGAACCCGTCACGGTTTTTCATCACAGACTCACACTGATCTACCAAGCACATATAGCAAAACCCATGCCCACAGGCCTCAAGCCGGTAGCAATCCTCTACCTCACACAAGCATATTGGACATGCATCTTCTGCTGTTGACAGCTCAGAGGGCCCATGGCACAGAGATTGTGCCATCTTGAAAACTATCTCTTCTACCTTCTGCTTCAGTTCCTTGCTTCCTTGAATGGAAAGTACATGGCGGCGAGTGTCAAGCACAAAATCTGCCCCTGGCACCATCTCCTTGAGCCCATGCAGATCAGCTCCAAATCTTCCAACCACCTCTTTCATCAAATTGGGTGGCAGATTGCTGCCTCGGAGATGGATTTTGAGTTGCTTGCTTTCATGAAGTTGCAGCAAGGACTGCACCAACTTCTGCTCTGCGGTAGCAACCTCCTTTGGGGGACCAAAGACTCGGATGTTCAGGTTCTGCTTATCATGCAGGATATATGTCCCTGTCTCTCGTTCCAGCCTCTTCATGAGACCAACACCTTCTGGGGAGAATAGCAGCTGTAGTACATTTGGAGTGAGGCTAGCATGAGTTATGGTCTTCCCTTTCATTAGCTGCTCTAACGGCTTTCTTACTTCTGCCATGGTTTTCGTCGCATTCGAAGATATTTTGACCCGATAAGAGCCATTGTCAGTCCTGTCCAGATTATAGGACACCCCTGCACAATCAGAAGCCATCCACATATTGTCAAGACTTGACTGTTTTTACTTCATGAAATCCAATAGCTATTCTCTGTTTTCCAATGAAGCCAGACCAAACATGACGAGCAGTGATTTTCTATCTAAACCTTTTTCTAAACATATGCATCTCTACACATGGAAGTAATCTATGATGTACATAATGCGAGTAGCTTCTGGACACTTTATTTCTGTAATTAGTCATGGGGAGGAAAAAAATTCAGTTCTTTCATCCATGTATCCCTTCAACCTAAGGGAATCATTGTCCTTCCAACACCTTCCTAGGAGCAGCCCGCATCCACTTCATCTCTTCTTTGTGTGTGGCCCACATGTAAGATCGTAGTGTCAAGGAGCCAGTGCAACAAGGGTTCAGTGGGGCCCATTGTGATGAATCTGCAACATCCGCACTGTACCTCTATTGCGCCGGCTCATGTCAGGATGCCGGCCTAAAAAACAAGGTAGATCTAAAACTCAAGTGGGTCACAGCACTGGAAGAAGTGGGCATGGGTCATCCACTGTCAAAACCCTACTTCCTTTTTCTCTCTGTGTAGCCACACCCTTTCCCTCATTCTCTCTCCATTTTTCTTTCTTCCCTACTCTCTACATGTGCCTTGCACGTACCATACCCTCTAGCAGTTAGAGGGATCATCGGCAAGGTTCAAGATATTGGGATGGATTGTAAAATATCAAGAATGCATCACAATAAATCCTTCCAGCGATATGATATACATGTTCACGTCCGATATGGACAGCATCAAAATAAGTCAGTTTGTATTGTTGCTACATTCAGATACAAACACCCAGTATCAGAATGTATCATGAACCATTGCTCCCCAGATACTTCTAATGGAATTCAATATCAAATAAAGGTCAATGATATCGGAAAATATTGCAAGTATCAGACACATTTCAGGATAAATTCATATGTCAAAATCATACTTCAGACAAAATTTCGAACCATGATTACAAGATCTTGATGCATCAGTACATAAAGTGTCCTGACATACTCATTCCGTGCAAGTGGGCCCATGATTTGGTGATACATACTGTTGCTCAGATGGGCCCCACAGTGGATGGGATGTTCAAAAAAGTATCTAGGTTAGAAAGCACCTATCCGTCCAACCTTTGGTCATTATACACAATTGTTGTTGTATGTGCCTTTAACCATCTATTGTACTCCATAAGCCATGAGCCAAGGTAAGAATCTTCCAGTCTGGAAAATATTTGGACATTCCCCATCCATGGTGGGGCTCATCGGATCAATGGCTTGGACCACCAAATCCATGGACAACACCTGTATCGACTAGTAGCATTAGGACCAAATAGTTTCCCTGGGCAGTATAGATAGAATAACTGTGACAACTTAAAAAGGCGGCAGTCCTCACAAATTTTAGTCCTGCAAAGACCATAGATCCCCATTAACAGGAAGCAAGAGTCCCAACCCAGAAAAGTGATGGCTCCGGACTCACCTTCAGCAGCAACGGGGGCCCATAGTCCACGATAACTAAAATTAGCAAGGACTGAAATGGACTCAGAAAAATAAACACTACCATTTTCTGCAACCAGGAACAAGACTAAATAGAAAGACATTAATGAAAGAAAATGAAAGGGAAAAGAATCCCCTTTAACCAAGAAAAGACTTGTGCCAAGTGACTCACGCCATTCATCTGCTATTCTTTTGATTTATTTTTATTTTTTCTTGTCCTTCATTTAGGTCTATTTTTCTGTACTGATTGTGGTGTGATGATCCCTCATCATCACCCATTTTGTCTTATTTTCTTCAATAAAATTTGTATTGCCTTCCGAGAGAGAGAGAGAGAGAGAGAGAGAGAGAGAGAGAGAACCGTACCTTTCCGACGATTGAAGCTATCGAACAAAATATTCAGTTCTTTCTTAATGACATGGTAGACGGGAGTAGGGCAAGATACAAAGCTGTGAAATATCTGCTCGCACTGTATCTTCTGCCATGGAAGACAACCAGGAAGCACTTTCCCTTCTAGGTGTTGAAAAGCCTTCGCTGCCTCCAGATGCAGACTCCCATCGAAAGTGATCAATGCTTTCATTGAATAATCCTTTGGGTCAGGGGGCAACACCTGGACCCTACAATGATTCTGAGGGAAATTCTTGCTTGGCATAAAAGGAGCGATTTCTCTAAGAAGCGAATCCTCACAGGCAATGCCCGAGGGCTGAATGACAGCTTCACCTCTTAGAAGGAAAACATCTATGATTCTCCTATTTGTAGCATTTCTCAAAGCATCTGATATTTCTTGTTCTGTAATTTCTCGACCCAGTCTACATATGACAAAACAATCTTCAGATTTCTTGCTAATCTCACACCGAACAAACCGTCCTCCAATCACCATGGTTGAGCACTCCTTAAGAATAAGAGTAACATCCTGCCTCGCACATCTGACCACCGCAACTCCCTTGCTATGTCTGCGTGGCCAACTAACCTTGGCCCTTACTGCAGGAAATGGGAGCGTTTTGTTGTCACACCCAAAGGAGGCCCATGAAGGGAACACCTTCAACAAAGAACCATGCAATTCTATGCCATTCAGCTTAACTGCAGCTTCGGCAGATTCAGGAGTAAGGAATGTTATCTTTCCCCACTTTTCTGAGTCACCACTTTGTCCCATGCCTGCATACTTGTGGAAATTAGCTATGCCCGAGGCACTTTTACCAAAAAGCATTAGAAGTTCCTTGTTTTCAAGCAGGTTTGCATTTGAATGGAAAACTTCAACAGTTAGATATCTCTTCTCTAGTTCCAAATGCTTGATGTCAGCACCAGCACCGAATAGCGCCACAGGCGGAGAGAAATTAGGCCCCCCACGAAATAGGCATTTCTCAATGCATTCATCCCTTAGCCATTCTTTCTCATGCTCCAAGGCCTCATTTACAATACTAGAAACCTCTGGCATGTCTTTCGATGAGGCAAATAAGTGAACCTCTCGCTTGTTAAAGTCAAGATCAATACCGATTCGACTGTCCATGCAATCTGTCTGAATGCGTGAAATTAGACGATGCAAACTGTTGTTTGATTTACCACAGAACCTTCTCAAGAGATTGCCACCGACTCCAGTAATCACATTCATCTGCATCTTTCGGCTATCCAACTGTGCGACATCAAAGGGAAGAGGAGGCTGAAGTGTAAGCATACATTCATAGTCAATACCAGTTACACAAACCAAATACTGCTTTGAAATTGAGAGAAGCTCGCCGAAAACTACCCAACTCGGGCTATGACCATATATTAGCAATGAACACGATGGATGGAGTTGTACATGCTGTCCCGTCAGAGCCACCTCATAACCAAGTCGACTGTAACCAGAGTACACAGCAACATTTTCTGCACAGGATGAAATTATAACCTTCTTCAACAATTTATCATACATGGTAGGAACATGTTGGTTCCACTTCCAGTGACTCGGAACAATTATCTGGAGTTCATGTTGAAGACACTGTTCTAATTCGAGAATAGTGTCCTTGCATCTCCGCATGGATTTTGCATTGATGCTGTTCTTCCAACACCATTTGTTTTTACTCTCTTGGGGCTCATCATCCCATTCCTTGTAAACAGAAAGCAGCGTGAAAAGGTCACCATCACTGTGGCAGAACTGTACCTTAAGGCAGTCCGATTTAGATTTCTCCTCATCATTACCAACTCTGCAAAATATACTACTGGCATTTGCCATAACAGCAGCCAGAACAAGACCCTCTCTGCCCAACCGATAATGAAGGCTTTCAAGAATAATTTTTCCAAGCCGAGGTTCAACACCCAGTCTGACCAAGGGGCGGCCAATATCAGTTAGTTCCAAAATACTGTTTTTGTAAATAACAGCACCCAACTGAATTAGATTCCTGATTGCCATATTGATTGCCTCTGGGCTAGGTGCATCAACAAAATCAAAATCTCTTACATCCTCGATTCCCAAAGAAAGAATCCTCAGAACAGCAATGCCAAGGTGAACTCTACGAATTTCAGGTTCCAGGTAGCACAGCATTGATTGAAAATCACATTCTGAATACAGTCTGTAACATTTGCCTGGCCCCGTTCGTCCAGCCCGGCCAGCCCGTTGACAAGCGGAACTTTGGCTGATTCTGGAAACTCTAAGAACATTCATACCAGTGCTAGGTTCAAACCTACTCTCCTTAACCATGCCCGAGTCGACCACATACTTAATATCCGGAATTGTCAGAGATGTCTCCGCTAAATTCGTGGCAAAAATAACTTTCCGCTTTCCCGGATAGTTCTGAAAGGTGCGTCTCTGTTCTTCACAAGAGAGTTTTCCATGCAATGGCAGCGCAACTGCAGAAGGGGTCTGAAATTTTTCACAGGCCCATTCTACTTCCGACTGAGAAGTCAGGAATACCAGAATTGCCCCATCTTCCTCCGTTCTGTGAATCTCAGCCACCATCTTCACCACATCAGAAACATATGAAGGGCAACTGCCAAGTTTATTTTCTGTAATGGCAGCCCACGAGCTCCCAGCATATGCATTTGGAACATACTCAACGTCGACAGTGAAGTTTCGTCCCTTCACGAGAAAAGTGCCACAACCAAAGAAATAGTCTGAAAGCTGGCTCGCATCTGCTGTTGCAGACATTATAATAAGCCTTAAATCAAGCCTCTGAAGCAATAACTTCTTTACCAAGGCCAACAGGAGATCAGTGTTCAAGCTTCTTTCATGAGCTTCATCTACAATGATGTATGAAATGCTATCCAAATTCGTACCATTCATGAAATGTTGCAGGAGACAATGGTCTGTCATAAATATTACCTTGGAATCAAGTCTCTGAACAGATGAGTATGACCCAAAATAACTCACGGAATTAGCTGCATAACAACCATTGCTTTCCTCCCTAATTCTTTGTGCCAATGACATGACAGCAATTTTGCGGGGCTGCGTACATATGATTGACCCACTTGTGGCAAGACTTGAATCGGCAAGAAATTGAACCAACTGAGTACTCTTTCCACAACCTGTCTCCCCAATCAAGATCATTACCTGCATGAGTCATATTAGAAGGAAAGATTAAAGGCTGGCCTCCAGAACGGCAAAGCTGCTGCAGATCATTACTGCATGTCAGAAAATTCAAAATCAAGCTTGAAAACTTGCAAATTATGAAGACATGCATAGACAAGTGAGGAATTCCCCAATACCCTTCCAGAGTTGAACAAACCACACCCATGCAAACAGCAACTATACAGGTCGGCGACTCAGTATACATGAACCTCAATGCATGCATCTACAGTGGGGCCCACAATTTTGAAATTTTACATTGAGTTAAATGCATGCCATATGTACAGTGGCTGTATGCATACAAATAGACCACCATGCTATGCCAGAATACAAATAGCTCCTCTAATCAAATAGACCAGGTAGAATTTAAAAATAAAATAAAATAATAAAATAATAATAAATAAAAAAGAAGAAGAAGAAGAAGAAGAAGAAGAAGAAGAAGAAGAAGAGAGAGAGAGAGAGAGAGAGAGAGAGAGAGAGAGTCCTTCACATTCAAAACATCTGTCCTCTAAATTCCCAGGCTATGAAGAAAACAACACACTCAAGAACATAAGAAATAAAGTTCCATAACAGATGTTCAAACGTCTTTGCAGGATGCATGGTCAATCAAAATCAAATGAACACTAGTATCCAGGGAAATGGATCATCGAAAAACTGACAGATGTAAGAAAACATGCCAGACATCCGTACACATCGATGTATGCTGAAGCTCGGATGGGTAAGGCACAAAGATTCAAACACAGTGAACTACACACACCTATTAACATTGAATTTAAGACTTGAACATCGCAACATATTAGTATGGTACTTTGAAGAAACTGACATGTCCAAAAAAAATCCCAGAGGCAAACTTTCCCAGAACAACTAAAACAAAGGACAGCCAAAGATTTGAGAGGGCATATTGGTATTTCTACGTGTTGTTGTGGATAGTAAGAGGTTCACCCATTTCACCATCAGGATAACTTTGAGTCCAACTCAAAGGCATACCAATGTCATTTTGGGGAAGAAATGAACCCCCCAGCTGTGGTTACCTAAAATAGTGCACGCCCCAAATAGGTATTGGAGAAAGCAGAATTACATTGCCTTTCACTTATGGGGTTTGGTTCCATTTGAATTAAATGAATTATAATTTGTATCATGATAAATGTCAACAACCTTGCTGAGAAATAAACGATTATAATCAATCTGGTATATTAGCATTCCCAAATTATCATAATGCATAGCAGAGTAGGAAATATAAGGTGAATTTAAGGGCCATCTCATTTCAGTTAATCATAATTAGGTGTTAGAAATCATGAATGTTGGTTATCAAGATTAGCTTTAATCCTTACCAAAATAAGAAATATGATCTCTAACACATAATTAAGATTAACTAAAATGAGATTAACTCATTTTTAAGTGGCACCTAAACAGACCAGAAGGATTGCCTAGAAAACCAGTTTGGAAAATTGCTCTAAAATAAGCCAGCTACTTGAAAGAGTGGAACTCTTCCTTATTCAATGGGAATGATTTGGTAGAGCTGATACAGTTACTCCAATGCAGGGGAGGAACTGTCCTCAATGGCATTCATACCAACTAGGCATACATGGACAAGATCAGAATCACTCATTCAGTAGGTCCAATGGTGAATGGTTAATATTAACAAAATTGAAAAAAATAAATAAATAAATAAATAAAATAAAAAACTGCCTAGAGGATCATTAACCTATAATCAGTGGCATACAAATGGTCGCCAAAAGAAAACCCTGTGTGTGTGTGTGTGTGTGTGTAAGGTTTTGGTTAGTGGCCAATCAAATGGAATAGTCCACGGGATGCACGGTTCAGATCATACACAAGTCGCATGTACAATACATGATATGGAGGCATGAATTCCATGACTCGGGAAGCATTGGGTCTTTTCCCATGATAAAGGCAGACCCAAGGAGGCCCACCAAATCAACGGTGATTTGATCACCTACTCAAGCGCAACAAGTACAACCCAAGGAACTCCATGAAGTGATTTTTTTTTCCAAAAAAACTCACCGACCCACCCACACCACAAAGGCACTCGATCCCATGATCTGTGTTCAAACAGAGTCTGTTTACCACTGATCTATGGAGCCGGACCCACTCCATGAAGAAATTAGATAGAAAGTCCCCCTCTATAAGTAACTACTCCAGAATCAAATGACAGTTCTTTCTTTTCAAAATATCAAATTGATATGATATGAACCATACCTGCTGGCAATGTATCTGCCGTAGGATCTCCTGCCGATAGCTGTAAATTGGGAGGCCCTCGTCGAGCCTCCGGCACTCCCGAGCCATTACTTGATGAATCCGTTCCCAGTCCAAATCACCCCCAAACCCGAAAACCTCCACCTCTTCTTCTTCCCACCTAGTTCCATCAAGCTGCACCAGGATACAGTACATCGCGGCCTTGAATTCCTCTAATCGCTTCTCAATCTGCTCCCTCTCGGCTACCAACCCCTGCTTCTTCTGCTGGCAGCTAGCGAATACCTCCACATGGTTCAGCTTCCGCAGAGCCGTCGAAATTTGCATAATCTCTTCCGTCAGCCGTTCGATCTTCTTCCGCCACCGGTGTACTGACTCGCTTTCCAGAAGGTCGCGGGCTCGGGCGGCGAATAGCTCCTTGAGGCGGGAGGCGAGTTCGTCGCGGTCGAAGGGGACGGATAGCATTGATCGGACGGTGGGGGTTAGGTGGTGGGACCCGTCGAGGCAGCGGGCCCAGAAGAAGGCAACAGCATCCAGGGCGTCGTGCCATTGCCGAAAAAAGAGGCGGGCAGCGACGGGGCTGGACGGGAGGACGACGGAGTGATCGGGAAGGGAAGGGCAGCCGGAGATAAGGGAATCCAAGTTGGATTTGGAGAAAGACCGCAGGCCGGAGTGGAGTTCAACGGCGAAGTTGGGACGGGTGGGAATCCAGAGCTGTCTCCTCATCTTTTGCTTTACTCCTTCCATGTCCTCTTCATAGAATTTTGAAATGAAAGAAAGAATAAAATAGACTTTTGGGATAAAAAGGGTGGGAGAAGAAGAACAGTCGCAGACTTGCAGTAGTTAGAAGTCTTCGTAGTATTGGAAAGATGCAATGCCGCGCTCCGCCTGTTTAATGCCGTTACCTCCTCAACCGTACACGTGGCACACGTATGTACTGACTGACTCGGACGCGGATTTCCTGCCTGCCAAATCCAAAGTTACTGCCATGGGATACAAGGCGGGATCCTCCGTGATGTTTACGAAAAAGAAATTCCTACTGTTAAAATCTTTATAGGCTCCGCTTGATGTTTACATGCCATCCAAACCGTTTATAAGGCCATTTTTACTGGGATGGAGTGAAAATTCAAATAATTTAGACCGATACAAAACTTCCACGGACATATAAATATTTTAACGGTTTTCACTAAATCCCACTCACTGTTTACTCTCGTGTTGCCCATCTGTGTTTTGGATCATCAATGTTTTTGGTCAAATGTCCTAAAATGAAATCAAGAAAAAATGGATGGATCGGTTAGATTTCTTGCAAACATAACAGTGGGCCCCACCTAGAATCCCCTCAAGTACCGGCAGACGTGGATTTCGTCCTACCCCTGCCCAGGCAGGGCTATGTGGGGCCCACCATTATGTAAATATTTTATTTACACTGCTAATCATTTCTCTCTGATCATTTTAAGGTATAAGACTATTATGTAGTTTCATAGCTCCAGTGGACCACACCAAAGGAAGCTACAGTGATAATGATACTTACCCTTGAAACCTTTTCAAGGGGCATTATTGATGTCAAAATCTAGTCGGCTCCTCACCCTTGAAACCTTTTCAAGGGGCATTATTGATGTCAAAATCTGGTCGGCCCCTCCTCCACGCCTCCCTTACTTCAACGTACCACATCTGAAACATGCACTAAGAGAACAAGCAAAGGTGATCCCGGCTAAGTCGGGGGACCCTCCGATGCCTAAGTCAGGACAATGGAATCTGAGTCTAAGTAGGGAGTAGAGGAGAAAGCATTCGCTATTGCGTACCTGTACACATGGTGCCGTGTGCTATTTATACTTGCCTGTATAATGGTCTGGATCCGATAATCTTGGCACGATCAAGGGGATTCTCGGATCATGGAGATACTGCCCGCAATCTGCTGATCACGCAGCGTATCAGGCGAGTAGTGCATATCTGCGAGCGAAGTTATCGGCCACGACTGGTTATGGCAACTTCCGCATTTGGCGTATACTATTAAACGTCTACTCGGCTCGACTCATCCGACCATGGAGTAAAGGATGCGGTCTCTAAGTCGACCGGTATCCGACCTGACCCGTTAGGTCGGGTCCATTGTGGTCGGCAAGGCTAGCTGTGTCGAGCATACTGCGGTTATCGAATAATAGGTCATCCGATTGGAGTATAAGAACCGTTCCAAGCTGCACCTCAGCCGAAGACTCCTGCTCGTTATTGTCATGTAATGCTCGAATCAGGTCGGACGGGTCGTGCCTCGGACGTCATGACAATGAGTTGGCTCAGACTGGCGCTCGGACTGGCATTTTATCGTGGGCTCGGATCTCCCCATAACAGAAGCCCCCTACTCTTCGAGTCTGTTTGTAGACTTGGAGAGTACTCATGCAAGAGACCTCCCGCACATACTGCATTGATGACGGATTTTGAATTCGAAGCGTCACATCTCAAGATTACGTGCGTGCGAGTCACTTTGGTCGAAGTGTGGCGACGGTTACGATTTCAAATATCCTTCCAGCCTATGAGGGGTTGCCACTCAGGTCTGAGGCGGCGTGTACATGACGGTTCCCACTGCTTGGGCATCGTTTCGCATATCGAAGCACGCTGTCCGATGTCAGAGCCGTACCGTCGGTTGAGTACTCTCCCAACGAGGCGTGGCCACGTGTGCTTGAGGATCGGCTCGTGCTGATTCGGCTGCAGCCATTATGGTTTGTCATTAATGTAGAGATCCTTCGTAGCCTATATAAGGGATTCCCAAATTTTCTCCTGTTACTTTGCATTGTGAATCTTGAGAGCATACCGGTGGAGGCGATTTCTGATGAGGCGATTCAGTTCGAATTTGAAGTTTTCGGTGGGCGATTCCGACCGATCACCTTTTTTCGGAAGAAGGCGATTTCCGATAATCGTCCGGTGAGTCACCTCCGTTGTTCTTCGTCCTTTTTTTCATAATGTCTTCTGACCTCAAAATGGTGCGCGAGTACGCTGAGGACTCAGAGCCGGGGAGTTTCGAAGACAAGACGGAAGTGGGGCTTCTAAAGGCCCCTTTGAAACCGTACCATTATACCCCCTGCCTCGGAGACAAAAGGGAAGGGGTGCTAAGACTAAACAACCCAGTAAAAAGAAGGCCACCCGAGCCCGGCAAGTCAGCACTGCTGAGGCCACTGAAATTCCAGCGAGTGGACGCACCGCGGAAGTAGTCCTGAGAGGTTCCGTTTTGTCGGAATCTCAGATAGACTGGATTCGCTCGGAATTTTAAATTTCGAACTCCGTTCAGATAAGGGCCCCTGGGCCTATGGACACAACTGGTGCTCCTGCCAAGGGGGAAGTCATAATCTTCCTCTACGCATTGCAGTGTGGGCTTCGGCTCCTACTTTACCCCTTCGTTCGGAAGGTTGCGGCCTACCTCGGGCTGGCTCCGGGGCAATTAACTCCCAAAGCCTGGAGGGTGTTGATCTCCGCCTTCATCATCTGGCGACAAGTCGGGAACCCTGAGCTGACCCCAGAAGAGCTGATGAGTCTGTACCTGGTTAAGCACGACAGCAATGACTCATGGTACTACTTCGCGACCCGAGGCAGCAAGGGATCGGGACTAATGATGAACCTGTCATCCTCCAATAAGAACTGGAAAAATAAATGGTTCTGAGCGGCAAGCGAATGGAAGGCGCCAGCAGCGGAGCTTGGAACCTTAACCACACAGGTTCCGACCCACTTCACAAAATCAGGTCAAACTTTAACTAGTATCTGTGCCGCTGCCTTTGTTTCCATTTGTTTCAATTAAAGTAAAGTTTCTCCATTTCCTTTTACAGCTTTTCAGAAGGGGTTGCCTCTCCTCAACTCCGCTCAGAAGAACCGCATCGCGAAGGCTAGGGCGCGATTGGAAGGGCTTCGCTCCTAGACTGACCTAATCACAGCGGACAATCTTCATTGGTCCGGGCTTTGCAAGTCACAGCCCTTGCTTATGTCCTTCAGTAAGTTGTCTCAACATTTTTGATGAGCTCAGTTTTGCCTACTTAGTTACTGACACAGTCATTTCTTTCGCAGGCATGGCCGAGGAGTCTGGTTCTCGGAAGAAGAAGGCGGCTCTAACAGCGGTCGAGTTGTTGAAGGATGCCCCCCGAGTGAAGATCACTCGGAAGGAGCAGGTCCCCTTTCGTGAGGGGGAATTTACTGCAGTGGCGATCTCTGCAGCCCCCGCTCCGAGGCTCACCGGCTCGACTCTGGCGGTGCTTGCTCACCCACAAACGTCGGGTGCAGCGCCGACCCTGGTGCTCCCTAAGGCGGTCATGGCTCCTCCGGCGGCTCCGCTTCCAATGTTGTCCGGTCCGACCAAGGGCCCGGTGGTAGCTCCTCCTCCGGTGCTTACCCGTACGACCGTGGCCGGCACCCCAGTCGTTCCGAGCTCTGTTCCTTCTCGCGCCCCAGCCGTTCGAAGCTCTGCTCCTTTCACCGTCATTCCCCCCACCGCGGAGGCTCCTATTGCAGCCTCTGAACCCCCATTGTTATCCCTTCTTTCTCCGAACGGGAGGAAGCCATTAGAATGGCTGACAACATGTTCCCCCCTCCCCCCGAGGTCGAGGGAGATGTCTGCGCCGAGGGTTAGAACTCGGCTGATAGTAGGGTAGGGGCTGAGGAGGCTATGGTCTCACCCCAGGTGGGGATGAGTTGTGGGAGGTTCGAGGCGGGCTACCATATAGCCTGCTTGGCTTCGTGGGCCGCCAAACATGCCCCCGAGGAGGACATAGCTCAAAACCTCGGCAGGTCAGACGGCTCCTTTCTGAACGACTTAGCTGTCGTGTGTTACACGGTACGTCTCCGAGAGGATCCTCTCTTTTCTTCGTATTGTCATTGTATATATTTCCTTAGATACTGATTCTCATTTTCTATCCAGGCTGTCCCAAAGTTGCTCTCGGTTCAGGAGAGAGTGTGGGAGCATCAGAGGAGGGAGATGGAGCTTGATGCCCTCGAGGCTGAGATGGCAGCCTTAAGGGATGAATCTGCCCTCTTGAAGTCCGAGCAGAGTGAGCTGCGTCGACAGCTTTTGGATGAGAGGGCCAGAGGGAGTTGGCTGCAGGGGGTTATGGTCGACCTAGAGGCCAGGTAGCTACTACTGCAGGAGAGGGCAAAAAATCTCAAAGCCAGCAGCGATGCAACGACCGTCAAGCTGACTAGAGCCAGAGCTCACGCGGATTCCTTAGTTGTGGAGACCACTCGGCTGGGTGAGGCCTTGAAACGCACCAAGGCTGAGGCGGCTGAAGAGCGGACCCGAGCCATGACTCAGGTTGTGGAGGCTGAGCGGGTCAAGGATGAGGTTTCTCTGGCAGCAGCAGTTGTCGCCGCGATCGAAGACTTCAAGACCTCCAAGGAGAGGGACGCCGAAGCTGCGACGTTTTACAACCGCGGTTTCGATGCTTGTATCGAGGCAGTCCTGGATTTATACCTAGACCTTGATCTTGATCCTCTTCTGCCTGAGGACCCTGAAGACGCCCTTGCTGAAGTCGCCCGCTCGGATCAAGCTCCCTACGCCCAAGTGCCTTCTCCAGGGTGAAGACCTTATATTTTATAAATTTTTTTTATTTTTACTGTTGATGTATTTTTTGCCCCTCTCGGGGGATTTACTGAATGAGAAATATTTCTTTGGTATTCAAGGGTTTGTCATTGCTTTGTCTTGTTCTGTGTAACACTCCGAATTTTTGCCAACCTGGGGTTAGACGCCCTTAGGCAATGGGTCAACCATAACACCTTGGTAACCTCTCAGAACTCAATTTCAAAGCCAAAGAAATCATTTAGAACCAATTCTTTAGAAATTTAACATGAATTAGCCAGCGCTGCACTAGATTTTCTGCAAAATTAGCACCAACCACTTTAAATACGATCTGTAAGACCCAAATCCTATGGAATCATTGACGCTACCTTACCCTAAAAGCCAGGATCAAACTCTAAACATGTTTGTTCTCAGGAACCCTTTGAAACTTTGTATTGGATCTAGACCGCGCGTCGAAAGTCCGATAGCGATAATCTTAGACAATTACGACCGCCTGGTTGGACTTGACAATCATTTCGAAAATCAAGCCCAACTGATGTTCTGAGGCTATTTCATTGAGCCTGGATCAAGGAGTGTGAGAAAGAGTGAAATTCTTTATAAATTAAATGTGATTTAAATAAATCTGGCACGTTTCGCTTGTGGGTTAAGTTTAAGCGTTCTGACTGTCGGAATCTGACCCAAAAACACCCTCGGATCAGGAAACATTTCCCACTCAGGTCAGTGTACTTGGAATCCCTGATCGAGTCTCAGTGACCGCTGAACTGAAATTGGTCCGTCACGTGCAATCTGGGAACCCTATCGAACTGAAAACTTAATGTGATCATGATCCAGCATCCATGAGCTTAAGTCCGACTGCATTTAGTCAAGGGACCTCCAAAAATGTCCTTTTGGATCGGAAAAGACCCGATTTGGCTGTAACTCAAGTATACCTTAACTTAAAGTCTATTTTTGTTATGTTTGGGCTTATAAAAAGGCCTTAACCTCTCTCTCACAAATCTCATACGAATTTGCAAAAACCTAAGAAAGAGAAGAGAGAAAAGAGAGAGAAAGTGAGAGAGAGTTGGAGCTTTCTCCTGGGATTCTTCCCTGCTGCTCCACGTGCCAGATCCTTCTACCTGCATCGTTATTCTATTGATTCTAACGCCGTTCTAGGTAAGAAAACCCTAACCCTAACTTGTTTTAGGAATTCTATCGATCCAAGTAGTGAAGTAGCTGACATACCTCGTGTTGTAGGTTATCAATCAGTCGTTGAAGACTACGTAGAGTTCCTATTTGATTCATTACGCTCCTACGGCTTAAGGTGCGGATTTTAGACACTTAGATTACCTGTTACCAAAACTTTCAATGTCGTTTAATGGTAGATTGCTGATAAGGATGTTGTTTGACATGTAGAACATGCTGTCCGTTTTTTATTTCGAATACGTACGAAGAATATGAGATTTAGGGTATTTTAGGTATTTGTAGAAAATACTGTATGCGTACGTATTTTGCTGATATGATTGTCATGAGTATTTACGGTGTACCTATACTAGTTATACGTGTATGATCTGTTTGGCGAAGAGATTCGCCCTAATGCACATATTGGCCGACATATGCTATGTAGACTAATGTGTGTAGACTAAGTGTTTGTTGAAATGCCTAAATCAATATGATTTATGCCTGTAATATGTTTTGAATGTAAGAACATGATTGTTGTGTATTAGACATCTCCTTGATATAAGGATCTGTCATATTATATGCGGAAATCAACATACATTAAGTACATTGGAGTTGTGTAGTCTAAGTGTTTGTGTATGTTCACTCCCCAAGTGCAGGGTTGTGATGTAGTAATAACTCGGTAAGACCGAGGTCGAATCCCAAGGGACTGAAACTTGTACGTTATCTAAAATTAATTAGAAATAGAACTAGAATGAGATGAAATCTGAATTGAATTATAAATTGAGGAATAATTATAAACTATTAATCTAAAACTTATAGGAGAAATCAGAGGTAAGGAAACTAGAGATTCAGAGGATCCACTTGTGGAGATCAGGGAGAACTTATGCTTGCATCAAAAATTATGAAAATTACTAAACTGCCGTTGATCTAGTTTTCAAAGAGATGAAAGGAAGATGAATTAGAATGGATTCCATCACTAAACCATGCCCAAAGACTATGGCAAACAACAGAATCAAACTAATTACCACCCAATCACATGTATGCAAGTTAGGAAGGGTACCGACATCCAACCATGCCCAGGAGACTATGGTGAACAACAGGGCTTCCTGACATCATAAACATTAAAGAGAACCGAAATATTCAAAACCATTGCAGACCCATTGTAATTTCAGTCACAACAGACCATTAAAAACCTAAAACATTCCCATAATAATTAACTAAAATCAACGTCAATTCATGCATTAAAATTTAAATAAAATCAAATCTCCCATCTCACTACAAGCTTCACCTCTTAGCCCTAGCTAAGAGGTTTAGCCAGACATGGATGACTAAATCTCCACAATTGAAATAAACTAAAAAAAATAAAAAGAAAATACTCTTTTTTTCTTCTGCTTCACGTCCCTGCCCGAGCCTCCACGTCTCTCTTTTTCTTCCTTCCTAGACCTGAATGAATGCTCTCCACGTCCAAAACTTCCTTTTATAGCTGCTGAAAGGCTGGAGTCTGTGACAGAGTTGTAGCAGGACACGGAGTGTAATTTTTGCAGCCAAGTTTGGTGCCTCGAAACACGCCACTTTTCTCGCTCAAATTTCAAAAAAATACCGTCCCTTAGTACTTTCTTGGGTTCTCTACATGATAGACGGTTCAGATCTGCCATATGATCAAAGATAGTGGGCCAAAACCGCCTGGAAAAGTCGATTTTTACGGATGTGCGAAACCTTTCGTACCATTTCGCTGTTGTGATCGGTGGGCCCCACAGAAGTATTTTCTGGAAAATTCACCCGTCCATTGGATTCAGAACGAAATTTCAGTCAAGAATGGGTGGTTTTGAACGTCCATTGACGTGGCCCAAAGAAGAAATCACAAAAGAATCAGTTTTGAACGTTGCAGAGCAGCGCTTTTGTGGCTTCTGTATCTCACACGTGTGCATGCATGGGTGAAAAGTGACAACATGGTTTTGTAGTGCTCGCGGCTGTCTACACGATGGACGGTTTGGATTGAGCTTATGGGGCACGTGTGGGGCCCACAGCTGATCGCAAAAACGGCCAGCGGCCGTGCATTACACGGACGCGAAAGCGGAAGTTTCTTTCGCTGTGATGATCGGTGGGGTCCACTGAGCTTTCTTTTTGAAAATCTACACCGTCCATTAGCTTCAAGATGAAAAACCGTCCAGGAAGGGATGTTTTTGGAGCATTTCGGTGTGACCCACAGAATCTGTAACCCAGCCGTCCATCCTGCGTTTTCCATCCATCTACGTCCGTACCTCTCATGTATAAAGTTTCGAACCGATCAGATGTCGGGAACCATGTGATCTTGCATTCTGAATGCGTTTTAAGCCACTTGAGCTTCAGTTTCTTAGTTTTCTCGGATTTCTGACCGTGTATGTCTGTCAATCTTAGTCCCCTGGAGTGTGTCCCATGATTTGGTGAATTTGGAGCGTTAAATCCATGCATTTAGTATCCTATTTCGATCCAAGCTTGTAAAATCAACCTGCAACATCCACACGATTAAATTAGCCGTTAAACACTATTTTGCTCGTAAATCCGGACAATATTTGGGGTCTAATATGCACTATTTGACCCTCAACACAACCCCCAACCAGCATCTTGCTAGTCCCGAGCAATGTATGCGAAAAATAAGTTGAGAATGATAGGAGAACTTTGTATGAAATCGAGTGAGATTTTGAACAAGATACGAGAAATTTAATATTCATGAATGTTGGAAATTGTTTTCTCCTGGACTCAAGCACACATTAAACTTCATTAATCAAGTGTAAAGTATTAATCCATCAATTAGAAAAATTTTAAACATTGAGATCCATGGATGTATAGTCTAATCTCGGCTTATCATCATTAAGAGATCCAATCGTCAATTTCATGATATCATTGGTAACCAACAAGAAAATTCATGACAACCAAAACCTAATCCAAAACTTGCCTCATAGATTAACCTATTAACTTGTGATTTTTCTATTCAAAGTAATGCCAAGGAAGGGGAATCAAATCCTCACCTATAGGGAGCAAACCTATGGTGAAGATCGTACACCTGACTCTTTTTCACATATCATTCATGGGGAATTAACTCTACACCTATAGGGAGCAAACCTATGGTGAAGATTAATTATCCAACCTTTTCAATTTTTATACCATGATGGCAAGATATTTCAGGCTGGTTGTTTTCGTGCTTAGTGATTACCAAGTTAATCCTTCGATATGGAACTGAAATCTTAATGTGTAAGCAAGACGTGTCCTGAAATCATGATTCAATCAATGTTTAAAATCTCTAATCATGGATTGATAATTCAAACTCAACTGTGGAATCTATCAAGTAGCTAAATCCAAGAGTCATAAATTACCAACATCACGTATCTCATAATTCTAAATCAAAGATAGATGTCAAAATCACATTGAATTTACAAGAAATGTCAGAAAAATTTTAAAATTTTTTCACAATTTTCACAATTTTTACTCAAGACCAAGAAAATACTGATTAGGAAGCGTAATCTCCCACCCCCAACCTAAAATGTACATTGTCCTCAATGTAAAAGATCTAAACATGGAACAACAAAAGTAAAGTGATGGGAAGATAGTACCTGGATAACGAATCAAGAGAGAGACTTTCTAAGAGATCATAGCATGGAAGATGGTTAGCACGAGAGAAAAAGAAAAATAAAAATGATGAAAATAAAATCCTACCTATACTACTTTCGCAGGTGCTCTCGATTGCATTTAGCGTATGCAACAAGCCTTTAAACCCCTAGGTTACCTCTAGTGGACGAGTTGTAGTCTCGTGAGGGTTTGCAGTAATGTTACCCACAAACATTGAATCATCTAACTAGAAAAATGAAATGAAAAGCTGGGTTGCCTCCCAGGAGCGCTAAATTTACGGTCTTCAGCCAGACAAATAAAGCAACAATTCTAGTCCTATGAAAACGATAAACCTACCTATACCTCCATCAGACTAGGAGATCAGTCCTGGTAAACAGGAGCAATCCAAAGCATGGACATGTCCTCTGAATCAAATGTCTCGACAAATGACTTTAATCGATGTCCATTTACTTTAAACTCCTTGCCATTGTCGGGATCTTTTATCTCGACGGCCCCATGAGGATAAGCAGTAACAACAATGTAAGGGCCGGTCCAATGAGATCGAAGCTTACCCGTAAAGAGATGTAGTCGAGAGTCATACAAGAGGACTTTCTGACCGGGCGTGAATGATTTCCGTAGAATATGTTGATCATGAAACGCCTTCATCCTTTTCTTGTAAATTCTCGAGTTTTCATATGCATCGTTCTGGATTTCTTCCAGTTCATTTAATTGAAGTTTGCGTAACGAACCAGCGTTGTTCAGATTGAAATTTAGATTTTTGATCGCCCAGTATGCTTTATGTTCCAATTCTACCGGCAAGTGACAAGCCTTTCTATAGACAAGTCTAAAGGGAGATGTTCCAATATGAGTTTTAAAAGCTGTACGGTACGCCCATAAGGCATCGGTCAATCGGATTGACCAGTCCTTACGATCAGGGTTAACCATTTTCTTTAGGATATGTTTGATCTTCCTATTGAAAATTTCAGCTTGTTCACTTGTCTGTGGATGGTATGGGGTGCTCACCTTATGAGAGATACCGTATTTCTTCATTAAGCTCTCAAATGGTCTATTGCAGAAGTGTGAGCCCCCATCACTAATGATGGCTCGAGGCGTTCCGAACCGCGACAGGATATTTTCTTTCAAAAATTTAATGACCGTGCGATGGTCATTTTTGCGGAACGGAATTGCTTCGACCCATTTAGTGACATAGTCTACGGCGAGCAAAATATACAGATTTCCAAATGATTGGGGGAATGGTCCCATGAAATCGATGCCCCAACAATCAAATGCTTCTATAATAAGGATGGGATTCAAGGGCATCATACTTCGACGGGACAATGCTCCCAATTTCTGACAACGCTCACAAGCTTTGCAAAACTCATGAGTGTCCCTGAACATAGTGGGCCAGTAGAAGCCACACTGTAAAATCTTGGCCGTGGTCTTTTTAGCAGAAAAATGACCACCACAGGCCTGTGAGTGACAGAAGGAGATGACACTCTGATGCTCATCGTCTGGTACGCATCTCCTTAAGATTTGGTCTGGGCAATATTTAAACAAATATGGATCGTCACAGAAAAAGTTACGCACCTTAGTAAAGAATTTCTTCTTATCTTGTGACGTCCAGTGTGTCGGTATGGCACCTGTAGCAAGATAATTAGCAATATCAGCGAACCAATGTGAATGGGAGACTCTAAACAGTTGTTCATCAGGGAACATGTCATTGATATGGGTCGCCTCAAGGGAATCAGAGGTATTAAGGTGAGAAAGATGATCGGCCACTACGTTCTCTACTCCCTTTTTATCTTTGATTTCCAAATCAAATTCTTGGAGCAGAAGGTTCCATCGTATCAGGCGGGGCTTAGAATCATTCTTAGAAAGAAGATACTTAAGTACCGCGTGATCTGTGTAGATGATGATCTTGGATCCGATCAGGTATGACCTAAATTTGTCCAAAGCAAACACTACGGCTAAGAGTTCCTTTTCCGTAGTCGAATAGTTCACTTGGGCAGGATTTAGAGTCCTACTTGCGTAGTGAATAACGTAAGGCCGCTTATCTTTTCTCTGGCCTAGAACCGCTCCAAGAGCATAATCAGAGGCGTCGCACATAAGTTCAAAAGGAAGACTCCAGTCAGGTGGCTGCATGATAGGTGCAGTGGTTAACATGCCCTTAAGCTTAGTGAAAGCTTCTTGGCACTGCTCAGTCCACTCGTACGGTGTATCCTTTTGAAGAAGATTACATAAAGGACGAGAGAGGAGACTAAAGTCCTTTATAAACCGTCTGTAAAGCCTGCGTGTCCTAAGAAGGTTCGCACGTCTCTGATATTCTTTGGTGGAGGGAGATTAGAGATAAGATCGATTTTTGCCTTATCTACCTCGATTCCTTTGGACGAGATGATATGCCCAAGGACAATTCCTTTTTGAACCATAAAATGACACTTCTCCCAGTTAAGTATCAAATTTTTTTCTTCACATCTTTTCAGCACACACTTAAGACTTGCTAAGCATTCGCTGAAAGATGAACCAAAAACAGAGAAATCGTCCATGAAGACCTCTAGATATTTCCCCACCATATCAGAAAAGATACTTGTCATGCATCGCTGAAAGGTGGCAGGGGCATTACATAACCTGAATGGCATCCTTCTTAAGCAAAGGTGCCATAGGGACATGTAAATGTGGTCTTTTCCTGATCCTCAGGGGCGATTTCAATCTGATTATAACCTGAATACCCGTCGAGGAAACAATAATAGGAATGACCAGCTAGCCTTTGCAGGATTTGATCAATGAAGGGCAAAGGAAAGTGGTCTTTCCTTGTGACAGTATTCAGCTTTCTGTAGTCAATGCACATTCTCCAACCAGTAGTAACTCTGGTCGGCACGAGTTCATTATTGGCATTGGCTACGATGGTGATCCCGGACTTCTTAGGAACCACCTGAGTTGGACTCACCCATTGACTATCGGATATGGGGTAAATGATCCCCACTTCCAATAGTTTGAGAACCTCGGCCTTAACCACTTCCTTCATGTTTGCATTTAGTCTACGTTGTGATTGCCGAACAGCCTTTGCATTGTCCTCAAGATATATATGGTGAGTACAAATCGATGGGTTAATTCCCTTGAGGTCCGCTATCGTCCATCCAAGAGCTCCCTTATGCTCAATAAGAGTAGATATCAGCATACTCTCCTGTTCTTTCTCCAGGTGGGCAGAGATTATCACCGGATATGTCTCATATTGACCTAAATAGACATATTTTAAATCAGAGGGCAAAGGTTTTAAGTCAAGCTTCAGTGGCTTGAGGTTAGACGATAGAGGCACTACATCAGTTTGGGGCAATTCTTCAATGTGTGGCCTCCACCGGTTAACTTCAAGTACTGGTGTAGTATCAAGCATGACACATGTCTCCCTAATTATATCATCATCAAGATCATGGGAGTGGGCCAGGCACGTCTCTAGAGGATCAGAGGATAAGGTGAGAGGTGTTCTATCTTCCACAAAAGAATCAATCATGTTAACATCGTGGAAATCGTCATCATCCTCTGAGTTGTTGCCGTTGTTGAAAAAGATATTTAATTCCAATGTCAAATTTTCAAAGGACATAGTCATGACACCATTCCTGCAATTGATAATTGCATTTGAAGTGGACAGGAATGGGTGACCAAGAATGACGGGAATCTGAGTGCTCGTGTCGTTGATGGGTTCGGTGTCCAAGATGATAAAATCAACAGGATAGTAAAATCTATCAACCTGTACCAGCATATCCTCGATGATCCCTCTTGGTACACGAACAGAACGATCAACAAGTTATAGTGTGGTTCGGGTGGGTTTTAATTCACCCAAACCTAACTGTTGGTATACCGAATAGGGAATCAGATTGACGCTTGCTCCTAAGTCAAGAAGTGCGTGGTCAATTCGATAGTTCCCGATTACACATGATATGGTTGGGCAACCGGAATCTTTGAATTTTTGCGGCACATCTTGTTTTAGGATGGCACTCACTTTCTCAGTTAAGGAGATCTTCTTTTGAACACTTTTCCGTCATTTGGTAGTGCATAAGTCCTTTAGAAATTTAGCATATGAAGGTACTTGTTTTATAACATCAAGCAGAGAAATATTGACTTTCACTTGTTTCAACACCTCTAGGATATCCTGAGAGTTAGATAGACGTTTTGGTTCAACCAACCGTTGGGGAAACAGAGCAACTGGCTTTTCTAAAGGTTTCGGTTCAAATTTTTGTGGGGCGCCACTAGATCCATCATTGTTGTCCTCTTCTGGTTCTTGAGGCTTTTCGGGCCTAACCGGAAGGGTTTTATCAATAATCTTCCCACTCCTAAGAGTGACGATGATTTAGCGTGCCCCATTTGATTTGAAGAGCTGGGATTACCTGTCTCGTATTATGGTTTAGGATTGGGGATTGGTTGTGCAGGGAGCATCCCTTTTTCCATAGCCGTCATATGTGAATCTATTTTTTTGCATAAAATCTGAAATTCCTTACATTGTCCGAGCCAGCTCTTGTATGGAAATTTGAACCGATTCTTCTTGAGGTTTTCCCTGATTTGGATTTTGATTGAAGAAACCTTGAGGGGTAGCAGTTTGTCCGTTCCTCCAACTAAAATTCGGATGATTTTTCCAGCCAGAATTGTACATATTAGAGGGTGGTCCATTGAAAGGTCTTTAATAGTTATTTACGACATTAGATTGTTCATTCAATACTTCTCGAAAGGCAGGTATTGAAGGACAATTTTCAGTAGTATGAATGTTGCAATCACAGATGCCGCAAACACTTTCATTAACCTTTTTCTTCCTTCCATGGCCTCAAATTTTCTGGTGAGATTGGCCACCTTAGCATTAAGATCATTATCTTCTTTCAAGAGATATATTCCTCATTTTTCCCTTGAATGAGTCGGCCTAGACGTAGTGTTCGTCCTTGGGTAATAGTCTCATGATTGTGTTTTTTCAGCGAGACTATCGAGGTAATCCCATACCTCGTCGACATTTTTATTGATGAATTCTTCGTTACACATTGTCTCGACCATTTGGCGCATGGAAGATGTTAGCCCATCATAGAAAAAATTTGTAATGCGCCATATTTCAAAGCCATGTTGTGGGCATGCATTAACCAGATCCTTGAACCTTTCCCAACATTGGAAGAATGTTTCATCTTCCTTTTGGGCAAAGTTCATGATTGCTCTCCTGAGGATAATTGTCTTATGATGTGGGAAAATTTTCTTTATAAATTCCCTCTGCATATCATTCCATGTGCCAATGGATCTAGGACGCAGTGAATGTAACCACGTCTTGGCTTTTTCTTTCAAGGAAAATGGAAAGAGTTTCAGCCTAATAGTATCCTCAGATACATTAGGAAAGTATAAGGTGCCTATGATTTTATCGAACTCTTTCAGATGCAAGTATGGTTCTTCAGACTCAAGCCCATAGAACTTAGGAAGGAGTTGGATAACCCCTGGCTTGATGTCCATATGTCCTGTATTCTCAGAAAAAATCATGGGCATACTCACCCCCGCCGGTTGTAATAATCTCGTAAAGTACGAGGTGGGGGTGCCTGATGCACCTCATTCTCATCATGTACTTCCTCAACCCTTGGTTGGGGTAGTGCTTGAGGTTGATTTTCAGCCATAACGTCTTCTAACTCAGGAGAATTCAAGTGGTGTCTAGTCCTGCGATGAACAGTCAACCCCTCAACTAATCCTCTTTCAGTCACGAGACGTCGAGTGTTGTCGCGTGCCCAATGGGGCATAAAACACACTCAGCCCTCAAATTCTAACTTAAACCTAAAAAAGAAAATAAAAATCTAGGAAAAGGGAGGGTTGGAGAGAAGTTACCAAATCGGAGTTCCTAAGTTAAAAACCTGCAAAACAAACCAAAATAAGTTAGTTTCTAAGAGTAGAAAGTCCTAATTAAAAATAAACTAATTTTTAGAGAAAATAAGAAATTTCAAAGAGAGAAGAATTAGAAAGAGCTTACTAAATTAGAAGCTTCCTACAAAACAGAAAAATTGGGTTAGTTCCTAAACAAAAATTTATAGAAAAATTCTAAAACAAGAAACAGGGTTAGGATTCCTAAAAAGAATTAGAATTAGAATCTCACTAAAAAGAAGAAATAAATTTCAATCTAAATCTAGAATAGAAAGGAAGAATTTAAAATAGAATTTACTAATTTAGAAACTATCTTAGAAGCCTATAAAACAAGAGAGACAAGTTAATTTCTAAAAATTAAGAAAATCTAAACCTAATCTTAAACTAATCTTAAAACTAATTAATTTTAGAAAAACGTAACCAACAGTCCCCGGCAACGGCGCCAAAAACTTGTTCACTCCCCAAGTGCAGGGTTGTGATGTAGTAATAACTCAGTAAGACCGAGGTCAAATCCCAAGGGACTGAAACTTGTGCGTTATCTAAAATTAACTGAAAATAGAACTAGAATGAGATGAAATCTGAATTGAATTATAAATTGAGGAATAATTATAAACTATTAATCTAAAACTTATAGGAAAAATCAAAGGTAAGGAAACTAGGGATTCAGAGGATCCACTTGTAGAGATCAGGGAGAACTTATGCTTGCATCAAAAATTATGGAAATTACTGAACTGCCGTTGATCTAGTTTTCAAAGATATGAAAGAAAGATGAATTAGAATGGATTCCATCACCAAACCATGCCCAAAGACTATGGCAAACAACAGAATCAAACTAATTACCACCCAATCACATGTATGCAAGTTAGGAAGGGTACCGACATCCAACCATGCCCAGGAGACTATGGTGAACAATAGGGCTTCCTGACATCATAAACATTAAAGAGAATGGAAATATTTAAAGTCATTGCAGACCCATTGTAATTTCAGTCACAACAGACCATTAAAAACCTAAAACATTCCCATAATAATTAACTAAAATCAACGTCAATTCATGCATTAAAATTTAAATAAAATCAAGTCTCCCATCTCACTACAAGCTTCACCTCTTAGCCCTAGCTAAGAGGTTTAGCCAGACATGGATGGCTAAATCTCCACAATTGAAATAAATTAAAAAAAATAAAAAGAAAATACTCTTTTTTTCTTCTGCTTCACGTCCCTGCCCGAGCCTCCACGTCTCTCTTTTTCTTCCTTCCTAGACCTGAATGAATGCTCTCCACGTTTAAAACCTCCTTTTATAGCTGCTGGAAGGCTGGAGTCTGTGACAGAGTTGTAGCAGGACACAGTGTAATTTTCACAGCCAAGTTCGGTGCCTCGAAACACGCTACTTTCCTCGCTCAAATTTTAAAGAAACACCGTCCCTTAGTACTTTCTTGGGTTCTCTACATGATAGACGGTTCAGATCTGCCATATGATCAAAGATGGTGGGCCAAAACCGCCTGAAAAAGTTGATTTTTACGGATGTGCGAAACCTTTCGCACCATTTCGCTGTTATGATTGGTGGGCCCCACAAAAGTATTTTCTGAAAAATTCACCCCGTCCATTAGATTAAGAACGAAATTTCAGTCAAGAATAGGTGATTTTGAACGTCAATTGACGTGGCCCAGAGAAGAAATCACAAAAGAATCAGTTTTAAATGTTGTAGGGCAGCGCTTTTGTGGCCTCTGTATCTCACACGTGTGCACGCATGGGTGAAAAGTGACAACATGGTTTTGTAGTGCTCACGGCTGTCGCAAAACGGCCAGCGAGCACGTGTGGGGCCCGTGTGGGGCCCACAGCTGATCGCAAAAACGGCCAGCGGCCGTACATTACGCGGACGCGAAAGCAGAAGTTTCTTCCGCTGTGATGATCGGTGGGGTCCACTGAGCTTTCTTTTTGAAAATCTACACCGTCCATTGGTTTCAGGATGAAAAACCGTCCAGGAAGGGGTGTTTTTGGAGCATTTTGGTGTGGCCCACAGAATCTGTAACCCAGCCATCCATCCTGCGTTTTCCATCCATCTACGTCCGTACCTCTCATGTATAAAGTTTCGAACCGATCAGATGTCGGGAACCATGTGATCTTGCATTCTGGATGCGTTTCAAGCCACTTGAGCTTCAGTTTCTTAGTTTTCTCAGATTTCTGACCGTGTATGTCTGTCAATCTTGGTTCCCTGGAGTGTGTCCCATGATTTGGTGAATTTGGAGCGTTAAATCCATGCATTTAGTATCCTATTTCGATCCAAGCTTGTAAAATCAACCTGCAACATTCACACGATTAAATCAGCCGTTAAACACTATTTTGCTCGTAAATCCGGACAATATTTGGGGTCTAATATGCACTATTTGACCCTCAATAGTGTAAATGTATGTATTAATAACTATTGAGTAAATGGTGTTGTAGATTAGCGTTGAGACTGGATTCTCAACTAATTTGATGATGTACATGATTCTTCCATACTCGTTGTATTTCAATTGATTACCTTATGTGTGAAGTACTCGTGTATGGTTAACTGCTTATGATGTATGTTATAATATGCTGATAACATGTTGGAATTTCTTGTATTTCAATTCTGCCTCTCTCATGTGATTACTGATTCACGTTACATGTGCTTGGGGCTATACTCTAGTCCAGGCAGTCGGTAACAGATTTGAATTCGTGGTTGGATTCTATTCACCACGAAGGATGTGTATGACGAACCCGAGTCGTACTAGGGTTGTCGGCAGTGGTTAGGCCACACGAAGTGCTTGTGCACTTCATGCCGGTCGATTCAACGTGCGCTCGTGCTAGTCGGACTCATCAAGTAATCCGACTGACCATTGTATGTTCACCTTGTATTCATCATAACTGCTTGAACCTAGGGTACTGAACTTACCAGTGATAACCCTAATAACCGTGGTACCTTGATCCACTAAGACTCATGAGCCGGGCATGGTGGTATGGGACAACGTGGTCGAGCTGTCGGCCTACGCTGGGGCCACAAACCTCCCCGTAGTAACCATTGAGCAACCCAGACTCGTGAGCAGATTATGGTGGTATGGGACACTATATTCTTGCTGTCGGCCTATACTGATAAGGTGATGGGGGAGCGGCGCAACGAGTGCGAGCAACAACCCTGACAGCCCTTGCAGCGACCTAGAAATATATCATCGTATGAGATTACTATGAGTGACGACCCTAGACAGGATCCTTGTTGGAAATGATATAAGGGAAGTACCCTAGTTTTCCAATCCTGCTGTATGAAAAGGACTAATAACAACTTGGTAATCATATTCATATCGCACTGGATGTGCCTGGAAGATGTGGAGCATTAAGGGAAGAAAGTATACCGCGGACGTAAGATGGTGTCACATGAGGGAGTATGTCGGTGAGGGCATCCATCATGTCATTTCATTCTTGCATTAATCACAGTATTTAAAAATGTTTGATTGCTTGCTTTACCATTATCGCTTGATTGATTTGATAACATGCTAACCTTTGCTCTATGATTCCACTGAGTTAGCTACTCACTCTCACGTTACGGGACGGTGTTGCGCACACCAACCAGTCCCTATTTTAGTTTCAGATGATGACGATGCTTGCGAAGCAGAGCCGGACTTGATGATGATGAGGAGGATCCCTCCTATATGCAGGTTCTGATCGATGGGTTTAAAGGGTTACTGATTAGATGCCATTACACTTGGTATTTTGCCTTTTATTTCTACACCCATGTATATTCTTTTCTTTCTATTTTGGAGTATACATGTATTTAGTTAACCTGGTAACATGTTCACACTCTGGAGACTTACAATCATTTATATATTTTATATATCTATCACATTCTTCCGCTTGCTAATTTAACTGTCTCTGGAGTATGATATGTTATTTTGGTTTAGTCCTAATCTTGTTTAATGCCATTCTACAGACAACATGCATTCATCATTATCTATGTTGCATAAGTGACGTTTTGGAACTCGGGAGTTGAGTTTTTACTCGACCCCCGATTTTTGGGGCGTCACAGATGGTATCAGAGCATGATTTGGATTAAACTGGACCTGGGTTGTAAGACCCGTATCCTAATCCGCACTGTTCCGTGGATTCCCGCGACCCTTCTCGCCAGATTCCGGCAATCCGCGACTTATGGTTGACGTTGCGCACGACCGTAAGTCGTATCCTATTTATTTGAGCCGGCTTAATCCAAGACTTGTATCGTTGCGACCGCACCGTCGCCGCGGTTCCAACGCCGCAACTCACGCACCGATCCAATACCCAGACGATGAGATACGGACCCACGTTCAGTTCGAGCAAAAACACCGCGCGTTGCAAATCCCAAGGAATCTCTACAATATGTCCCATCAATCCCATCAATCACCCATCAATCACCTCTCATGTCAAGTACACACACACCCATGCTTCCTTTCTCCACAAGTCAAGCAACCACCCAAGTCAACTAACACATCACCTCACCCATCACTCACCTCACCCATCACTCACCTCACCCATCACTCACCTCACATCACTCCATCTCTCATTAATCACACCTCTCTCCCTCTCATTTCTCAACACTTCAACCCAAGCAAGGGAGAGCATCCAACGTCCAAGTCTCCCCATGGAGAGAAGTGCATATGTGAGGCCCACTTTCCACTCCCAAATCTCCCATCCTAGCCATCTAATTCCCATCTCCACCATCTAAGTGAAGCTATAGGTGACCGGCTATCCAACGGACCAAGAAGATCAAGAGGTGGGTGCTTCTATAGGGTAGATTTATGTATTTTTATGGTGGACCAAGTGAGGCCCACCGATCAATGGTGTGGATCTCACTTGGGACCTTTATTTGTGGCCGATGGACCACTTAGATCATCATGATCGTTCCATGATGGGGCCATTCTCCATGGACCCCATCATGATGTTTATTTCATTTCAAAAAGGTCATCTAGACCGTCCATAACGGTGGAGAATGGATCTCCACCGTTGATTTACATTTTTGATGGTCCTTCGTTCAAAGGGGTCCGTTGTTGTATGATTTCATGTAAGGGAGGGCCCATAATGACGGGGACCCTCCATCATAAGCCGTGTCCCACTCTCCATGTCTCTCTCTCTCTATTTTATTCTTTATTTTTAATTTATTTTATTTTATTTATTACAAAAAGAATGGGGTGGCCCACTTGAATAGATCCCATCTGGATGCATTTATTTTATCCAAGTGGGGCCCACCTTTCACACCATTTTCATGCCGCCCATCAGGTGGTGGCCCACTTCATCAGAGCCTGTCATATAAAAAAAAAAAATAATAAATAAAATAATAAATAAATACATAAGTTTATTTGACCGTCCAGCGTCCCAGACGCTGGACGCTGTGAAGAAAAAAAAAAAAAAGAAAAAGAGAAAGAAAAAGGGAAGAAGGAAAGAAGAAAAGAAAAAAAATTGGGTGGCCTCCTTGCATAGGCCCCACCCTGATGCTTATATCCGATCTGAGCCGCCCATCCTCTTACCCACGGCATTGTAGCCGTTGGGTAGAAGTTTGGAGCTGATCCAATCACCTGGTGGGCCATAGCGTCAAAGGTCGCACCTTTACCATTCAAATATCACTTTCTTAGTTTATTTCACTTCCATGCATCAAAAAAATTCAAACTCTGGACTCATTTGGACGGCCTCGGGCCACTGATCGTAATGGCCGGAGTAGATTTCATTTTCACGGGCCCCACAGGCCAAAAACCGCGGAAAAACCGCTTCCTTCCAAACCTCTTTTTCTTTAAAACGAGCAGCAGAGGCGCTGCTGCCCCTGCCCATGTCAGACGCCCAGCGGCGGGCGGTCGGCGGACGCCAGGCCGTCCACGGCTCCCCGGGCGGGCCCCACCATGATGCATATTTTGTATTCACACCGTTCATCAGGTTGCCCACCCACTGACGTGGCTCCCCTCCAAGTTTCAGGTCCATCCGAGATTCAGGCGGCCCACACCACAAGAAACAGTGGTGATTACAATCTACCATTGAAATCCTTTTGGGGTCCACAGAAGTTTTTGGACCAAGCCGAAATTCATTTTTGTTATTCACCCAGGTCCCTATGACCTTGTAAAGGGATTGGATGGATTATAAACATTTTGGTGGGCCCCACATGGGACCCACAGCGATGTATGTAGCTTAATTCCACCGTCCGTACGGACGGTGGAGCCCAATACAATATGTGTGTGGGAGTACGTGGGTGTGTACGCGCGTGTGTGTGCATGTGTGTATGCATGTGTGAGTGCACATGTGCGTGTGCATGTAGGTGTGTGTATATACAATATTATATATATTTCGTATAATATGGTGTATATATATATATATACATATATATACTTACCTATGTATATATACTGTATATGTATTATATAGTATATTATAATTTTGGTGGACCTTCATGTGACCCCCGCCACGATGCATATGTTGCATCTAAACCGTCCATTTATTCGTTTTTATATAAAATTATTTTATGGCATGGGCCAAAATGAAACAGATCTATGGTTCAAATGGGCCACCATGACACGTGTATAGGGCCCTTTATTGATTTAACCTTGGCCATTTATTGAGGCCTACCTTGGTATATATATGAGGACTAAATGGTCACCCATTTGGTACATATAAGGGCTACGGAATTAAGCTCATCTGGTATTATAATGCCCATGGGTTTGGGCCCATTTGACATATGCAATACCCATGGGATTCGGCCCACCTACTCTATATAAAGCCCCTGGGAACAAGCCCATTTGATGTGTATGGGGCACAAAGGGAGTAGCCTAGTTGATATATTTATGTGCATAGGCCCATCTAACATGTTTAAAGCCCAAGTTGTGAGACCACTTTAATGTATTTCAAGGCCCATGGATCGTGGACCATTGCAATGTACATAAGGCTCATTAGTGAGGCCCATTAATGCAAACCATTTAGTGAATGTGAGGCCCATGTAATACGACCCATTTGAATATATCTAAGGCCCATGAATCAACGCCTAACGGATGTCCTTAGGGTCCATTGCAATGTACGTTTCTCATGGTTCGTGAAATGATATTTATGGCGAACCGTGCCTGGGAAACAATGTTGGTTTGACGTCCACATTGTATGTACGATGTTGGTTAAATGTCCGCATTGTAATTCTCTTTAGGGCCTATTGGTAGGTCCATACCTGTTACTATTCATTGCCTAATAACATGTTTAGAATAATCTCATAACTCATGCCCATACGCATCATATGTATGCTTGATATGAGAATGACTGATCATAGCATACGCCATTGGACAGACCATCTATGGGGCTCGTTAGGTGACTGAGCACCCCACATGATCGCGCAGTACGCGCTGGATTGCTGCATGTTTTGACAGCGTGATTCATGCATCTCGCATACGTATGACTTGATCACTGCACGCCCTAGCAACATCAGGGCCGTGGCTCCACAGGTACATCGTGGATGGCCGTATTGGATACCGGAAATACTTATTCTAGCACTGTGGGCACTTAGGATGTCCTTGGGTGAGAGTCCCAGAACCTTGTTGGTACCAGGAGATGCTCCAACGTCTAGACCGAGTGGATACACGAGCGCCCGAGTGCCAAATACCAGTAGGCCGCGTCTCCCACTGTGTCGTGGTCGGTTGGAAGGGGGTGTGGCCTTATCCGCCTGAGTGAGAGGGCTATAAGCTAGGCTGAGTTTGACTAGCTCGCAAATGAGTCCGCTATCGACGAGCCGGGTAGGTATTGGCATACTACTGGTCAGGCGGATAGTGAGGTCTTATCCGCTTGCTTGACTGTGCAGCTAGGGAGGTGGCAGTCTCTGCATGTGTATTGGACCCCGGTGATATCCAGAGAGGAACTGTACTGGTATACGCATGTGAGGAATACCGACTTGCTTGGATTGCATTTCGCATATGACATTTGGCTATGTAGGCCTTGCATCGCATCGGTGTGGCCGATGACATTCATATCTTGCATCATGCCTTGCATTACACAGCCTTGGTATATTCATGGACTTACCGCATGCTTCCGCATTGTTCTGACATTGTACACTTGGCGTTTGCCTTACGCACACACTTGCACCATCCTCTAAGCTTTTGAAAGCTTATGCACGATAGTTGCGTGCAGGTAGCGTTGGACGACAGCAGCGCTGAGACAGGAGTGCACATCAGGACCTTTTTGGAGCTTTTGATCACCTTGTATTTCCCTTTCTGCATTGTACTTAAAATTATTGTTATAGTGGATACGTGGTGATGTTGTTTTGTGACTTGGTTATGTCTGTGGTTATGCTCCTTTACAAAAAAAAAAATTTCATTCTGAAAATCCTCCTTGTAGGATCCCAGGATCGGAATCTGGCATTAGATTATCAGAAGCCGAGAATGGGGCACTACGGAGGCTGTCGACACCGGATTCGGCAATCGAGATTCATGTGAATCCGATTTTCGGGTTTGGGGCGTGACATGGGTTATGGTTACACACTGCACACTGACGCCAATTTAATGTAGGAGGGTGAGAGAACAATCTACAAACAAGTTTACGACCCCTAGTTTGTTTGTCGGCGAAAGTTTACTGAAAATGATAGCCGAGATCGAGTCCGTACACACTCATGATCACACACAAGGATCCCAAATCACTCTTAGACCGTCTATTGACGAGTCTAGACCTCTAAAGACCCTATCCCAGTCGTTAAAAATCGCTAAATGCGAATATACATCAGTTAGTACCCGAAATGACCCGAAATAGATTGAAACGGAGTCGTGGGCCTACCTACGCTGATCTGGAATGATCCAGGGTGGGACCCACATGAATTTAGGGATGCCAGGGCAGGAGGACCTCGCCCAAATGGCGAGACCTCGCCAATCATCACAGAGATCGGCGAGTACCTCGTCGAGTCGGCGAGGCCTCGCAGTACAGTGGGCCCCACTCGGGCGGGCCTTCGGGCCGATGCACTTTGGGGGTTAAGGTAGCCCCCCTAGCTATGGGCCGTTCGTTAAAACTACCCCAAAACCCTACCTCCTTCACAAAAGATACCCCCAAGCTCTCATTTCCTTCCCTATTTGCTGTTTTCTCTTTCAAATCCCATTTCCAATCGCTCCCATCATCATTTTCGGCCACAATCCACGCCACTCCATCGTTCATAGCCATACACACTCCCCTCTCTCTCCATTCTCATTCGTTTGGAGCTCTAACACCCTCCATTTGAAGCTCAAATCGTGTGAGCTTCTAACCCAACCCATTTCACCCTTTTCCCTTTGCAACCCCAGCCTTTTGGGGCCTGTTTCCCTCCTCTATCAAACCTAGATTCGTGGCAGCCAAATAGGTTAGCCCTTTCTCCCCCTTTCCTTCATCTTCCATGGCCTTTATAGAGGCTATTTTAGCTTTTTTCTCCCTTTCCACCGTCCTCTCTCTCATGGGAAAGAGAAAGGGTGCTCCTCCTCTTCTTTCCCCTTCATTAGACCCTTTACACTCTCTTTTTGGTCTCAAAATCGTGCAAACCTCAAATCCCATTTTCTCCTTCCTAGGAAATAGATTTCCTTCATCATTTTATGCTTCCAACTGGCCTCCACTGTTGCATACATCTCTCATCTCCTTTTTTTCACTTGTCTTGAGTTCACAAACCCCTCTTTGTGGCTCATTACCTCACAACTCAACAACCCATCAAACCCCATTCCTTTTATCCCTTTCTTCCACTTCCTATGGCTCTATTTGAGTTCATTACTTAGGAATTCATCATCATGGGATTTGAAAATCCCATCTCACACTTTCCAACACAAGATCCATTTTTCAAAGCCTTTGAAATTGATTTGAATCTCAACCCACCCACCTACTAAACATGTCACTCTCAATTCTTAGGTGGGAGTAGGAAAGCAATCCCATTTGACACAACTTGAGACCACTGGCCACATATGCCCTTGGAGTTTTGAGCCTAGAGTTAGTACTCCTAGATTTGAAAGATCTGACGATGTAGGGAATCCAATTTCAATTAGATAATCTTGACTCTAAGTGATAGAACAATCCCCTGTAGTAGAAATGGTATGAAACCATTTAACGTATAGGCTTAGGTTTTGGATTATAGCTAGTGAGTTACAGACTAGGCTACTAGTTGAATTAAGTAGTGTAAAGCCTGTATATGCTAAGGAATAGCAGGTTAGATTTGGTTGGAGTAGAACCTCACTCCTACGATAGATCTCCTTAATAGTTATAGACTTCTGTTATAACCCTTAGGAAAGTTGTTTTAACTTAGAACCATTCACTCTCAGGAAAAACTTATACATCCCTAAGATTGAACTTAGAATAAACCAGCACGCCCCTTAGAATTGCCTTCCCCAAGGGCTTATTGCATTCGGGATTTCGGAGCAAAAGGAACTGTATATATAAGCGAATTATTTGCGGTTTGAATTGACTTCTCAATTCTGGTAGTTGCCAATAAATCCAATGCTCTGATCAAGCAGAAGATCGGCATCGTCTAGGATTAAGAACTGATACGGTGAATTTTCTGTCCTAGGCAGAAAGTCTATGTATCCGGCTCAAACTACTACACAACTTTTCTTCCTTGTTGGCCCGACCACCCACAACCAAAAGTTATTGCTTTGCCTTTGAAAAATATTAAGGACATACAACCAATAGAGATTAGACATCTTGCCACAAGCTCACACCTGCCCCTGAACTCAATCACAATAGAGATTAGGCTTCTTTCTACAGCCATAAGTACCAATGTCATAGAACGCATCATTAGCAAAGAAAGACTAATGTATTGAGAGGTTGTTTCTCATTTCATGTCAAGGATAGGCCCTAAGTTACACATCGTTTCGATACACGGATCGAGACATAGATTCTTGAGCCTTAAGTAGGACTAAGTTTTGAGGAGGGGAGAACGTATTGAGCCCAATCTAGTTAGGATTAGCTAATACAACCATTGGATCAGAGTAGCGCAATGGAAGAGTGGTTGACCTCTTCCCCACTGGCCCAGGATCGAAGAAGTTGGTTTACATTATACGTAAGGTTAGGTCATTAAATAGGATTTGAACCTTCCTTAGAATGTCTATACTAAAGTCTCTCTAGGGACTCATTACCCTTAGCCAATTTTGGGGATGAAATTATGTTTTAAGGGGGGTAGATTGTAACACCCCGGATTTTTGCCAACCTGGGGTTAGACGCCCTTAGGCAATGGGTCAACCATAACACCTTGGTAACCTCTCAGAACCCAATTCCAAAGCCAAAGAAATCATTTAGAACCTAATTCTTTAGAAATTTAACATGAATTAGCCAGCGTTACACTAGATTTCCTACAAAATTAGCACCAACCACTTTAAATACGATCTGTAAGACCCAAATCCTATGGAATCATTGACGCTACCTTACCCTGAAAGCCAGGATCAAACTCTAAACCTATTTGTTCTCAGGAACCCTTTGAAACTTTGTATTGGATCTAAACCGCGCGTCGAAAGTCCGATAGCGATAATCTTAGACAATTACGACCGCCTGGTTGGACTTGACAATCATTTCAAAAATCAAGCCCAACTGATGTTCTGAGGCTATTTCATTGAGCTTGGAGCAAGGAGTGTGAGAAAGAGTGAAATTCTTTATAAATTAAATGTGATTTAAATAAATTTGGCACGTTTCGCTTGCGGGTTAAGTTTAAGCGTTCTGACCGTCGAAATCTGACCCAAAAATACCCTCGGATCAGGGAACATTTCTCACTGAAGTCAATGTACTTGGAATCTCTAATCGAGTCTCAGTGACCGCTGAACTGAAATTGGTCTGCCACGTGCGATCTGGGAACCCTATCAAACTGAAAACTTAATGTGATCAGGATCCAGCATCCATGAGCTTAAGTCCAACCGCATTCAGTCAGGGGACTTCCAGAAATGTCCTTTTGGATCGAAAAAGACCCGATTTGGTTGTAACCCAAGTATACCTTGACTTAAAGTTTATTTTGGTTATGTTTAGGCTTATAAAAAGGCCTTAACCTCTCTCTCACAAATTCCATACGAATTTGCAAAAATCTAAGAAAGAGAAGAGAGAAAAGAGAGAGAAAGTGAGAGAGAGTTGGAGCTTTCTCCTAGGATTCTTCCCTGCTGCTCCATGTGCCAGATCCTTCCACCTACATCGCTATTCTGGCGATTCCAACGCCGTTCTAGGTAAGAAAACCCTAACCCTAACCTGTTTTAGGGATTCTATCGATCCAAGTAATGAAGTAGCTCACATACCTCGTGTTGTAGGTTGTCAATCAGTCGTTGACGACGACGTAGAGTTCCTATTTGATTCATTATGCTCCTACGGCGTAAGGTGTGGATTTTAGACGCTTAGATTACCTGTTTCCAAAGCTTTCAATGCCGTTTAATGGTAGATTGCTGATAAGGATGCTGTTTGACATGTAGAACATGCTGTCTGTTTTTCATTTCGAATACGTACGAAGAATATGAGATTTAGGGTATTTTAGGTATTTATAGAAAATACTGTATGCGTACGTATTTTGCTGATATGATTGTCATGAGTATTTACCGTGTACCTATACTAGTTATACGTGTATGATCTGTTTGGCGAAGAGATTCGCCCTAATGCACATATTGACCGACATATGCTATGTAGACTAATGTGTGTAGACTAAGTGTTTGTTGAAATGCCTAAATCAATATGATTTAAGTCTGCCATATGTTTTGAATGTAAGAACATGATTGTTGTGTATTAGACATCTCCTTGATATAAGGATCTATCATATTATATGTGGAAATCAGCATACGTCAAATACGTTGGAGTTGTGTAATCTAAGTGTTTGTGTAAATGTATGTATTAGTAACTATTGAGTAAATGGTGTTGTAGATTAGCGTTGAGACTGGATTCTCAACTAATTTGATGATGTACATGATTCTTCCATGCTTGTTGTATTTTAATTGATTACCTTATGTGTGAAGTACTCGTGTATGGTTAACTGCTTATGATGTATGTTATAATATGCTGATAACATGTTGGAATTTCTTGTATTTCAATTCTGCCTCTCGCATGTGATTACTGATTCACGTTACATGTGCTTGGGGCTATACTCTAGTCCAGGCAGTCGGTAACAGATTTGAATTCGTGGTTGGATTCTATTCACCACGAAGGATGTGTATGATGAACCCGAGTCGTACTAGGGTTGTCGGCAGTGGTTAGGCCACACGAAGTACTTGTGCACTTCATGCCGGTCAATTCAATGTGCGCTCGTGCTAGTTGGACTCATCAAGTAACCCGACTGATCATTGTATGTTTACCTTGTATTCGTCATAACTGCTTGAACTTAGGATACTGAACTTACCAGTGATAACCCTGATAACCGTGGTACCTTAATCCACTAAGACTCATGAGCCGGGCATGGTGGTATGGGACACCGTGGTCGAGCTGTCGGCCTACGCTGGGACCACAAACCTCCCCGTAGTGACCATTGAGTAACCCAGACTTGTGAGTAGATTATGATGGTATGAGACACTATATTCTTATTGTCGGCCTACACTGATAAGGTGATGGGGGAGTGGTGCAACGAGTACGAGCAACAGCCCTCGCAACCCTTTGTAGTGACCTCGAGCGTAGTCTGAGTCTACGTGAGGCGATGACTCTTCTGTAGCAACAAGAGTACAACTAGGCCTGTATTGATAAGGTGATGGGGGAGCGGAGCAACGAGTGCGTGCAACAGCCCTGACAGCCCTTGAAGCGACCTACAAATATATCATCGTATGAGATTACTAGGAGTGACAACCCTACACAGGATCCTTGTTGAGAATGATATAAGGGAAGTACCCTAGTTTCCCAATCCTGCTGTATGAAAAGGACTAATAACAACTCGATAATCATATTCATATCGCACTGCATGTGCCTGGAAGATGTGGAGCACTGAGGGAAGAAAGCATGCCGCGGACGTAAGATGGTGTCGCATGAGGGAGTATGTCGGTGAGGACATCTATCATGTCATTTCATTCTTACATTAATCACAGTATTTAGGAATATTTGATTGTTTATTTTATCATTATCACTTGATTGATTTGATAACATGCTAACCTTTGCTCTATGATTCCACTGAGTTAGCTACTCACTCCTACGTTATGGGATGTGTTGCGCACACCAACCAGTCCCTATTTTAGTTTCAGATGATGGCGATGCTTGCGAAGCAGAGCCGGACTTGATGATGATGAGGAGGATCCCTCCTATATGCAGGTTCTGATCGACGGGTTTACAGGGTTACTGATTAGATGTCAATACACTTGGTATTTTGCCTTTTATTTCCATACCCATGTATATTCTTTTCTTTCTATTTTGGAGTATACATGTATTTAGTTAACCTGGTAACATGTTCACACTCTGGAGACTTACAATCATTTATATATTTTATATATCTATCACATTCTTTCGCTTGCTAATTTAACTGTCTCTGGAGTATGATATGTTGTTTTGGCTTAGTCCCAATCTTGTTTAATGCCATTCTACAGATAACATGCATTCATCATTATCTATGTTGTATAAGTGACATTTTGGAACTTGGGAGTTAAGTTTTTACTCGACCCCCGATTTTCGGGGCGTCACATTCTGGGATGTTGCCAAGCTGACCTCTTTACGGGTCTAGCCCTTCCATTATCGTTTAGTTGGCTCTCCAAGCCCCCTCGGCCTAAGTCTTAGTTGAATCCGATCTTTTAGAGTACTCTGCTCGTCGCTTATTTGGTGAGGACCTTTCATACTGTCGTATGATGAGCCGAGTTCTTCATTGGAGGGTCGGGTCATTATTAGGCTCTCTCCCTCAAGGGAATGCCTTGTTGAACCTCCGTAGGATTAGGTTCCGACCCCTTCTCAAAAGGATCGGACCATTAAGTTCGCGCTCGTATCGATAAAGCAATTGAGTAGACATTCATAAAGTAGAATTGAAACTTTTATTAAAAGCCTTAAAGGCTAGTCGCTCGGAGGCGTACACTTTATTAGGAGCCTTAAAGGCTAGTTCATCATGAGTAGTAGATCTTCAGGTGCTCAGCGTTCTAAGGATGAGGAAGTTGATGGCCTTCGAGATTTTTCAAATGATACAAGCCCGGTTTAGCAGATCTGACCACGCGATATGGTCCTTCCCAGTTAGGTCTGAGTGCTCCTACTCCCAGTTCATTTGTGTTCTGAAAAATTCGACGGAGGACGAAGTCCTTAAGGCGAAAATGCTTAATCTTGACCTTCGAGTTGTAGAAACGCGTAACTTGTTGATGTCGAACCGCTGCTCGGAGCTTGAAAATATCTCTGACTACCTCAAGTAAATCCAAATTTACGGCGATCTGCTCGGAATTTTGATTCTCTTCGAAGTTTCTCACTCGTGCCGTAGGGAGTCCAATTTCTACTGGCACCATTACTTACGAGCCGTAGGATAACGTAAATGGAGTTTCACCCGTTGAAGTCTGGGCTGTGGTCCTATAAGCCCAAAGGATGAAGGGGAACTCCTCGGCCCAGTTACCCTTTGCCTTTTCTAGCTTTGTTTTGAGATGGTGCTTGATGATCTTGTTGACCGCTTCTACCTGCCTATTTGACTGCGAGTGCCGAGGTGATGAGTAAGCATTCATGATCTAAGTCCCTGACACATACCACTGAACTTGTCATTATCGAATTGTCGGTCGTTATCAAATACGATGGTTCGTGGTATTCTGAACCGGCAGATGATATTTTTTCACACAAAATCGATCACTCTTTGCTCGGTGATCTTCGCGACAGGCTCGGCCTTGGCCCACTTGGTGAAGTAGTCGACCGCAACTATGGCAAACTTGACTTGTCCCTTCCCATTGAATTTTCTGACGAGCACGACATTCGTTATCCATTCGGGGTAGTATACCTCTTCTATGAAACCCGCATTGAGCAGGACAGAGACCTCCTCGGTAATGGCTTCGTATCGTTCGGCATCAAACAGCCTTCTTTTTTGATTCACTGGCCTGTGATCGGGATCCACGTTCAATCTTTGAACCAATACGTCAGGAGAGATCCCTGACATATCTGTGTGTGACCATGCGAAGACGTCTCGGTGCTGCTTCAAGAAGGCCAATAATGCGTTCCTCTGCTCGAAATTCAACGATGATCCGAGCTAAATAGTTTTGCTCGGGTCTGATTCATCGAGGGAGACTTTTTCATATCTTCAACTGATGATGAGCTTCATGTCGGTCCTCGGGGGTCCAAGGCGTCCACTACGAGCGCCTGTTTGGCAGCTCCTTTTCTAACTGCTATCGCATAACACCTTCGGGCCTCGCATTGGTCGCCTCGGAGATAACCGATTCCACCTTCAGCTGAAAACTTCATCATCAAATGGTAAGTTGAGACAACCGCCCTCATCGCATTGAGGGAGGGTCATCCCAGGATTATTGTGGACAGAGGGAACATTGACAATCAAAAAGTTCACCAGAAGTGTGACTTGATGCTACCCTTCTCCCACTGTTACTGGGAGGGAGATGGCCCCTTCGAAGATTACTCTTTCTCTAGCGAAGCCGTGTAGGGGAGTCTTCACGGGTCAAAATCGTGATCGTAAAATTTGCATCTTTTCGAACGCTTCGGAGTACATTACATCGGCTGAACTTCCAGTGTCGACCAAAATGCGATATACCTTGTGATTCGCTATGGTCATTGTGACTACTAGCGCGTCATCGTGCGGATGCTGGATCCCGCGTGCATCATCTTCCGTAAAAGTCAGGCTGCATGGAGTGACTCGGAGTTCCTTGCTGTGACGTTCCTTCAGGTGAACGTGGTGTTCCGGTTCGGATCTCCGAGAATGGACTTTTTGAGCCCTGTTTGAATCCCCACCCTCAGCTGAGCCCCCGAAGATCGTACGAATTTCGGCGGGTTCTTCTGGGGGATTGTTCGGCTGTTCTTGCGGTCGTTCCTCTCTCCGAACGGACTTCTCTTTTTTGGTGTATCGACATAGATGTCCCTTGCGGATGAGGGACTCAATCTCGTCTTTTAGGTCCACACAATCGTTCGTGTTGTGACCATGGTCCCGGTGAAAGCGGCAGAATTTTTGCTTGTCCAAATGCTCCTAGTCAACCCTCATGTAGACTGACCAATTAAGTAGCCTGTCTCCTCGGATATCTAGCAGAATTTGCTCGGCAGACGTATTAAGATGAGTATAAGAACAAAATTTTCCTTCTTGCCTGCGGCTTGGTCGACGATCACAGGAAGCGCGGTCGTCCGCCCCTTTGTCGTTCGGCTAGGAGTCTTCATTCCTAGGCCTCTTCTCTTTGTTTGTCGAGTCAGTTACTTATGTACCTTTACGAGTATTAGTGAACTCCTCGGCATTGGTATACTTCTGAGCCTTCGCCATGAAGTCTGCTAGCATTTTCGGTGGATTCTTTCCGATGGAGAAGGCGAACTTTCCTTCCTTCAGTCCACTTAGAATGGCCGTAAGTGCCATCTTGTCATCATAATCCTCGACCTGCAATGCTTCTTCATTGAAACGGGCGATGTAGTATTTCAACGATTCTTTCAGAGCTTGCTTGATGGTGAGCAAGTGAGTGATGGGTTTCCGACTTCTCTTACTGCTTATGAACTGCGTAAGGAATAGTCAACTTAATTCCATGAAAGAACCCACGAAATTTGGTTTAAGCTGACGATACCAAATCTGAGGGGACCCCATAAGAGTGATGGAAAACTCTCTACACATCATCGCATCCGTTGCGGTCTGAATTTGCATCCACGATCGGCAGGCTTCTAGATGTTCGGATGGGTCCCCAGATCCCAAATACTAGATGACAGGAGGCATCCGAAACCTCTGCGGCATCACCTCAGCCATGATGGCGGAAGTGAAGGGAGGCTCGGTCTCTTCCATTATCACCTAGATCTAGCAGGAACCGTCGATTGTTGATATTTTTTCTCCAATGTCAGGAACTGGTCTTTTAACTCCGTAAATCGTGCCTCCCAAGGATGTTTATTTTCAGTGATGATCTCTGGGGCATCCTCGATCTCTAGAGTTCTTCTTTCTCTCCTCCATTTCTAATTGATGACGAAGATCCATGGGTGGCTGTAACATCCTGAAAATCGAGGGTCGGGTAGAAACCCAACTCCCGAGTTTTAGAACGTCACTTATGCAACATAGATAATGATGAATGCATATTGTCTGTAGAATGGAATTAAACAAGATTGAGATTAAGTCGAAACAACATATCATACTCCAGAAACGGTTAAATTAGTAAGCGGAAGACTGTGATACATACATATAATATATAATTGATTGTAAGTCTCCAGAGTGTGAACATGTTACCAGGTTAAACATATACATGTATACCTCAAAATAGAAAGAAAGAATATACATGAGTGCTCCGAAAATATAAAATGACAAGTGTCATGGCATCTAATCAACCTCCCTGTAATCCCATTGATCAGAACACGCATAAAGGAGGGATCCTCCTCATCATCATCAAGTCCGGCTCCGCCTCGCAGGCCACGCCATCATCTGCAATTACAAAAGGGTCTGGTGGGTGTTCAAAACACCGTCCCGTAACGTGGGAGTGAGTAATTAACTCAGTGGAATCATAGAGCAAAGATTAGCATGTTATCAAATCAATCACGCGTTAATAGTAAAACAATCAATCAAACATTCCTAGATACTGTTATTAATGCACGCATGAAATGACATGATGGATGCCCTCACCGATATACTCCCTCATATGGCACCATCTTACTCCTGCAGCATACTTTCTTCCCACAGTTCTCCACATCTTCCAGGCACATGCAATGCGATATGGATAATGATTACCGAGTTGTTATTAGTCCTTTTCATACAGCAGGATTGGGAAACTAGGGTACCTTACTTATATCAATCCCAACACAGATCTTGTCTAGGGTCGTCACTCCTAGAAATCACATACGATGTTATATTTTGTAGGTCGCTGCAAGGGCTGCCAGGGCTATTGCTCGCACTCGTTGCACCGCTGCCCCATCACCTTATCAATACAGGCTTACTGTACTCTCGTCGCTACGGAAGGGTCGTCGCCTCCCTTAGACTCAGAATACGCTCGCGGTCACTATAAAGGGCTCGTCACCTGATCAATGTAGGCCGACAGCAAGAATATAGTGTCCCATACCACCATAATCTGCTCACGAGTTAATGTGTTCACTGGTCACTATGGGGAGGTCTGTGGCACCAGCGTAGGCCGATAGCTCGACCACGGTGTCCCATACCACCATGCCCGGCTCATGAGTCTTTATGGATCAAGGTACCATGGTTAATAGGGTTTCCAATGGTAAGTTCAGTACCCTAAGTAAAGCAGTTATGACTCATATATGGTGAACATACAATGGCCAGTCGGGTTACTTGACGGGCTCGACTACTACGAGCGCATCTCAAGCTGAGCGATATAAAGTGCATAAAAAACTTCGTGTGGCCTAATCACTGTCGCCTGCCCAAAACACGACTCGCGTTCATCGACGCGTCCTTCGTGGCAAATAGAAGCCAACCACGAATTTGAATCATTACCGACTGCCTGGACTAGTGCATAGCCCCAAACATTTGTAAACACCATCAGTAAGCATATGAGAGTAACAAAAATGAATATAAACAATACAAGCATGTTGCCACGTGTTATAACATACAACGTAAGCAAATCAACCAACGCATACATTCCATATATATAATGAATTCAATTCATATAGCCAACATGATGGAAATCCTATACATCAGCATATTACTTGAGATTTCAATCTCAAGACTAATTTACAACAACAGTTACTCCATACATACTAGTACAAACATTTATACAAACACTTAGTCTACACACTTTAGTCTACATAACGTATGTCAACCCAAAGTGCGCATTAGGACGAATCTCTTCGCCAAACAGATCATACACACATATCCAGTATACTAATACGACAAATAAACATGACAATCATTTCAGCAAAGTACAGACGTATACAGTATTTTCTATAAATACCCAAAATACCCTAAATCTCATATTTACCGTATGTTTACGAAACGAAAAACGGACAGCATGTTGTACATGTCAAACGGCATTTCCGTCGATTATCTACTATTAAACGACATTGAAAGCTTTAAAAATAGTCAATCAAAGCGTTTAAAATCTGTACCTTTTACCCTAGATGTGTATCATTTCGAACGGAGCGTATACGCTTTGTCAACAGCGTAGCGGCGACCTAATACATAAGTGGTATAAGCTACTTTACTAGTTGAATCGACAGAATCCTTAAAACAGCTAGTGGATAGGGTTTTCTTACCTTGGAATGCTTTGAAAATCACTGGGAAAGTGATTGGAGTGCGGTGCTTTGGCACGTGTAGCAGCAGCAGCAAGTGGCGGGAAGATCTCTCCCACACTCTCTCACAATTTCTCACTTTTTCTCTCTTCCAATCTAGGGTTTCTAGCAAATTCGGATGGGAGAGATATGAGAGGGTTTGAAGCCCTTTTATAAGCTAAAACCTTTCCAATTTAGGCTTGGGAACAAAGTACACTTAAGTTATAACCAAAACAGAGCTATTTCGATCCAAAAGGGCATTTCGGGAGGTCCCCCGGCCGAACGCGATCGGAACTAAGCTCATGGTCACTGGATGTTGTTCACACCCCATTTTCAGTCCGGTAGAGTTCGTAGATCGCACGTGGCGGTCCAGTTTCAGTTCAGCGGTCATCGCGCCTAGAAAATGTCTATAAGTCTCATGACATGAAAGAAAAATTTTTCCTGATCCGAGGGTGTAATTTGGCTGAATTCTGACGGTCATAACGCTTAATAATAATGCGCCAAGTCACGTGCCAGATTTGGATTTAAATTTCTAAATCTAACCCATTTCTCACTCTCTTCACTCCATGCTCAATGAAATAGCCTCTGAACGTCGGTTGGGCTTGATTTTTGAAATGATTGTCAAGTCCAGTTAAACGGTCATAACGGTCTAAGATTATAGATATCGGACTTTCGACGCGCGGTCTAGATCCAATATAAAGTTTTAAAGGGTTCATGAGAACAAACCGGTTTAGAGTTTGATCCTGAATTTTAGGGTATTGTAGCGTCCTTGTTTCTACAGGTTTTGTGTCTTGCAGAACATATTTAAAGTGATCAGGGACAATTTCGCAGCTAATCTAACGTAGCGCTAGTTAACTTACACTTAATTTCTAAAGGAATTAATCCTAAGTGATTTCTTTGGCTTTGGAATTGGGTTCTGAGAGGTTACCAAAGTGTTATGGTTGACCCATCGACTAAGGACGTCTAATTCCAGTTAGGTAAAAATTCGGGGTGTTACAGTGGCAGAGCGGAGGTGGCTGAATGGATGGTAATAGGGGCTCGGGTAGTGGCATTCCGCACGGATCCTTCAGCGTGCACCGCAGGAGGATTTTGACCCGAACGCGGTACCCCCGAATGCTGGGGAGCTTCAGGTCTCACACTCTACACAGAGCGAGTCTCCACGAATAAACCCACCGGCCTGAGAACAGGGTGTTACTGAACCGGGCATGACTCTGATTCCCTCTGCTGTTTCATTCTGTTTATCTCGTCACGCAAGGCTTGAATTTCGTTCTGCATGGCGCGATATTTACTCGACCGATTACGAGAACGTTGGGAATGCCCTGGTGCGGATTCGACGTGAAGTGGTGATGGTGACCGAGTCTGTTCATTCGGTTTCGGCTTCACAATCGCAGCCTTCTTTTTCCTCATCATTGCTTAGCAGAAGGAAAATGAGAAATTGACTTTTAGTCTCAGATTCCCACAGACGGCGCCAAAAAAATATTGATGTCAAAATCTGGTTGGCCCCTCCTCCACGTTTCCTTCACTTCAACGTACCACCTCTGGAACCTGCACCAAGAGAACAGGCAAAGGTGACCCTGGCTAAGTCGGGGAACCCTCCGATGCCTAAGTCAGGACAATGGAATCTGGGTCTAAGTAGGGATTATAAGAGAGAGCGTTCGCTATTGTGTACCTGTAGACATGGTGTCATGTGCTATTTATACTTACCTGTAGAATGGTCTGGATCCGATAATCTCGGCACGATTAAGGAGATTCTCGGATCATGGAGATACTGCCCGTAATCTGTTGATCACGCAGCGTATCAGGCGAGTAGTGCATATCTGCAAGCGAAGTTATCGGCCATGACTGGTTATGGCGACTTCTGCATTTGGCGTATGCTATTAAACATCTACTCAGCTTGGCTCGGCTCATCCGACCATGGAGTAAAGGATGCGGTCTCTAAGTCGAGCGGTATCTGACCTGACTCGTTAGGTCGGATCCATTGTGGTTGGCAAGGCTATCCATGTCGAGCATACTGCGGTTATCGAATAATAGGTCATCCGATCGGAGTATAAGAACCGTTCCGAGCTGCACCTCAGCCGAAGACTCCTGTTCGTTATTGTCATGTGATGCTCAAATCAGGTCGGACGGGTCATGCCTCGGACATCATGTCAGTGAGTTGGCTTAGACTGGCGCTTGGACTGGCATTTTATCGTGGGCTCGGATCTCCCCATAAAAGGCATCGTAATGCTTTTTTTACCATCCCACCTATTTATAAGGTCACGTAGATGTGGATGAAGAAAAAACAAATATTAACTTGATTCAAAACTTCTCGAACTCCCAAAAAGTTTTTAATAGTAGAAGCTCAATCTTAAATTTTTGATCCACTTTAGCCTTTTCTCTGCCTCTCTAATTTTACTCCTACGTTAAAATGACTTGAGAAAAACTATCAACAGCGTGAATTAAACACTTATGGCCTATCATCCTCTTCCATTGCCGCTGACCGCCATTAATGGCCGAACAAACATCTGTTTCCCGGTGTTGCTGGTGACTAATTACGACAATGAAAAACTCCATAAGCCATGACCAATAGGATCGCACGCCCCTTACTTGCCCATCCACACCTTCCAGCACCACCGAAAGCCATTAATGGCTGCCGCACGTGGAGAACCTATTTGTGATTTCCGACAGCAATGGCCTTGCCATCTTCTCTGTTGTCATCTTTGGAGAAGAAGGCAGAGTCAGGGCCATCTTTGTTACCTCCTGTCTAAAGCAGCTGCGACATTGGCGGTGTAGCTAATGGCTGGATTGTCATGCAGCCGGATCACCATCGGTGACTGCTGGTGACTATCCTTCAGGTTCCGATTGTTTTTTTTTAAAGACGAAGGTGGCTTTAATATGGTGTATTTTCAACTTCAATCCGTCTTCAATACGATTGAGCGAAGAGACGGACCGGACACTGAATAGCCGTCAGCGGGAACTATCCAATCGATGACGAAAAGTGGTTCTAGGGCATATTCGCGTGCGTGGATTACATCGCCCGATCGTTCGAAAATAAACAAAGGATATATCCCATCAAGGGTTTTAATACAATACTATACACTCCCAAACGTGAATCCAAACACGCCCTTGCATCACAGTGGACCCCCCAAAGCCCTGTTTGGACAGTACGACACAGCCACGTCTAGCACAAGGAAATGCTCTGTGAGCCCCACGATGATGTATGTATTTTCAGCGTTTATCCATTTCTGGATATCATTTTAAGGTTCCGAGAAAAAAATAAGGCAGATACAAATCTCAGGTAGACCACACTGTAGGAAACAGTGGTGATTCTATTAAAAGCTTGTTGGGGCTACGAAAGTTTTGGATAAGCTTATAGTTGTGCTTTTCCCATCCACATCTGTGTGGCCTAATCAACATGTGGGATGGAAAATAAATATTACAAATGGCCTAATAAATTCTTAATGGGGGCCATTTAATCACCACCATTTCTTACGATCTACTCCACCTTAGTTATGGACTGACCTTCTTTTTCCATCTATTCCTTACCATGAGGTTTATTTATTTAAAGAACGGGACTACGTGGATAAAACACATGAATTGTAATCGGACCCACTTAGGGCCTGTTTGGATTCACGTTTTGGGTGTATTGTATTGTATTCTGGTATGGTTCATGTATACGTTGAGCAGTATTCAGATTACATCTATCAGAAACATACTGCTAACCAATGTTTGGATAGGACGTATTATCTCAGCAATTATACAATTTCATGTCAAATCAATGTTTGGAAATGAACGTGTAAGGGCCTGGGACACCAGCCTGCAACTGTGAGTTGATGGCCATAGGGCAGCCATGGTCATCATACTACACAATCAGTGTGGCGATACAGATGCCGAACTAAGTTATATGGTCTTAATTTTTTGGGTTTCTTTCACCACAAAATTCGGGCCGAAATTGTGGGCTTTGTCAGGACTCGGATTGCCTGCGACAGGAAGCTAGGTGTGACCCATCGTGATGTTCGTGGAATCAACTCCATTCATCAATTTTCGCAGAGCATGTTATGACATGGGATGTAAGACTCTACCCATCAGATTGGATCACAGCGTTACCAGTTGCCATGGTTGATAACGGCGAACTTCTACCCATCATCCTCTTCCATTGCCGCTGACCGCCATTAATGGCCGAACAAACATCTGTTTCCCGGTGTTGCTGGTGACTAATTACGATAATGAAAAACTCCATAAGCAATGACCAATAGGATCGCACGCCCCTTGCTTGCCCATCCACACCTTCCAGCACCACCGAAAGCCATTAATGGCTGCCGCACGTGGAGAACGCATCTATGATTTCCGACAGCAATGACCTTGCCATCTTCTCTATTGTCATCTTTGGAGAAGAAGGCAGAGTCAGGGCCATCTCTGTTACCTCCTGTCTAAAGCAGCAGCGACATTGGCGGTGTAGCTAATGGCTGGATTGTCGTGCAGCCGGATCACCATCGGTGACTGCTGGCGACTATCCTCCAGGTTCCGATTGTTTTTTTTTTTAAAGACGAAGGTGGCTTTAATATGGCGTATTTTCGACTTCAATCCGTCTTCAATACGATTGAGCGAAGAGACGGACCGGACACTGAATAGCCGTCAGCGGGTACTATCCAATCGATGACGAAAAGTGGTTCTAGGGCATATTCGCGTGCGTGGATTACATCGCCCGATCGTTCGAAAATAAACAAAGAATATATCCCATCAAGGGTTTTAATACGATACTATACACTCCCAAACGTGAATCCAAACACGCCCTTACATCACAGTGGACCCCCCAAAGCCCTGTTTGGACAGTACGACACAGCCACGTCTAGCACAAGGAAATGCTCTGTGAGCCCCACGATGATGTATGTATTTTCAGCGTTTATCCATTTCTGGATATCATTTTAAGGTTCCAAGAAAAAAATAAGGCAGATACAAATCTCAGGTAGACCACACTGTAGGAAACAGTGGTGATTCTATTAAAAGCTTGTTGGGGCTACGAAAGTTTTGGATAAGCTTATAGTTGTGCTTTTCCCATCCACGTCTGTGTGGCCTAATCAACATGTGGGATGGAAAATAAATATTACAAATGGCCTAATAAATTCTTAATGGGGGCCATTTAATCACCACCATTTCTTACGATCTACTCCACCTTAGTTATGGATTGACCTCATTTTTCCATCTATTCCTTACCATGAGGTTTATTTATTTAAAGAACGGGACTACGTGGACAAAACACATGAATTGCAATCGGACCCACTTAGGGCCTGTTTGGATTCACGTTTTGGGTGTATTGTATTGTATTCTGGTACGGTTCATGTATACGTTGAGCAGTATTCAGATTACATCTATCAGAAACATACTACTAACCAATGTTTGGATAGGACATATTATCTCAGCAATTATACAATTTCATGTCAGATCAATATTTGGAAACGAACGTGTAAGGGCCTAGGACACCAGCCTGCGACTGTGAGTTGATGGCCATAGGGCAGCCATGGTCATCATACTACACAATCAGTGTGGCGATACAGATGCCGAACTGAGTTATATGGTCTTGATTTTGTGGGTTTCTTTCACCACAAAATTCGGACCGAAATTGCTGGCTTTGTCAGGACTCGGATTACCTGCGACAGGAAGCTAGGTGTGACCCATCGTGATGTTCGTGGAATCAACTCCATTCATCAGTTTTCGCAGAGCATGTTATGACATGGGATGTAAGACTCTACCCATCAGATTGGATTACAGCGATACCGGTTGCCATGGTTGATAACGGCGAACTTCTACCCATCATCCTCTTCCATTGCCGCTGACCGCCATTAATGGCCGAACAAACATTTGTTTCCCGATGTTGCTGGTGACTAATTACGACAATGAAAAACTCCATAAGCCATGACCAATAGGATCGCACGCCCCTTGCTTGCCCATCCACACCTTCCAGCACCACCGAAAGCCATTAATGGCTGCCGCACGTGGAGAACCCATCTGTGATTTCCGACAGCAATGACCTTGCCATCTTCTCTATTGTCATCTTTGGAGACGAAGGCAGAGTCAGGGCCATCTCTGTTACCTCCTGTCTAAAGCAGCAGCGACATTGGCGGTGTAGCTAATGGCTGGATTGTCGTGCAGCCGGATCAACATTGGTGACTGCTGGCAACTATCCTCCAGGTTTCGATTGTTTTTTTTTTAAAGACGGAGGCGGCTTTAATATGGTGTATTTTCGACTTCAATCCGTCTTGAATACAATTAAGTGAAGAGATGGACCGGACACTGAATAGTCGTCAGCGGGTACTATCCAATCGATGACGAAAAGTGGTTCTAGGGCGTATTCGCGTGCGTGGAATACATCGCCCGATCGTTCGAAAATAAACAAAGGATATGTCTCATCAAGGGTCTTAATACCATACTATACACTCTCAAACGTGAATCCAAACACACAGGCGTGTTTGGATTCACGTTTTGGGTGTATTGTATTGTATTCTGGTACGATTCACGTATACGTTGAGCGGTATTCAAATTACATACATAAAAAATGCACTACTAACCAATGTTTGGATAGGACGCATTATTCTAGCATGTATATAATTTCATGTCAGATCAATGTTTGGAAACGAACGTATAAGGGCCTGGGACACCAGCCTGCGACTGTGAGTTGATGGCCATAGGGCAGCCATGGTCGTCGTACTACACAATCAGTGTAGCGATACAGATGCCGAACTGAGTTATATGGTCTTAATTTTGTGGGTTTCTTTCACCATAAAATTCAGGCCGAAATTGCAGGCTTTGTCAAGACTCGGATTGCTTGCTACAGGAAGCTAGGTATGACCCATCGTGATGTTCATGGAATCAACTCCATTCATCAGTTTTCCCAGAGCATGTTACGACATGGGATGTAAGACTCTACCCATCAGATTGGATCACAGCGATGCCGGTTGCCATGGCTGACAACGGTGAACTTCTACCCATCATCCTCTTCCATTGCCGCTGACCGCCATTAATGGCCGAACAAACATCTGTTTCCTGGTGTTGCTGGTGACTAATTACCACAACGAAAAACTCCATAAGCCATGGCCAATAGGATTGCACGCCCCTTGCTTGCCCATCCATACCATCCATCACCGTCGAAAGCCATTAATGTCTGCCGCACGTGGAGAAACCCATTTGTGATTTTCGACAGCAATGGCCTTGCCATCTTCTCTGTCGCCATCTTTGGAGAAGAAGGCAGAGTCAGGGCCATCTCTGTTAGCTCCTGTCCAATGTAGCAGCAACATTGGCGGTGTAGCTAATGGTTGGATTGTCGTGCAGCCGGATTAGCATCGGTGACTGCTGGCGACTATCCTCCGGGTTCCGATTGCTTTTTTTTTTTTAAAGACGAAGGCGGCTTTGATATGGTGTATTTTTTATTTCAATTCGTCTTCAATACGATTGAGTGAAGAGACGGACCGGACACTGAATAGCCGTCAGCGGGTACAATCCAATCAATGACGAAAAGTGGTTCAGGGTGTATTCGCGTGCGTGGAATACATCGCCCGATCGTTCGAAAAAAAACAAAGGATATGTCCCATCAAGGGTCTTAATACGATACTATACACTCCCAAACATGAATCCAAACACGCCCTTAGATTTTTAAACACCGATCATCCGAGTCCTATGCAGAGAGCCATATTAATGAGTTTGTCATGTATCCACTTACTTCATCTGTTTTTCCATATCATGTAAGAACTTAATTTCAAAACTCAAGTAAATCCAAATCTTAGGTGAGCTGCAACACTAAAAACTGTGGTGATTGACCATTAAAAACTTATTATGGAGCATTAAAGTTTTGGATCAAGCGTATCTTTGTATTCTCCCTTAATTCAGATTTGGTTGATTTCATCAACAGAGTGGATAGAATATGAACATTAAGGTGTGCCCTAAGTAGTTTTTAATGACGGGCATTCAACCACCACTGCATCATGGAGTCTGGTCTATTTGAGTGGTGCATCATGGAGTCTGGTCTATCTGAGTGAATATATAATAAATTGGTCAAGTAGGCCCTATGGTCGTGCTAGCACCACTGACGTGTTACCCGGGTAATGCCTAATCGCTCGGCCATGAACTCGGCCAAACCGATTAGGTGCGTTCCCGCCTTAACGGACACGGCACGGCTGACTGTGGTGTTCACCGTGATGTGTAATTTGTGAATCTGGACCCTCTACTTGCCACAAAAAGGAACATCTTGATGGTTTCTATTTTGTGATGATATGGCCCAATTTGATTGCAACAAGAAGGATTTTCGGGTCTAATTAGATTGAAACATGTAGGATTTTCTAGGGCCCACTGCCAATGTGAAATCGGATTACCGTAACATCCCGAAAATTGGGAGTCGAGTAGAAACCCAACTCCCGAGTTTCAGAACGTCACTTATGCAACATAGATAATGATAAATGCATGTTGTCTGTAGAATGACATTAAACAAGATTGAGACTAAGCCAAAACAGCATATCATACTCCAGAGAGTTAAATTAGCAAGCGGAAGACTGTGATAAATACATAAAATATATAATTGATTGTAAGTCTCTAGAGTGTGAACATGTTACCAGGTTAATTAAATACATGTATACTCCAAAAATAGAAAGAAAAGAATATACATGAGTGCTCTAAAAATATAAAATGACAAGTGTCATGACGTCTAATCAACCTCCCTATAATCCCGTCGATCAAAACATGCATAAAGGAGGGATCTTCCTCATCATCATCAAGTCCGGCTCCGCCTCGCAGGCCGTGCCATCATATGTAATTACAAAAGGGTCTGGTGGTGTCCGGAACACTGTCCCGTAACGTGGGAGTGAGTAATTAACTCAGTAGAATCATAGAGCAACGATTAGCATATTATCAAATTAATCACGCGATAATAGTAGAGCAGTCAATCAAACATTCCTAGATACTGTTGTTAATGCATGCATGAAATGACATGATGGATGCCCTCACCGACATACTCCCTCATGCGGCACCATCTGCGTCCGCGGCATGCTTTCTTCCCGCAGTGCTGCACATCTTCCAAGCACATGCAATACGATATGGATAATGATTACCGAGTTGTTATTAGTCCTTTTCATACAGCAGTATTGGGAAACTAAGGTACTTCCCTTATATCAATCCCAACACAGATCCTGTCTAGGGTCGTCACTCCTAGTAATCTCATACGATGTTATATTTGTAGGTCGCTGCAAAGGCTGTCAGGGCTGTTGCTCGCACTCGTTGCACCGCTCCCCCATCACCTTATCAATACAGGCCTATTGTACTCTCGTCGCTACGGAAGGGTCGTCGTCTCCCGTATACTCAGAATACGCTTGAGGTCACTACAAAGGGCTCGTCACCTGATCAGTGTAGGCTGACAGCTCGAATGTAGTGTCTTATACCACCACAATCGGCTCATGAGTCAAAGGTGCTCACTGGTCACTACGAGGAGGTTTGTGGCCCCAGCGTAGGCCGACAGCTCGACCACAGTATCCCATACTACCATGTCCGGCTCATGAGTCTTTATGGATCAAGGTACCATGGTTGACAGGGTTTTCAATGGTAAGTTCAGTACCCTAGGTTCAAGCAGTTATGACTCATACATGACGAACATACAATGGCCAGTCAGGTTACTTGACGGGCTCGATTAGTACGAGCACATCTCAAGCTGAGCGACATGAAGTGCATAAAATATTTCGTATGACCTAACCACTGCCGCCAACCCAAAACACGACTCGCTTTCATCGACGCGTCCTTCGTGGAAATTTAAAACCAACCACGAATTCAATCCATTACCGACTGCCTGGACTAGATCATATCCCCAAGCATTTGTGTATCAACATCAGTAAGCATATGTGAGTAACCGAAAAGAATATAAACAATACAAGCATGTTGACACATGTTATATCATGCTACGTAAGCAAATCAACTAACACATGCATTCCATATATGTAATGAAATCAATTCATATAGCGAACGTGGTGGAAATCATATACATCAGCATGTTAATTGAGAATACAATCTCAAAACTAATTCACAACACCATTTACTCAGTACATACTAATAAAAATATTTATACAAACACTTAGTCTACACACTTTAGTCTACATAGCGTATGTCGACCCAAAGTGCGCATTAGGGCGAATCTCTTCACCAAACAGATCATGCACGCATTCCTAGTATCCTAACACGACAAATAACCATGGCAAACATTTCAGCAAAATATGGACGTAAACAGTATTTCCTACAAATGACTAAAATACCCTAAATCTCATATTTTTCATACGCAGTCGAAATGAAAAATGGACAGCATGTTCTACATGTCAAATGGCGTTCTCGCCGATAATCTACTATTAAACGACATTGAAAGCTTTGAAATCAGTCAATCAAAGCATCTAAAATCCTCATCTTTTACCCTAGACGTGTATTGTTTTGAACGGAACGTATACAATTCATCAACGGCGTACAAGCGACCTAATGCACAAGATACATAAGCTATGTTGCTATTTGAATCGAAAGAACCCTAAATCAGCAAGTAGTTAGGTTCTTTCGAACCTTAAATCAGCAAGTAGTTACGATTTTTCTTCGAAAGAATCCTAAATCAGCAAGTAGTTAGGGTTTTTCTTACCTAGGAGTGCGTTGAAATCATCGGGAAAGTCATTGAAGTGCGGTGCTTTGGCATGTGCAAAAGCTGCAGCAAGTGGCGAAAATTCTCTCCCACTACTCTCTCACAATCTCTCACTTTCTCTCTCTTTCAATCTAGGGTTTCTAGCAAATTCGGATGGGAGAGGTATGTGAGGGTTTAAGGCCTTTATATAGGCTAAAATCTCACCATTTTAGACTTAGGAACAAATTATACTTGGATTATAACCAAATCTGGACTGTTTCAATCCAAAAGAGTATTTTAAGAGGTCCCCTGACCGAACGCGATCGGACTTAAGCTCATAGTCACTAGATGTTGCTCATATCAAGTTTTCAGTCCGGTAGAGTTCGCAGATCGCACGTGGCGGTCCAATTTCAGTTCGGCGGTCATCGCACCTAAATCAGGTCTACAAGTCTCATGATATGAAAGAGAAATTTTTCCTGATCCGAGGGTGAAATTTGGCTGAATTCTGACGGTCAGAACGCTTAATAATAATACGCAAAGTCACGTGCCATATTTGGATTAAAATTTCCAAATCCTTACCCTTTCTCACTCTCTTTACTCCAGGCTCAATGAAATAGCCTCTGAACGTCGGTTGGGCTCGATTTTCGAAATGATTGTCAAGTCTAGCTAAGCGGTCATAACGGTCTAAGATTGTAGGTATCGGACTTTCGACGCGCGGTCTAGATCCAATACAAAGTTTCAAAGGATTCCTGAGAGAAAACGGGTTTAGAGTTTGATCCTAGGTTTCAGGATATTATAGCGTCATTGATTTTATAAGTTTTACGTCTTGCAGAATGTATTTAAAGTGTTCAGGGACAATTTCACAGCTGCTCTAGCATAGCGCTAGCTAACTTATGCTTAATTTCTAAAGGAATTAATCCTAAGTGATTTCTTTGGCTTTGGAATTGGGTTCTGAGAGGTTACCAAGGTGTTATGGTTGACCCATTACCTAAGGACGTCTAACCCCAGGTTGGCAAAAATCCGGGGTGTTACAATTGCGTACTGAGTTAATCAGTATGCTCTTATCATACAGAGTAAACTCTGTTGGGCCCACTGCCAATGTATCAGGTTTATCCATGTCGTCCGTCCGTTTTTTCATCTTATTTTAGGGGTTGAGATCAAAATTTAAGCATAACCAAAGATCAAGTGGACCATACCACTTGGAAACAGTTGGAATAACGACTTCCACCGTTGAAACCTTTCTAGGGCCCACAGTGATGTTTATTTCTCATTCAACCTGTTCATAAGATCACACAGACATGTATGAAGGGAAAACAAAAATACAAGTTTGATCTAAAACTTCCGTGGCCCCCAAGAAATTATCAACGGTAGATGTTCAATTCGCCGTGTCCAATTGAGGTTTAGATATACTTTGTATTTAGGCTCAAATCTTAAAATTATCTTTTAAAATGGATGGACAGAGTGGATAAAATACATAAATCACGGTGGACTCCATAGAGTTTACTCAGTATCCTTAGCTTATTGAGTTACTCAGTGACGCAATCTGCTTCCATATTATGGAGATCATGCATTCGATCCTTAAGTAAGTAGATATAGATTTCACGGAGCACATATAGATCTCACATTGAATATGTCACGGTATAGATTGAACACCAACTATTAAAAACCTATATATATATATATATATATATATATATATATATATATATATATATATATATATATATATATATATATATATATATATATATATATATATATGGAAAAGGTTCTATACCATGGAGATCATGGGAACTTCCCATAAGGTCGAGTTGTGTGGGCCCCACCGTGATGCGTGTTGAACATCAACACCGTGCATTTAATGGGTCCCCTTTAAATTATGGGATATCCTAAAAACCAGCTGTATTCGGAACTCAGGTGGGCCATACCATCTAAAATTATATGAAGACATGCATAAAACATATAAAAGCACTTGGTGGGGCTCACTTGAAATTTGGATGCAATTGAAACTTGGTCTGACCCCTCATCCAAGTGGGACACACATAATGGATGGGCTGGATTTGTGAACCACATCTCGGTGGGCCCAACAAACAAATGATTATAAATGTTTTAATGGAAGGGTAACCCCTCTCAACTTTTGTATGTGGTGGCCCATACAAGTCACGGATTGACTTGAATTTTAAGACCAAGGTCCACCATGAAATGTTGCATTTGACTGATGGTGTTGATGTTCAACACGCATCACAGTGGGGTCCACACAGATCGACCTCATGGGAAGTTCCCATGAGCTCGACCGTATAGAACATTTTCCCATATATATATGTGTGTGTGCGCGCGCACGCGCGAGCGCGTGCGGGGGTCGACTAATGGGAACTTCCCGTGAGGTCCAGCTATGTAGGCCTCACCATGATGTGTGTCGAACGTGTTAGTTAACACCGTGCATTTGATGGATCCGCTTTAAATTATGGGATATTTTAAAATTCAGTCGTGTATGGAACTCAGGTGGGCAATACCATCTAAAATCATGTGAAGACATGCCTAAAATAGATAAAAGCCCTTAGTGGGGCCCACCTGAAATTTGGATGCGTCTAAAACTTGGTATGACCCCTCTTCCAAGTGGGACACATATAATGGATGGATTGAATTTGTGAACCACATATCGATGGGCCCAATAAATGATTATAAATGTTTTAATGGAGGGCAACCCCTCTCAACTTTTGTATGTGGTGTGGGCCACACAAGTCACGGATTAACTTGATTTTTAAGCCCGAGGCCCACCATGGAATGGTGCATCTTCTGACTGATGGGGTAGATGTTCGACACACGTCATGGTGGGGCCCACATAGCTCGACCTCATGGAAAGTTCCCATGAGGTCAACGACGTAGAACTATGTGTGGATATACAACACATGCCTCAGGGCAGGCGTCACCTTCTTACCCCTGCCTTCCAAGTTCCAAGTGTAACACTCCATTTTTTAAAACGGTGGGTTCCACTGTTCCCTATGATGTGGCCCACTTGAACCTTCGATCAGCCTCATTTTTGGGCTAATGCCCTAACTTGATCTGGAAAAATAAATGGACAGAGTGGATTCATCATGTCATTCCTTTGGGGCCCACCATGCGCATAAAAAATTTTTAAAAAAATCCCAAAACAACAAGTGACGTGATGACACATGTCACCCCACGACCAAACCTCTTTTCCACGACTCTCTCTCTCTCTCTCTCTCTCTCTCTCTTTCCTTCTTCGCCGTACAGTTGCGCACATGAACCCATCCACCATGCATGCCATCATCATGGTGGGACCCACTCCTCAATCTAAACCGTCCAATAGATCTGGACCCTTGAGTAACCCTAGCCCTTGAAATAATTTGCCTAAAAACCTTTGATGCAGCCCACTAAAGATTCAGATCTTCTTCGTTTTTAAGTTCACAATCTATCCTTATCTCATAAAACTGATGAACAACTTAGATCTCTCTAACCATCAGTAGTGGACCCTACCTAGCCTAACCATCAAAACTGAAAACTTGAGCATCCAACGTAAGTTCCATTCGAAGCGGAAACTCGTTCCGTTTTCGCAGGCACAACCTTCCTTCTCCATAATGGCTTTTGATCTCCACCACTTCATAACCTCAGATTCAACCTACATCTTAGTATCGGAAAACATCAACGGATACACCAAGTCACCTCTTGTAGAAATATGTTGAACTTCGTATAACTAAAACCGAATCAGACTGTTTACACGTAATTTTCAACAATCATACATGAGATCTATCACACTAAATCAGGTAGGTGATCTTCCCTGTTAAAAATTTTAGGTTAACATATCGATTAATTTGATTATTTATTATGTGTTAAATTTATTTGATTATTGTCATTAGTTGCATATTATTTTATTTGACTTCTTGGATGCATATTGTAGAGATAATTTATTTGAGTTATTAATTAACTTCATTTCAATTATCGTGGTGTGCTTAAATTATAACTATTTCCTTATTATTATATAATGAAGAATGTATTTCAATTTATGGGTGCTCTGCCTTAAAAGGATCACTATATTATTTGTTTATGGGTGCTTTGCTCGAGGTTATTCCCGAAAGGATCGGCACGGTACAGGTGCTCTGCCCAGGGTTATACCTGAAATGATCGACATGAGTGCTCTGCCTTGAGCGATTCTCTAAAAGGATCAACACACACGGGTGCTCTGCTCTTAGTATTTACCTTAAAAGTTTATTCATTAGGTGCTCTGTCAAGGGTCATTCTCTAAAAGAATCAACACCGGTGCTCTACTGAGAGTCATTCTCTAAAAGGATCAACATACACAGGTGCTTTGCCTGGACTGAACCATAAAGGATTTTAGATGACTGTATTATCTTATTTTGTTATTATAAAAAATAAATTGTTATTATTGTCATGTAAAATATTGATTCAATACTCGTAATTGATTCTATTTATTTTATTGAGTTGTATTGATGTTAACATAAAATTTTTAATTTTGAGAATGATGTGACCCTACGAGTCGTCGTGCTCACACTCATATAGATTATTTTGCAAGGTTTGTACATGAAGAATCAGTTGAGTAATATTGAAGATTTTTTTTTCCTTCTTTATTTAGAAATTAATTAAAGTTCAATGTATATTATTATTATTTTTTATATCAATGTAATTAAATATTCAATGATTAATTTGTGGATGTTATTTAATGATAATTACTTTGACTCTTTTTAGTTACTCTAAGTGTCGTAAAAATCATGAAAATAATGTGAGTTGTGTTGTATATTTTGTTTAAAGTTGACTCACAATCCTGGGATTCGGGTTTGGGCCTGGCCAACTCGGATATCAAATTTCGAGGCGTGACACCGAGTCTGCACATATGTTATGTGCCTTCCCTCACACCTAAGGCCAGGTTGTAGCTACTCTATAAATCCGTTCATGAGCTCATTATAGAACATGAGGGATACCCAAAACTCAAGTGGACCACACAAGTAAGAATTGAATGCTAACCAATGAATCCTGTGTGGGGGTTGAAGAGCTTAAGCCGTTAAAGGATGGCATATCAATGTAAATAAACAACCAACTCACACCGGACATAGCCTCCAGTATGAGAAATATCCTTCTGTTATGATACCATGTCAGGTCATCACTTGATCAAAAAGCTCGAGGTGTTATAGGATGGCCTATCGATGTATACCAAGGGACTTTAACACTAACACTCTCACTTGTTTGGGGCTAGAAAAGTTTCAATAGTGCGTCTCTCCATCCACATTGTTTTCACGTGGTGTGGCCCACTTGAATTTTGGATCTCTCTTCTTTGGGCTCATGCATGTCCTAAAATGAGTTGATGAGATGGACAGAATGGATATAACACCAACATTGCGGTGAACCCCACATAGCCTTAAATCACAGATGAGCTGTGTAACCGGGTTTCAAATCCAGGCCGGGGTGTTTCAAATCCCCTCGACAAGGGAGTTTCAAATCTAAGGTGAGACTTTGGATTACATCTAAAATCATTCCCATGGTTGCATGTGTAACATGCGTATCACTAGACTATTAATCTATTGGACACATGTCCTACCGGTGATATCTTAAAATAATTAGATTATCAATTGCATCACTATAATTGCTTACAATACGATGATCAACACCGTCCAAACATTGTCCATGTAAATCAATAGTTAAAAGTCGTCAGTTAGTCACTCGAACGTGATCTTGTACTTGTGGCCCATCCAAGACTTGAAATTTCATCATTTTTTGGCAAAGTATATATTTAAGTGGGCTTATTATAACCATTGTGTCAAAAATTATATAAGTTCACTAATCAGACATATTAAAGTTGATTTCGTAATTAAATTCAAACCCCTGCAAATATACTATGAATAACTACTTTTGGATTAAAGTTGATTCTCAGTCTAAATTGCCAAACACCACAAGAGGATTCCCAGGGGGTTTCAAATCCACGCTCCCAAACAGGCCCTTAGAATGGTCCAAGGAAAAGCGACATGTTTCAGACGAACACCCTTGAGAAGTAAAGATTTCTCTACAGAAAAAGATGTTGTTGCTTTTTAAATTAAAGACCTTAGCTTAAGCGGTACATGGTGCTTTTTTCATCAAATTCTTAACTGAGTTGTCAAATCATGAAGCAAAGTTGCCTAACATGGCCCCACATTTCTTAGATGCCGCCGGCGTAGGTAAAAAGGCAGGCATCTTACTTTCCACTGTAGGATTCATGATAAGCGCACCCAGCGTGTTATCATGGGTCTATGTTAAGGTTACAGAACCGGTTAAAAGCAAACTATGCAATTTGCCATATAATGCCAAGCTTCATAGGGCACACCATGATGTTTGTCTTATATTTCCTCTGTTCATCTGTTTTTTCAAATTATTTCAGGGCATGATCCCAAATATGAGACAAATTCAAAACTCCTGTGCGCCACACCAAAATAATTAGTGGAGATTTAACACCCACCACCTAAACCTCATTGAGGTGACATAAGTTTTAGATCACGTTGGTTTTGTGTTTTCCCCTCCATATAGGTGGTAATCACATCATAAGTGTGGCTAACAACATAAAATTATCATGATTGCTCTAAGAAGGGTCCAATGGTAGCATTCAATGGTGTCTATTTTCTCCCATATGTTTAGACTAATATTCTATGATAATACAGTGAAATGGATGTACATAGTGGATATTATACAAAATTCAAGTTAACCTTATAAATCTCAGTTTTTTTAAGGGGTATTTGCTATAACCCGCGTTAAAAGCCAGTAGCATCCTCTCTCCGCCCATCCAATTCTCCAAGCAACAGAAAGTTTTGTTAGGCCACCGAAACCAGGTTCTGATGTAGCAGGAATTGATTGGACTATATACTAATAAGAGACGGGAGTCATAAAAAGCATGTTTGAAAGTTGATACCAAATATTTACTTGACCCAAGTTACGTCGGTTGGACCAATCAAATCCTTCTATGTCACGGCCTAACCCAACTTGGTATTTCCTCATCCTCACTGAGTCCAGTTTCAAGGCTGCCATTATGTTTGCGTGACATTCATTACTTTCATCATTTGTAACAACTCAGGTTAGGGTTTCGGCCATATATCATGCTGATCTGAAACTAAATAGGGTATATACCAGAGTTAATGGAGAATGGGTTTTCTAACTTTTGGAATTCTCTTAGGGCCTATTTGAGAGCGTCGATTTGAAACCCCCTGGATTCGGAACCCCCTGGATTGCCAACCCCCTAGATTCGGAACCTCCTAAATTGTCAACACCCTGGATTCGGAACCCCCTGGATTGCCAACCCCCTAGATTTGGAACCCCCTAGATTGTCAAACCCCTGGATTCGGAACCCCCTGTTTTTATTTGGCACCTTAGATTTGGAACCCCCTGGATTGTAAAATTTGTATTTGGAAGTGTGGATTTGAAATCCCCTCAATTTTTGTAGTATATTTGCATAAATATTTAAGGAAACCAAGTAAATTATTTAAAATATCCAAAGTGATTAAAATATACTACAATATAAATAGTACTTATAACAAGCCCATCAAAATATACACATTGAAAAAAAATATATGTAATTCTGAACTTCTGGTGGGCCAGAAAAGTGGGCCCACTAAATTTCACCATTGTCCGAGTAGCCCACACGTGCATGCAAGTAGCCCACACATTCTCCGTTGGGCCCACTGTCAACGCATGTAGTTTATCCATGTCGTTCATCCATTTTTCCATGTAATTTTAAGAGTTGAGCCCAAAATTGAAGCATATACAAAGTTCAAGTGAAATATACCATAGGAAACAGTGGAAATGTTAATTTCCACTGTTGAAACCTTTACAAGGCATCCACTAGTGTTTATTTGTCATCCATTCAGTTCTTAAGATCACACTGACATGTATAAAGTGAAAACACAATTATCAACATGATCTAAAACTTCTGTGACCCTCAAAACTTTTCAATAGTAGATGTTTAATTAATACTTTTTTTAACGGTGTGGTCCACTTAGTTTTTTTTATATGCTTTATTTTTAGGCTGACTTATTAAAAGTATATGCTAAAACAGATGGACGGAGGGGATAATATGGGTAAATGATGGTGGTCCTGCAGTATATTTTAAAGAATACACAGAGCCTCTATGAATAAGCTAAACGGTGGTGGCTTCACAGGGATGGACGTTGCCAACTTGATTTTTATTACAAAAAAGCAAAGTTCTTTAGGTTCTTTAATGATAGTTAGAAATCCACTCCGACTATAATATGAGTTATCTTATTTTAGGCGTATGACCTAAATTTTAGAGCCATTGATAGTTCCAGTTAATCACACAGTTAAAAACAGTGTGTAAAAGCAATTACAATGGTTGAATTTATTTTCATTTATATGGCCCACTTGAATGATATTTACTCTTAATTTTTTTTCTAAAATCTTAAATTTTAATGGATTATATAATGGCTTGATTACACCGTCCATATAACCATCATGGTAAGACATATGAATAAAGTGTTTTCGTCCCTCCATTCACTGTTTTATTTGGTGTGGCCCATGTTAAGCCTAAATTAGTACAATATTTTGGCCATACGGATAAATTTTAACAAGTCATCACATAATCGAAACAGATTTTATATAACTATTTTAATGGGCCATGCAACTAATAAATTGCAATTCATTCAAAAAAAAGAAAAAAACGTTATAAACCAACCTGTTCCATCCGTCACCTTCAAATAAAACAGTCCGTCTCCTTCTATAACTTTGTAACAACGTTCCGCAACAATCTTTCGGCAGTCTCTAGTGGCGTATGCAGCAACCTTCGCAGGTACCGGAAAGGTAATGGTCACGACGTTTTTGAAGAAGATGAATGAGCTTTTTTTTAAGAAGATGAATGAGAAAGTTACCGAAAATGGTTGCGTACGAATGGTAGGTTTTTTAAGACCCGTATCTTAGTCCGTACCGTTCCATAGACTTCCGCGGTCTTACCGGTCGAACTCCGGCAACCTTCGACCCTTAACCGATATTTACGTGCGACCCTGATTCGTATGCCGTCAACCCGAGCCGACTCAACCCAAGACCATTACCACAACGACCGCGCCATCGCTGCGGTTCCGATGCCGCGACTTACGCGCCGAGGCGATACCCTGGTCAAGAGATGTGGGCCAACGTTCGGTGCGAGAAAAACGTCGCGCGTTGCGAAATTCAAGAGAATCTCTACGAGATGTCACATCAATCCCATCAAAAGTCAAGAATCTCTTACACCTCCCATGCCTTTCTTACACAAAAGGCCAAAAAAATTAAGATTTTTTTACAAAACCATCACTCACCACATCCATCCATCACCCATCTTTCTCTTTACAACACTCTCTCTCTTTCTCTTTTTCTCATTTTCAAAGAATGCAAGCAAAACTCCATACGTATGAGAATTTCTCCAAGCATTCCCAAGCTCCAAGTGTGGCCCACTTTCCTACCCCATCATCTCCCATCCTAGCCATCCATTCCTCATCTCATCCATTGAAATCCAAGCTAAGGTGCTAAGGAACCCCCTTAGGAGCAAGAAGATCGGATGGTGGGTGCTCAATAGTGGTTATTTTTCCTGTTTTAAGGTGGGCCAAGTGAGGCCAACCGATCAATGGTTTGGATCTCACTTGGGACCCTAAGTTGTGGCTGATGGCCCACTTTAATCATCATGATCATCCATGGTGGGGCCATTCTCCATGGACCCCATCATGATATTTATTTCATTGCAATAGCAAGGTCATCTAGACCGTTTATTTTCGTTGAGAATGGATCTTCACCATCGATCCTTGATTAGGTGGGTCCATATGCTACGATGTATGTTGTAGATCATGAAAGGGAGGGCCCATAGTACCGAGGACCCTCCATCAAGCGTGTCCAACCCTCTATCTCTCTCACTACTTTATTTTTTTTTTTTTATCATATTGTGTTTGTGTGGCCCACTTGAATGGACCCCACCTTGAAGTATTTATTTTGTCCAAGCTTTCTTCAAGTGGGGCCCACCTTATATGTTGTACCACATCATCCATCAGTGGTGGCCCACCACAGCAAGGTCCACCTCAACCTATGTATTACGTCCAGGGACGTTGGACGTTGTATGGAAAATACAAATATTAGCTTTGGCATTGGGAGTGAACCATTTGTGTAGGCCCCACCTTGATGTATTGGTACAATCTAAGCCGTCCATCCCCTTTACCATATCATTTTAGGCGTTGAGCTAAAGAATGAGTTCAATCCGACGATCAGGCAGGCCATACCATAGAAAACGGTACTTTTACCCTTCAAAGGCTATTAGGGCCCATCTGGTTGTTTCTACATGCCAAACAAACCTTGGATTTTTACGGCATGTTTGGACCCTAGAATCTGGTGGGCGGAGCGGATCTCCTAGGAGTGGGTCCCACATGTTAAAAATAAATAAATAAAATAAAGAAAGGAAGAAAGATGTTGCAGCAGCAGTTGCTGCTGCTGCCAGCGCAGGCAGCGTGCCTGTGGCTCTGACACACGGGCGGGCGGACAGCCACCCACGGCTCCAGCCGTGGGCCTCACCTTGATGTTTATGTGCCACCTAAACCGTTCATATGGTGGGCCACCCTCTGAAGTAGACCCACCCCAAAAATGGGCCTGATTCAGATCTCAGGTGGCCCACACCACACGAAACAGTGTGAATTGAATTCTACCATTGAAATCTTTTTGGGGCCCACAGAAGTTTTGGATCAAGCTGAAATTTGTATTTTCTCTTCAACTAGGCCTGCGTGGCCTTATCAACGGGTTAGATGACATGTGAACATTATGATGGGCCCCACGTGGAGCCCACAGTGATGTGTATGTTTTCCTCCACCGTCCGCTGGACGGTGGAGCCCACCCAATGCATGCGTTTTATTCACGCCACCCCACGGCGTGCGTGTGTATTGTGTGTGTGCGTGTGTGCGTGTGTTTGCTGTGTGCGTGCAGTGTGGTGTGTGTGTGTGTGTATATATATATATATATTATATTGTATATTATATATATATATATGTATATATACATATATATATATTAATAATATTATGTAATGTACATTGGTGGGCCTTCATGTGGGCCCCCACTCTTAATGCAAGTGCTGCATCCAACCTGTCCATCCATTTTAAAAGCTCATTTTATGGTTTAAGCTAAAGAATGGACCAGATCCATAGTCCGAGTGGACCCCACCTTAACATATTATAAGGCCCATTTAATTTATATAAGGCCTATGAGTTTAGGCTCATGTGATTTGTATAAGGCCTATGAGTATAGGCCCATTTGATTTGTATAAGGCCTATGAGTATAGGCCCATTTGAATTGTATAAGGCCTATGGGTTAGGCCCATTTGATTTGTATAAGGCTTACGGGTTTAGGCCCAATTGACGAATTCAAGGTCCAACGGGTTATGACCCATTGCAATGCACTTAAGGCCCATTGGTGCGACCCATTGATGTGGCCTGCTTGACGAATGGAAGGCCCATTTGATGTATTTAAGGCCCAATGGGATATACCTGAGGCCCATTGCAATGTGTGATCCCAACCTAGTTCATGATATTCACTACGGGTAACGCCTTGGGAGCAATGTTGGTTTGACGTCTACATTGCGAGTGTAATGCTGGTTGGATGTCCACATTACGACTCTCCTTAGGGCCGAGTGTTGGGCCCGTACTTATGGGTATAGGCTGTCCGACCCATCTGCATTGTAAGGATAGTCCATCTCATTATAATATGTTTAGTATAGTTCCATGACTCATGATCATACGCATCATATATATGCTTGACATGAGAATTGACTGATCATAGCATATGCCTTCGGGCAGGTTGTTTATGGGCTCCCGGTTAGGCGGTGTTGCCCTACATGAGCGCACGATATGTGCAGGATTTTTTGCATGACTGGATAGCGTAATTCATGCATTTCGCATTTGCGTGACATAGTTATTATACGCCCTAGCGACATCGGGGCCGTAGCCTCCACAGGAGTATCGTGGTTGGCAGGATTGAATACCGAAAATCTTGTTCTACATGGGGTGCTATAGATATCTCTGGGCGAAAGTTCCTAAACCCTTATGGTACCAAGAGGTTGCTCCAACGTCTAGACAGAGTGGGTAGATAAGCATTGAGTGCCGAATACCAGATGGTTACGCTTTCCACTGTGTCTTGGTCGGTTGGAAGGGGGTGCGGCCTTACCCGCCCTAGAGTAGGGGGCAATACTAGGCTGAGTCTGACTAGCTCGAGGAATGAGTCCGCTATCGACGAGTCGAGCCCGATATTGGCAGACGGATAGTGAGGTCTCTTCCACTTACCTTATCGCGCGCGATGTGGCGGCGATCTGGTTTAGAGTGTACTAGACCCTGGTGATACCCTAGAGTTGAGCTGTATTGACATGTGGATTTAGATGAGGATTGTATGCTTGACTTGCATCTTGCATCGCATAGCCTTGGTACGGCTCGTGATATTTATGGTTCCATCTGCATATTCCGCATTACTCTGATATTGCATGATCATATTACTACCTTGCGCACACACTTTCACCACCCTCTAAGCTTTCTATAAGTTTATGCATGACCGTTGTGTGCAGGTGACGTTGGATCGCAGCAGCGCTGAGGCTTGAGCACGTGGCAGATTACTCTAGAGTTTTTGGTCTATCATCATTGTATTTCCCTTTATGCTCATTGTACTTGTAAAGTTTTTGATCATAGTGAAAATGTAATGAAATTCTTGGTTGTTGTTTGTGGGTTATGCCTTTGGTTATGCTTATTACGAATCAAACTGACATTGAAAATCCTCCTCGTAGCATTTTAGGATCGGAACCTGGCCAATGGGCGCTATGAGCCGAGAATGGAGTTCTACGGAGGCTGTCGGCGCCGGATTCGGCGATTGAAAATTTTATGAGATCGATTTCTGAGTTTGCGGCGTGACAGGTTTTTAAAGAAAATTTCAAACTGTTGGATTTCCAACTGTTGAGCTACTTCAAAAAGCCAATCCAAGGTCGGAGTGTGGATTACAAATTCCTATATCGAGGGGATTGCCAACCCCCTTGATTACTAACCCTCAGTTACTTTATGGTGCCAAACGGCCTGGGGCTTGCCAATCCCCTCCAATTTCCTCCAACCCCCTCCAATCCATGGTGCCAAACGACCCCTTAGGCCCACTGGAGTTTGGAAACAAGTATTCGTTTCCTCGTGGCATGACTTGTCTTATGAGTTGGGTGGCATATAAACATCACTACATGCCCAAAAGATTTAATTGGCAAGCATCTCGGCATAGATCAAGTGGTATTTTTATGGTTTGGGCATTGTAAGGTTGTATTGATGTATATGTTTTTTAGCCATACCATCAATCTAAAAAGAATAAGTTAATGAGGTTATTAGGACTTAAGAAGAAGTTGAAGGCAACAAAAATTAGACAACACAAGAACCAAAAACTCATGAAGAAATTAAAAGGGACAGAAATTAGACATCACAAGGACGTCCTGTAAAAATGTTCAACTTTTCTTCACCGCTGGTTTCGGTGGCCTAACAATAGGGGACCATGCTGTAAACATCTCTTTGATTCGTAAATCGTGGCAATGATATGGAACGTTTTTCAGTTCAATAAGGTCTGTTTTTGTATTTCTGGTGTGACATGTCTAATTCTAGTCCCATATTCAATGGCCAGGATTGTCCTATCAAGGAAATTATCTAGATAGGGTCCATCCTTGGTTAGAAGACAAGGACTGACAGTCTGGCTTATGGAACCATGGAGCATCCTATGGCCTTATATTGTTAGCTTTGCCTTTTGAATGTGGACCGTTGTTCTGTTCTCGGTGAATAGTCCATTCTTGATTTTTAGCGTATGGCCCATCTACACGGTGGCCAACCAAATCAACTGTTCTGACTATGGTGGCACAAATGCTACGTGTACGACAGAGATTCTTTGGTGCTCGCGCATTGCAGCATTGAAGGAAACGTTTTAAACAGTAGAGTAGGCAGAACCGGGATTCGGTAGAGTGATATGTTCAAAGAAGACGTGGTATGTGTGGATTGTCAATCGGGACCGTCCATAGCGTTTTTCGTGCTTTGGATGGAGCATGATACGAAGAAAACATCGATAATATAATCCTAGCATCTGATCACTGGTTTTCAAAGGAACGGTAATAAATACAATTTAGTAAACGGTCAACTTCTGTTACAGTAAAGAAGGAAAGAAATGGAAAAAAATGTCATACACCACACATGGCAATCTTTATAACTATATCGACGGCTCACGTTGATGCATCACCCTACCACGTGTACTGTACAGATGCGACTTGTCTGTAACCTTCGTTCCGTGGGGCCCACCATGATTTTTTTTTATATCCACTCGTCGATCCGCTGAGGAACTTGAAGTGGCTCATTACCACAGGAAACAGGGGATGAACTTGAGCCTTTCTCGGGTCCACCGTTATGCTTAGATATCATCCAACCTGTTCGTAAAGCGACTCTGAAGTCAGGAACTAGATGAAGGAAAAACACTAGTATTATAAAAATTTATCAAAGTAGATGCTATCTTCTAAGGTAAATAGTTTTCTCATTGGCGTGAAAGTTTGTCGATAGAAGAGGATTTTTAGAGTATGGACAGATGAAAATACCCCTACTCCTCGGGTTCAAGTAGGAAGTAGGTGAAAAAGGAGAGTTAATTTCATCTAAAATAAGTTGTCCGTATAAATAAGGGTGTATTTTAGTTATCTGTGTTTATGGTCTTTCAAGACTAATAAAGTAGGTAAAAAGTGGTGTCTACCGTTCAAAATTACCCCAAATATAACCCTATTCCTAACCTTATTTGACCTCACTAAGGTTTCAACGGTAAAAGTTCAATTATCACTCATGTGACCCGCTTTAGTTTTGAATCTTCCTAATATTTATTGATGTTATAAAATGAGCTGAAGGAACGGATGGACCGAGCGGATATAACGGAGACATTTTGTTGAGTACCGCGTCCTTGCAGTGAGATGTGGCTCCGCAGTGGATGCGGATTGGTTGGTGCACCTCCGCACCACATTTACACATGCTGTATTGACGTCAGGAACTGTGGGTTTAATCATAAGGTATGTGTTATATCCGAACCATTTGGCGAGATAGTCTTAAGGCTTGAGACAAAAAATAAGATATATATAACTATTAAGTAGACCACACTACAAAATGCAGTGGGGGATTGAACGTCTACCATTGGAGCCTTTTTTGGAGTCACAAAAGTTTTTGATTAATATGAAATTTATTTTTCCTCTTTATTCAGGACTTTTTTGGCCTTATGAACCGATTAGATGGAAAATAAACGTTACAGTACGCTCTACAAATTTTTTAACTGCTAAAATCATTATCTCTGCTGCCATTTGTGTTGTGGTACAGATGATCCTTAGATATGATTCATTTTTTGGATAATGCTCTAAAATGATCTCTCAAAATAGAAGAACGGTTTAGATATAATAAATACAACCCTGTGGGTCCCATGTAACTTTGATTTCTTTTGAACCGTTCGTTCGGAGCTCGAGGAGCGTCGGTCTACAGCAGCTATATAGCTGTGAGGTGCACTAGCCAATCCGCTTCCCTCCGCAGTATTCCAACTGTTTCATCTCCCACGTCGAAAGCGAAACGTCGGCTTTTTCCCCTACAAATAATAAGGGGTCAATCGTCAAGTTTATGATTAATCATACACATGCATGAATATTTTGTAAATATAGTTGAATTACATTGAGTCAAGACTGTTCAATTTAAGGATCCCAGATTTGATGGTCGGCTATCCAAACATTTCACAAATTTAGAATAGTTGGAAAGATATCTGTGCCTATCAATGAATTGTGGAAAATAAATGGTTCAAATTGACAGGAGAATGTCGGTTGATCCTCTCCGTAGGACCATGATTCCAGCGTGCCTTTGAGTTATGTCCCACGTTTACAGTCAATCTACAATTATTTTCATCTAAATATTTACCAGACAAGAACGACGGAGGCGTGCATGTGTATGTTATTTTAAATACGCTTGTGGAGTATCATTGGTTCCTCGTATTCCTCGAATATCTCCAGCAAATCTCTCTTCGTTGGGGTACGGCGGGCGCGGATTACGTACTACGCCCGCCCGTCCCTAGCTACGAACGGGTATCTCTGTGGGCAGGCCCACCGTGTTGTATCTATACCCCTAAACCCTCTGTCCCTTTTCTTAGATTATTTTAAGGTATTATAACAAAAATGAGGTGGATCCAACGAATCAATTGGACCACATTAGATAATAAGCTTAGTTGCATTAATATGCATAAAGTATTAAATGTCAGTTGCATTAAATGTAAGAGTCATATGTAGTGTGGTCCCGTTGATCGTTGGATCTGCGTCATTTTTGTTTTGATGCCTTAGAATAATATGATAAAAATGATAACAAGTTTGGATGTACATATACATCATGGTGGGCTTGCTCACAGATCTACTCATTCAAAGCTTTGGGGGGACAAGAGATTTGCGCCTCATAGAGGTGGATTGTCTGTGACCTAATGTTTCATTTCATCTAAATTATATGAATGGATGATCTGAACCTTGTCTAATTCAATCCAGACTCGATTTTTCTGACCAAGTTGAACTTGGATCGATTTGGAGCAAAAGGGGTTTGGATCAATTTGAGTTATATGACCCGGACTCAGTCCCAAATTGGATTGAATTCAGATTAGGCCATGTAGATTTCAGATCGAGTTGAATTAGACCTAATCCGATTTAACTCGGTCCGATGCCCAACCCTAACAAGTAGGAAAATACGGACACAGATTTCCTTTGAAAGCCTTCCACAGGAAGTTCCTGCGCAAGGATACTAGTTGGACTCCACCGAAATGTTTCGGAGAAATCCACCTGTCCATCTGTTGTTCAAGATCATTTTAGGATATTCAACCAAAAATAAAGTGTATCCAATACTCAAATGGGCCACACGAAAGGAAGCAATGAGAATGCAATGAGCACTATTGAAACATTCTTATGGCTATAAAAGTTTTGTGTAAAACTATCTTTTTTATGTTTCCACTTCATTCCATTGGAAATGATCTTATAAATGAATTGAATAGCATATACATATCAAGGTAAAGCCTAAAAAGGTATCAACCATAGGAATTACTTTCTCCAATTTTACCTCTCACGTGATTCAATTGATTTTTGCATCCTCTTGATTTCTGATAGCACCTCCGAAATTGGTATCTCAAAACAGATTTACAGAATGAATTTCACATGCACATTACAGTGGGCCTACCAGCATCATTGCACAGGAACTTTGTGTAAAAGCCAAAAAATACAAATCTACTGTAGTGTGATTGGTACATGTTATCACTGACGCACGGCTACATTAAATATAGTGTGCGATAATGCAGCTGAATTAGATTGTGGAAGTTTCCGCAGAGAATATGTGCCACGGTAACTGCTACCTTGTACCCAGGGTCTTTTATAGAGAGTCTAAAACTTACCTTCCCAACTTACACCTTGTACGTACAAGGTGTAGTTTCCTATGAGAAAATTACCACGGTAACTACTACCTTTTATCCAGAGTTTTTTTTTATAGAGAGACCAAAACTTACCTCCTCAACTTATACCTGGTACGTAAAAGGTCTAAGTTGGGAAGATAAGTTTGATACTGTTCATAAAAGATGCTGAATAAAAGGTGGCATTCACGGTAATAATTTTCCCTTTTCCTACCTTTGGCAAACAAAGGATCGGGATTCCTACTCTCTCTTTTTTTTTTCTTTTTTTAATTTTTATTTTATACAGGCACACACACCCCACGACCTATAGATGCTAGAATCTTTGTCTGGGTGTTGAAACTCTGTAGCAAGAGTAAGGATATGGGATTCCTAATCATGTAAATGTAGGAGCAGTTGGTCATTTTTACTAAGTGGTTAACCCGATAAGAGGACAGCAATTTTTTTTTTCCTAGGGGTGCTCGTAGTGGGACCCAGCTGATGAATGGCTCGGATGTCACACATTTGCCACGTTGGTAAGTTGGCGGTGAAGCCCACATCTGAGGCGACCAAGAACCCTTGGCATCCGGTGATTCTACACCCGTTTGGAGCACTGCCCATTCACACAGCGACACGCATGTGATGGGTCCCATAACCACAATTACCATGTATGCTGATGGGTAAAACCATTTTTCTAGCCATCTATTCTGCTTCTTATGGTGTGGCCCATCTGAGCTTGTGACATGGCTTGAATTTTAGGTAAGAAGATACGTATATTGTATCTCAGATGATGGAAAGCTCAGATCTCTCACACTGGCTCTATGTTGACATGTGTGCCTACCTATGGATGGGTAGGCCCTCAAAGCTTGTGGAATTAGGAAAGCCATGCGTAACTTAACGCCATCATTTTACAGAGCGGATTAGGTGCGGCCTTATCAAGGGGTCCATCTTGACATATGTATCCCATACCTACCTCGTCCATCCCTTTTCTCAGGTCATTTTAGGGGATAAGCCCAAACATGAAGAAGATCCAAATCTCAGTGAAACATCCGATGAAAAACAGTGGTGATTGAATGCCCTACTATTAAAAAATTCTCAAGGCCTGCTGTTATGTTTATTTTCCATCAATCTCTTGATTAGGTCAAATAAATCTAGATGAAAGGGGAAAAAATATAAGCTTGATTCAAAACTTTTGTGGCCCATTAATGGTCAGTCACCTCACCACTGTTTTTATGGTATGGGCCACCTGAGATTTGCAAATGCTTTAATCTCGAGATCATATCCTAAAATGATACGAAAAAAAAGGAATGGACGACATGTATATATAATACATACATCAAAGTGGGCTCCACGATGAGGGCCCACCATTTTGGGAGAGATGTTGCCGCACTTAATCCGCTCTCCTAAAAAGCATCCGCACCCACCCAGAAAGAAAACCACCAACCCTTTCAACCTTCAAGAATAAAGTATAAATATCATCTACAATGTTTATAAATTATGAAAGCCGATTGCGTACTGAATAAACTCTATCGGTCCAACCATAAATGTTTGTGTCTTATCCACACCGTACATTCGTTTTTCCAGATCATTTTAGAGTATAATCTTAAAATTGATCCATATCCAAAGGTCAAGTGGACCACACCATAGGAAAAGGTGGAATAATGATGTCCCCCCTTGAAACCTTCCCAAGGCCCACAGTGATGCTTATTTATCATCCAACCTACAGATCATAAGGTCACAAAGGCATGGATGAAGGGAAAACACAAATATCAGTTTGATCCGAAAACTTCTGTGGCACTAAGAAGTTTTCAACGGTGGGCATTCTTCACACTGTTTCCTGTGGTGTGGTCCAATTGAGCTTTGCATATGCTTCAATTTTGGGTTCGTACGTCAAAGTCAGATGGTCAAATGGATGGACGGCATGGATAAGATACATAAATCACGGTGGGCCACACAGAATCTACTTGGTACGTATTGATTAGGCCACTGGCCTTTTAAAGTATATATGATCTTGCAAGATTTTACTGAGGCGGCAGGAAAAGACGCGCATGAAAAAAGAAAAAGAAAAAGCGTTCACGTAAAATCTAAGATTTGATTTAATGGTGCTCTTTCAAAATTTTATGGCTGCTGCTGGAATGCATCCAGCCAAGATGTGCTGGACTTCAAAGTTAGGTCCCGTTTGGTAAACTGAAATATAAGGTCTTAAAATGCTGAACTTAAATGTTTATAAGTAAACGAGAACTCATCTGATAATTTGTCCAAAGAAACTATTTGCCAAACAACCATTTACTATAAAAGCTTAAGCTTTTAGAGTGTGGTGGGAACATACTTGAGGGTGGAGGGACGCTCAAACCTGATTTTCCTGACCCCCGTGGAAGAATAATATATTTGTGAGGCATATTTACTTATCGAGATTTAAACATAGAACTTTTTGTTCTAATACCATGTCACACCATTAACTCCAAAAGCTTAATCTTTCAAGGTACGGTGTATCAATATATATCAAAGGACTCCATGATTTCAACAATTTTGATATCCAAAAATAAGTTTTTTTTTCATAAAAACCTGTTTCACGATTACAAACAAAAAATGTTAGAAAATTAACAATTTTTCATATCTACTATTATCATCTTGATTTTGATATTTTGTAGAGCATAAGACAGCTAGTAGATGTAACAATCCTAAGGATATGCACTATATGTTTACTAAGTACTGTTTATTGCCTTTAGTTTTATGATTAGAGCGGTAGATGAAATGGGTCACACACCATTGATGATCATAAACTGTATTCTTCTTAATAGATTAATAATCATAATTTCTTGATTGGTATTACTATAGGACAATCACATCAAGCAAGAAATATGAACCATGTGATCTTACCTATTGAATATGAATCATTTTATAAGTGCGACAAAAATAGAGATTAATTATCACTTAGAAATCTCCTTGAATTAGAATATCGGTGCCCACCACAATGTTTATTTGCCTGTTCATATGGTCACATAGGCCTATATGAAGTGAAAACCCCAATATTGGCTTGATCCAAAACTTTGGTGGGCCCAAAGAAGTTTCCAATGATAGTCATTTAATTCCTTCTTGCTTTCTATGGTGTGGTCTTTTCGAGCTTTAGTTTTGCCGCATCATTGCACTGCTAACCTATGGCGCGCGTGTTAAACGCTATGCAACCAAAGCCAATGCCTTTTAAAGCCTTAGCAGCCACTTTTTGCAACGCAAGGTAACTGAGGCCCTCCTTGAAATCTACCCCGTCCATCTATTTTTCCACATCATTCCAGGACATGGACCCAAAAATGAGGTAGATCCAAAACTCAGGTGTGCTGCATGGGAAATCGTGAGTGGTGAAATATCTACCGTTAAAACCTTGCTAGGGTCTGTGTTGATGTTTATTTGCCATTTATATCATTTGTAAGTTCAGTCTATTAAGATGTACTGAATACACAAAAGTATTAGACTGATCCAAAACTTTCGGTCGTAGACTTTAAATCTTTTTTCTTATTGGGTGACTCATTTGAATTTGCCAAATTTTTAGGATGCATGTCCAAAAATGAGGTCTCAATATACATGGACGCGGTAGATTTCTCACAAACAGTATAGTGGACCCCGCCTAGCATGCCTGTAACTTCTTGTGAAAGGCTTTCCTTGGATTGCCTACTGACGCTGCCATTAGCCCGTAACTACTGGATGGTACTCTGTGGGCCCCATTCTGATGTATGTATTTCATCTATGCTGCCTGTACATTTCTTCATATCATATCATTTCAGGGCATGTGACCACAAAACGAGGCTGATCCAAATCTCATGTGGACTATAATCTCATGTGGACCATAACACAAGAAGCGATGATAATTGACTGCCACCATAACAAATTATTGGGGGCCACAAAAGTTCTGGATGAAGTTGATATTTGTTTTTTAAAATCTTTCATCCAGGTCTATATGACCTAATCAACAGGTTGTATGGTCAAAAAAACATTACAGAGGGCCTTAATAAGCTTTTAACGGTAAACATTCAATTGAGCTCTGGTTTTGTCTAATTTTTTAGCTCATGCCTTGAAATGATACGAAGAAATGGATGGATGGATATAACACATACATCATGATGGGCCTTAAAAACTTTGCCACATCAACAAAGCCTCCACGCAATTACTCTTTCCACGCAGCTACTCCCGTAAACTTGCACACTAAGTAAGAAAAGCGTAAAGTTGTTATTTAAAAAAATATTTTAACTCAAAGTCACTTATGGCATTCCCTATTAAATTTTAAATCGAAAGAGGAATGCTTAAAATTGAACTCATATTTTCATTAAAAATTCAAATCAAGTACTTACACTTTTATTTACCAAATAATCCGAATTTAAAATAATCACTGAAAAAGCTCTTTTTAACTATAAATGCTAAAATTAAGTTTTACCAAACAAGCCCTTAGATAAAGGGAGCGTCTAGTGCCTGCCTTTCATATTTCTCAGCTTAATATTAGCTTATCGATTTCCTAATTTTGATAAAAATGAGTTGTTCACATTTTCCAATTATTTAGAAATTTAATTCCCCAGCTTTTTTTTTTTCCTAAAAACTTGCTCAAGCTCTTGCTAGGAATTAAAAACTTAGAAAAACTTCATTTATGGGATAATAGTAAACACTTCCCTTTGGTTATGACACAAGTTGCAAAATTTCCATACAAGAAAACACCATTATTTTTAAGCAATTGACTGCTTTACCCTATCTCACATGCAATGAGCTGTAGACGTGTGGGCCCATTGTAGTGCATGCACGTACGTGCAACCGTGGGCATGGCCACTATACCATGAAAAGTGGGACACTCCAGATCAAGTTAATCTAACCATTAGGTGGTTGACAACATGAATTTGAAGGTTTTTGGGTAGTCCATTGTTTCCTATGATGGGGTGCACTTGATGGCTGGAATATTTGCCTATTTTCTATCTAACATTTTAGGTCAAGCGGCCATGTTGGACAAGTCAGATTGCATTCATATATAATGGTGGGTATCATAAGTACGTAAAATAATCTTTTCAGTTACTATTATTGTAAGATAGTAGGTAAGAATAAGTCTCTGTCTGCTTCTTGAAAATAACTTTTGTTCATGAATGTATGGGGAGAGAGAAAATCCAAAAAGAAAGAAAAACTTATATTATTGATAATAATAATTGTTATGGGAAGATCCGAGCCTCCTAAACTCTAAGGCCTGACATTATTTAGAGCCAATTCCAAGTACAAGAAGAAACTCAGTGTTATATCAACCAGCAAAGGCATGACGTCCGACCCGGAATTCCTTATGCCTTTGATCTGAGGCCGAGGAGATCAATTCGGACCTTGGAGCAATTCGGGGTCGAGACAGTCGGCTCGGATTAATCTAAGACCGAGGCAGTTGATTCAAGGCTCAAATCGGAATCTACTAATGAGGGGAATCATGAGATGTCCCACTACTGCATGATTAGCGACAGTTGCACAACCACCCACGTCTACACATCAGTCAACTGCCAAATAACCATCCATGCCAACTCACCTGCGGTGCGTGGCTAGTGGCAAAGGGTGCCCCGAGTATTGTAGATAGATCCATTCAGGTGAATGGTATAAATAGTCTCGATATGTTAGAAAACGGGGGAGGAAAAAAGATCCGGTACTCACCCTCTAAAAACGAACTTAGATCCAGATTCTTATGACCTGACTTAGACATTAGAGGGTCCCCTATCTAGCCCAGGGTCTCCTTTGCTCACCGTGATTGTGCAGGTTCAAGATGTTGAAGAGGCTTGGGGTTCAGTGATTCGAGTGGAGAGTCTTCCAGATCGAGCGGAGAGTCATCCAAATTTTATCAATAACATTTTTGGCGCTATTTGTGGGAATCTGATACGAAAAGTCAGTTCCCTATTCTCAAGTACAATGACGAGATGAAAGAAGAAATCTACAGTTGTGGAACTAGAGCAGAATGATCAGACTCGATTTTCCTCACCGCTTCACGTCGAGTCAGCCCTAGGACCTTCCCAACGTTCCTGCAATCAGGCAAGCAAGTATCGAGCTATGTAAAGCGAGATACAAGCTTTGCGCGATGAAATTAACCAGATGAAGTGGTGACAAGAGCAGCAACCACAACTGCCTCCTGTCCAGGAAAAAGTCGGATTGGTGGTGGAAATCCAGTCCGCACCGCGGAGTATGAGACCCAAGGGGTTGCAACATTAATCTGCTCGGGTTCCTGTCTTAGTCCAGAACCCTCCTCCGACCTAAGATCGGGTTCTGACTCGGAACACAATGATCTGAGTCTCGACGAATGTCTCGGTCACCTCAGCTCTAGCACTGACGAATCTCCGTCACGAGATAGAAAGGAGGAGGGGAAGAAGAACCCCTAAGGTGGAAGCCACGCAAGAAATAATGGCTGAAAATAAAGATCCGTGGGAGACACGGTTCGCAGAACTTAACAATAAGATCTTGATGCTAGAAAAGAATCAGTCGTTTCATCGGTTCCTACAGCTGTTCGAGCCATGATGGAAGAGACCAAGCCTTCCTTCACTTCTGTGATCATGAGCGAGGTGATGCCGCAGAGGTTCCAGATACCTCCCGTCATCCAATACTCTGAGTTTGGCGACCCATCCGAGCATATGGAGGCTTATCGCTCGTGGATGCAGATCCAGATAGCGATGGATACGATGATGTGCAAAGAATTTTTAATCACACTCACAAGATCCACTCGAAGTTGGTACCGTCAGCTTAAACTCAATTTCATTGGTTCCTTTGCAAAGCTCAGTCGATTATTCCTTACCCAATTCATAAGTGGTAAGAAGATTCAGAAGCCAAACATCCATCTGTTCACCATCAAACAAGGGCCTAAGGAGTTATTGAAGGACTACATCACTCATTTCAATGAAGAAGTATTACAGGTGAAAGACTATAATGATAAAATGATGCTCTGTATTGTGTTCAGTGGTCTGAAGGAGGGGAAGTTCACTTTTTCCATTGGGAAGAATCCTCCAAAGACGTTAGTTGAGCTCGTCACTAGAGCTTAGAAATATACTAAAGCTGAGGAATTCTTCAGTGCTTGTAAGAATGTTTAAGTAGCAGAGCCGACTGGTAAGAGTAAGAGGCTAAGGAACGAAAAACCTCAGTCGTCCAGTAAAAGATCAGACGATCGCGCTCCTCACGATCGTCGTCCGAGCAGAAAACCTGAGGGTAAATTTTATTCCAACACTCCCCTCAACACATTTGCCGAACAAATTCTACTGGATATCAGAGGCCAGAAGCTCTTGAATTGGTCTGTTTATATGAAGACTGACTCGGACCATCGAGACAAGTGAAAGTATTATCGTTTTCATCGAGATCACGACCACAACACAACTGATTGCGTGGATCTCAAGGATGAGATTGAGGTCTTATCCGTAAGGGTCATCTATGCTGGTATACCAAGGAAGAAAGAACAGCTCAGAAAGAAGAACGAGAGTAGCCGAATAATAATGTGGAAGAATCGACTGAAATCCGTACCATCTTCAGTGGTTCATCCAGTAGAGAAAATTCAAACAGGGCCTGAAAATCCCATTCTCAGAAGTCCGACTCAGAACTCTATATCCACATGACCGAGCGCCCAAGCAAGGAACTTCGAGTCAGCCCGTGTAGTTTGACCTTCACGGAAGATGATGTGCGCAGAATTCAGCATCCGCATGACGACGCCTTAGTAGTTGTTATGATCATAACTAACCACAAGGTGTACCGCATCCTAGTCGACACCGGAAGCTCGGTAGATGTGATCTACATCGAAGCTTTTAAAAGAATGAAGATTTTGAGATCACGTTTCAGACCTGTGAAGACATCCTTGCACGGCTTGCTGGAGAAAGGGTAATCTCTGAGGTAGCCATCTCCCTCCCTGTGACCGCGGGAGAAGGACAGTACCAAGTCACCCTCATGGTAGACTTTCTCGTCGTTAATGTACCATCGGTACATAATGTTATTCTAGGCAGACCTTCTCTCAACCCAATGAGGATAGTCATCTCCACCTACCACCTGATGATGAAATTTTTCGCTGAAGGCGAAATAGGCTACCTCTAAGGCAATCAACGCGAAGCTCAGAGATGTTATGCGATAGCGGTAAAGAAAGGGTCAGTGAAGTAAGCCTTCACCATCAATGTCCTAGATCTTAGGGGACCTGCAAAGGACTCAGATGTGCAAGACTTGGAGAAAATACCGCTCGACGAGGCAGGTCCAAGTAAAACCGTTCACTTCGGAACATCGTTGAATTCTACACAACAGCCTGAAATGCTAGCTTTCCTGCAACAACACAGAGAAGTCTTCGCATGATCGCATGAGGACATGCTCGGGATCTCTCCTGATGTCATGGTTCACAGGTTGAACATAGACCTGGATCATAAACCTATAAAATAGAAAAGGAGGTTGTTCGATGCCAAGTGGTATGAAGTCATAGCCAACAAAGTCTCTACACTTCTCAGCGCTAGTTTCATTAAGGAAGTGCATTACCTAGATTGGATCACAAACGTGGTCTTTGTCAAAAAGGCTAATGGGAAATAGTGAGTCTGCGTGGATTACTAGGACCCAATTGGGAGGGGCCATACCGTGTGATTTGATCGACCAAACCTGGCTCCTACCACTTAGAGGACCTCGAGGGCCGCCATCGCCCCCACCCTTGGAACGCCAAGCACCTAAATGTCTACTATCTTTAATGTAATGGCCGCTGGAGGCTTCCAATAAGTGTACATCTCCAAACGACTAGCCTTTAAAGCTTTCAATAAAATTCATCTCTTCGTATCTACCTGAACGAATTATCTATCAATAGAAGTTGCCTCTCACAAGTAGGAGCTAACTTAATGGACTAATCATTTAAAGAATGAGTTAGTACATTATCCCATGAAAATTCTCCAGGGCATCCCTTTGTATTCGGGAGAAAAGCCCGTGGATGACCCGATTCATCGACAAAGGAGTCGGCCATCATTTGACTGACGTATCTACTGAAAGCTGCTCGTCAATCGTGGGAGGAGCCAACCCCCTAGGGAGCCGGTCTCGATAATTTTAATATCACAGAATTCTATAAAACGACCAAGGGGCCTAAATCCCTTAGAATATGGGAAAACAACCTCGAGATGAGTCGACCCTCCAAGGAATTGGCTCGGCAATCAGCAACTCAACATTTAATAATCATCATCCAAAAATCAACCAAGATTAATATGCCCTCTCTAGAGGATAAAAAAGTATATCATCCATGAAATCATCAATCAAAAGTATTGATTAAAAGGAAAATATAAGAAAGAATGTTAGAAACTATTCGGCCGAAGGAGGAGCTTGAGAAGTAGGGGCATGATCTGGGCAGGCGTCTTCAGTGGGCTTCTCCCCTGTGTCCTCAGGTAGCAGAGGCTTGAGGTTGAGGTTAGGGTAGAGCTCTTGAACAGCATCTATGCAAGCATCGAAGCTACAATTGTAAAACTTGGTGGCTTCGGCGGTCCTCTCCTCCGAGGACTTAAATGCATCCACTACAGCTGCTACCGCCAAGGCTAAGGAAGACTCATCCTCGGCCCGCTGAGCCTCCTTTGCCTAGGTGACTGCTCGGCACTGCTATTCCGCAGCTTCGGGTCTAGTCTGCTATAACACGTCCCCCAACCAGGCATTCTCCTTACCAAGCGAGTCGGCGTGGGCCCTGGCTAGGGACAGTTCGGCTATAACAGCGGTGCATCAGGCCTTAAGATCGCTAACGACCTGCTTTAGCTATAGCTCGCAGGCCTTTCCGTCATTAAGCTGCTGACATAGTTCCGCCTTCTCCATCCGGAGAAACGTGGCCTCGTCTTGGAGGGTCCCTATCTCCTCGTCTTTTTGCATCAAATCCCTCAACCTCTCCCAGGTCAAGAGAAGCCTTGGGACGAACTAAATAGAAACAAGAGTGAGCACACAGACAAAACAAAAGATACAAGGGCAAGAAAGGTTGGAAGAAATACCTGGCAGAAGACGGAGGCCATGTCGTTAATGAAGGACTCATCCAACTTGTCAAGAAGAGCCGCTATCTCCTCTTCCAGGGCATGCTTAGCAGCCCAGCGAACCAAGGACAACATGTGGTAGCCCGACTGAAACCTCTCCCTACTTCTTCCAACCTGAGCTGATCTCGTCCCTCCTCTTGCTCCGGTCCTGCTGCAGGCTGAGGCTTGGGCCTTAGCTCTGAGATTATCCCCGACCTCGAGAGGGGGGGGGATTCGAACAGTCTCCTCCCGTTCAGATGAAGATGGGATGATATGCAGCTCTCGGGGATGGCGGGAGGTGCTTCAGGGACATGAGGGGTGACGGCAGGAGGAAGAGTTGAAGTTGGAGCATTATCGGTTGCGGCCTCATCCGCAACGGATGCTGGAGCCAGAGCTTCAGCAATAGAAATTGGAGTTGCAGCGACAGAAATTGGAGCCGATAGGCCCTCATCACGAGGAGCCGCCTGTCTCCTCCAAACAATTATTTTTCTTTGGAGTTAGGCCCTCAGCATTTCATCGATAGTTAGAGCGGTCTTCCTCTTCCGGGACCCAGAGGCTTCGGCCATACCTGCATACAAAATAATGAATCAATACCTGAGCTAAAAGATTCATCTCCTTTAATGCAAAAAAGTGAAGAAAAACTTACTGAAGGAAGTGGGGAGTGGCTTAGACTTGTAAAGTTCGGACCAATGAAGGTTATCGGCTATGATCAGATCTAATCAGGAGCGGAGGTCTCCCGAGCGTGCCCTGGCCTTAGCGCCTGATTCTTTTGGTCCGAGGTGAGAAGAGGTGAGCCCCTCGAAAAGTCTGCAGAAATGAAAAGAAGGCTTCGGTCAGATCACAACAGATGAGAAAAGGGCACTAGAAGAAGAATGTTCGGGATCCAACCTGGAGAATTAAATCGGATAGGGACCCAAGTCTCTAAGTTCCCGAGCTCCACTGTCGGTGCTTCCCACTTGCCCGAGGCCCAAAACCACTTGTTCTTCCTGTCCTTATTAGAGGATGAAAGTTGCAGGACTAGCCTAGAACCCTTGTTACCGTGAGTCGAGAAGTAATACCACGACTCTTAGCTATCGTGTTTGACAAGGTACAAGCTTATCAACTCCTCCAGTGTCAACTCCGGGTTTCAAACTTAGCGCCAGATAATGTAAGAGGATATCAGAACCCTCTAAGCGTTGGGGGTAAACTGGCTCGGAGCTAGTCCCAAGTATGCTGTCATGGCTCAGATGAAGGGATGCATGGGAAGTCGGAGCCCATATTGCAGTGCGCAGAAGAAGATCTCGACTTCTCCCATGGCAAGAGCTCCAGCGGTATTAAGGAGCTCTAGCGCTCGTATCTGTACAAAGTCCGAGATCTCGAACTCTGATTGGATCCATCTCATTTGAGACTTGACTAGCACAGAGCCTCCTAGGATGGTTTCTGTGGCCCGCCGCTTGTAAGCATCTTTGCCCTGCTTGTCGTCGGGTCTCGGGCAATTTTCTTCTTGCCTGTGCTCCGTGTCCGAGCCCCCACCTCTTTAGCCCTTCTGGGTGGGGAAAGAGAGGTACTGCTTCTAAGGGGCCTTCGGAGGCCCCCCATTCTGTCATTCGAACCTCTCGGCTCGGAGTCGTTATCAATGTCGTAATATTCTCAAACCATATTTAAATCATCTGACATCCCGTGAAGGTAAAAGAAATAGAAGTAAAGTGGCGTTAGAGGAAGGGAGGACTCACCGGACGATCACCGGGAATCGCCTCTGCAAGAAACTTCAAATCGGTTGGAATCGCCTCATCAGGGAACCAGCAGCCACACGAATTTGGAACACAAAAATTAAAGGAGTTTCTGAAGCATTGGGGTTTATATAATCTGCGAAGGATCCTCACATTAATGACGAGGTATGACGACTGCAGTCGAACTAACGCGATCCTACTTCGAAATGCACGTGGTTGAATGTCATTGGCCCAAGCACTACCAGGTAGCGTGCCTCTGGCATCGAGCAACAGGTTCTAATCAGCGGAAGTGTCGTTCGAGCAGGAAGCGTCGTTCAGACGTCTCCTGTGACCCACGTGGCTGTCCACCATAGGTCCTGTGACGATTTGAGATCTTAACCGTCGCCACACGTCTGTTAAAGGTTAACCCGCAAATGAAAACTCCGAAGATGTATCTCTTCAAATATAGAAATCATAATTGCGACAACACGCATGAAGGATACGATAGCGGGAGCTATTGATCTTCCGCACAAGTTTACTCTCTAAGTCTGTGCCTGAACTCGGAGAGTAGGGAGCTTCTGTTATAAAAAGATCCGAGCTTTTTTAACTCTAAGGCCTAAGGTTATTTAGAGCCGATTCAAGGTACAAGAAGAAACTCAATGTTATATCAACCGGCAAAGGCATGATGTTTGACCCGAAATTCCTTATGCCTTCGACCTGAGGCTGAGGAGATCAACTCAGAGCTTGAAGCGATTCGGGGTCGAGACAGTCGGCTCAGATTAATCTAAGAACAAGGCAGTTAATTCAAGGCTCAGATCGAAATCTACTAATGAGGGGGATCATGAGGTGTCCCACTACTGCACGATTAGCGATAGTTGCGCAACCACCCATGTCTACACGTCCGCCAGCCGTCAAATAATTGTCCATGCTAACTCACCCACGGTGCATGGCTAGTGGCAAAGGGCACACCAAGTATTGTGGATAGATCCGTCTTAGGTGAATGGTATAAATAGTCTTGATATGCTAGGAAACCGAGGAGAAAAAAAGATCCAGTACTCATCATCTGAAAACGAACTTGGACTCAGATTCTCTTGATTTGACTTAGGCATAGGAGGGTCCCCCGTCTAGCCCAGGGTCTCCTTTGCTCATTATGATTGTGTATTTTCAAGACATTGATTCAAGCGGAGAGTCATCTAGATTGAGCGGAGAGTCATTCAAATTTTGTCAATAACAATAATAATAATAAAAAAAAGCAGCATTAATTGCTTACAACTAACCTAATAGCCTTATATAAGAAAAAGTAATTATGGATTCTAGTTTGACTCAAAATATTTTATAATATTAAAATAATAAAAATTATTAAAAATGGTAATAAGATGTCTAAACATGCCAAAGCTCCTGCATGACTGACGATTAGACAGCAACATCCAAACATGACGGTGGATCCTAGGAAATCCACAATGGGTTTTCCATGTGTTTATTGTGGTACGGCTTTAGTTTTGGTTACTCTATTATGTTTCTAAAATGAGCTAACGAAATGAATGAATGAATTAGATATAACAATATAAACAATATTGTGGGCTTATCAAAAGTTTGTCTATTTTTTCAAAGCTAATTCAGCCGGGAAAGGGATCCGCTCAAAACGGCATTTAGGAGTGGGTCCAAACAAGACCTGCGTCAGGTCAGTATGTGAGTTATTTCATAATCTGGCAGACTATAATAGCTAACAAGCAGGTACAGGTACTTAGAAATGGTTAGTGGGTCGTACCTATTAGTCAAAATCATCTGCTCCATTTTTTGTCCATACATACATGAGGTCCCAAGTAATGAGCGGAGTAGTTTGGCCTTTCGGTCGGACCTGCCTAATGAATGATCACGATTTTATGCATGTGTGCTGGCTGGCACGTATTCTATCCAACTTGCACGGGTGAACTTGGGCTCGAACCACTAAGACACGTGTACAACAAAGATGCATAGACACATGTGTCAGAGTACTCCGTGATATGTGAGAATAAGTGCCACGTGGCACCTAATAATGGTCACGGCATGTCGTGCTTAACACAGGCTGTTCAGGGCTCAAAATGGCCCGCGGGATGTGCCGAGGCTTGTCAAGCCCTGCGCTTGAGTAAAAGTACCTGGTCTGATCGAGTTCACGACCACCAGCTAACCACCGGGGCCAGGTCCAGGGGCATGTATTGGACCGGCCGGTTTCTATCGGGCTTCCCTTTGCCTAAAGGCCTGACTCATTGAATAATGGTGGGCTAAGTATTTGGACGGTGGATCTGGTCTGGCCCAAGCTGGTTCGGTCTGTGATGGACTTAGACTCAGATCCTCATCTAATGTCAATACACAGACGTAAATCAGCCCGGCCTGACGTAGCCAATCTACCATACCCTAGCTCTTGTCTAAAGCATTTATCACAGTGGACCAAAAGATGGAGACGTCCCACAGGCAGGCATGCTCAATGAGACTCGTCTCTAAGGCCGCAACCTGGCAGGGCTAGGTCAAAACATGCCAGCCCAGGTTATTTTCAAAACTAAATCAGATCATTCTCAAATTAGCTAGGTCCAAAATCAGCACATTGGTCCAAGTTCACATTTACCATGAGTAGCAGATGAACATGTTATTATGCCATGCATAGTTAATATGTGAGAGCATCTTAAGCATTAATGATGTTGATGGTATTTGGTGATGTTGATGATCTTGGCCATAATTTATTATAATCATGGGTTTTAGATAAACATGTGGTTATACCATAGTCAATATATGAGAACACTTCAAACATACATAAACAAGAGTTAAAAAAGAAATTCTTTTTGTTGTCTTTTTGGACACAATGATCACTAATTAGGAATAGTTGTGACTCACAGGTTGAGTCATGGAATTTCCATATAATCTATTTTACCTAATAGGACAAGCATTTGGTTATAACTTTATATATGGTCATCTTTTCGTCTTTTTGCTTTTTTGTTAGCTTCTTAGTATACCCCATTGACATTTCACACTTCACTGTTAGCCACCCCCACTGGGAATCCATACCAAGACTTTAGTGTTGAAACGTGTGTGTGTGTGTGTGTGTGTGTGTGTGTGTGTGTGTGTGTGTGTGTGTGTGTGGGCCCCATTGACTTATGGTCATCTTGTATGAGAAAAAATGATGATAAGTTAGGAAGGAATTTCTTTACCATTGAGCACAACAATAAGTTAGTGTGACTTTGCCCTACCCCACATAAGGGTCCAAGTGTGCCATAGATATAGGCTCCTAGTTTGGACCTATTAAGGTATTAGTGGATTGGGATCAAGTGTACAGTGTGAAAGTGCATCATACCTAGATTATGACCAACATGAGAATATACCAAGTCTAATTAGGGTTAAGTATATATGAGGAATCAGTATCTTAATTTTTAATCACTTCATAAAAACATCATGTAGTTAATAAAAGTGAGTATAGTTGGACGGATCTATTAAGCTCCATTAAGATTCACACGAGTCAATAAAAGATTCACTAATTCTTCAGGAATTCACTTATGACTTAGTTATTGGAAATCAGATATTTATCAAATGATTTTTTATTTTTTTATTTTTTAAAATTCAGCTTAACACTCAAAAAAATTTATAAATATTTTTAACTATTAAACTTTTATTTAACTATTAAAATGATTCCAATCACATTTGATGATTCCATGATTTAGATCTAAAGTTCCACTATTTTATTTATATGACCATTCAACCTATATGATAGATGACCATATATAATAGTTAAAGGATTTGATTGGGTGCATGAGATAGGCAGAATCATAGATTTTTAATGTAGTTGGACATATGAAAGATTATATATAGGGTAGTAGAATGCTATAACAAGTGTTTCTCTGAAACTCTAATTTTTCTTTATATATAAATTATGTCCTAGGAGAGAGAGAGAGAGAGAGAGAGAGAGAGAGAGAGAGAGAGAGAGAGAGAGAGAGAGAGAGAGAGAGAGAGAGAGAGAGAGAGAGAGAGAGAGAGAGAGAGAGAGAGAGAGAGAGAGAGAGAGAGTCTCATATCTCCACATATATTGTGAGGTCCGCTTCATGGACAACTCTTATGTTTTCCTTGGTCTTGCTACAATGACTGACGTCTGGCTCGCATCCTCTTCTCCATCTATGAGGGATTGAGGAGATGACTTCTAATCAAATGAATAACGTTGACAGAAAAAAAAAAAAAAAAACAATTCATCGACAACATTGATTAGGTAAATCTTAGCGGTAGCAATTGAGTTTGTTTTTGTTTTTGGTAGGAACTTAATAATATCTAAACAGGGATCCCTTAGGCTATAAAGTATAAAATGGGCTTATGAAATCTTTTATTTTTGTTGCATCTCCAAAACCCTAATACCGTGTCCTGCCTAAGTCTATCTTGCTTAGGCGTAGTTTTGGGTTGGGTTTAGGCTTGCCTTACTTGGGCTTAGGTCAGGTTTCAGGTTGGTATGGGTTGCATTGGGGGGGATTTGTCCTAATTTTTTTAGAATTTGTGTTGGGCTGAATTAGGAGTCGGGACACCTTTCCTACAACAGGTTGGATGTGGACCCCATATTGTTGGCCTTTGGCAGGCTTGGGTTGAATTCAGGCCTCAATTAGTCCATTGGCCTGGACACAGACAAGCCTTAGCCTGGTCCCGCCAAGTCCATTTGCAACGTTCCAAGTCTCCAACCAATGGAAGAAAAATGTCTCACACAAGGCTATCAATGGGTCGGAGCAGGCCGTAGACTTTTGGACTGAACAAGTACTTGGGATGGGTAATGTTTTTTAAGAAATCCCAGATAATTTTGACCAAGCTTAGGCTATCCCTTGGTAGCCTGATTCAGGCCGTGTCTATGCAATACACACACACACACACACGTATATATATTCCACATGTATGATTGATGGCTTATATGTGAGCTTATATGAACCTAAGGGATAGGCATAGAGCCCATTGGAAATGCTGACCCGAGTCTCTTGAAATGAGATTTTGGTTCATCTATATATTAATATATATGGTTATATAAAGATGCTTAATTAGAGTTGGGCATCAGACCACTCGACTTCCCTAACTTGACTTGTTCAGACCCGACTTAACCTTAACCGAATGGGTGAGTCGTCAGTTCGAACCAATCCGAATTCAAACCAAGTCAAGTTCGAGTTATCCAATAACTCGATCCGGTCATACTTGACTCAATCCGAAATTGACTCGTCTCAGATTCGAGTGTGTGTGTGTGTGTGTGTGTGTGTGTGTGTGTGTGTGTGTGTATGTGTAATATAATATTTTAAAAAAAGTTTAATTTTTAAGTATATCTAACCCTATACGCCACACCTGACCTCGACCCGATCCCAAACTAGGGGTGTACACCGAGTTAGCCACTAGTTAACATCAGCTCAAACTCGGCTTGGTCCTGAGCCTGACTGGCCAGCTCAGCTTGGTTCGGTCAATAGCTCGGGCCAATTCAAGCCTAGTTCGAGCCAAGATCGAGCTGAGTTCGACATTACAACATTTTTCACAAATACTTTGACTACACTTTCAAAATCTCACTTTATTTGAGACAGCAGCAATGGTTTTACAGGTATTTTATCAAACACTTTCTAAGCAACATAAAAATTAAGAAAAAAAGGGTGTTGGTTTCATATACATACCTTCCTTGAGATCAGCCACACTTCTTTGAGGCATTTCATCAAACACTTGGTGAGCAACATCAATATCAAAGTGAACGAGTCATCGAACTGGTTTGATCTGAGTCGAGTCGAGCTAGGGCCAGCTTGAACTCATTCTCGAGCTAAAAAAATCAGCTCGACTCGGCTCAAACTCGGCTTCGAATCGAGTCGAATCGAGCTTTTTTGAGTCGAGTAAAGCGAGCTAACCGAGCTAGCTCGGTTCATGTACACCTCTATACCAAACTCTCTCTCTCCCTCCTTAATCTTCCTCCTCTTCCAAGCCCGACAACCACCTACCACCATTACCAACCTCCTCTCTCTCTCTCTCTCTCTCTCTCTCTCTCTCTCTCTCTCTCTCTCTCTCTCTCTCCTTCCTCTTCCAAGCTCGACCACCACCCACCACCATCACCACCCTCCTCCTCTCTCTCTTTCTCTCTTCTCAACTCCCTCGCTTCCTCATTTGTCGATTCGAATCGGTGCCAACTCGAACCGACTCGGTACTTTTGACCAGGTCGGACTCGATCCAGATGAGTCCAGGCTACACCCGGATTGAGATTGGTTCATGCATGCTAGACTCGGTAGCAAGTCGAGTCAAGTTCAGGTCAGACATATGTTAAAATCGGATCGAGTTAGGTTAGCCCTAACTCATTCCAACTCAACTCGATGCCCACCTCTATGTATAATCGACTTAAAATGGAATGATATATATATATATATATATATATATATATATATATATATATATATATATATATATATATTTCATTTAACTTGGACTAAAATAATTTGAGATTCCTATTTAAATATTAATATCTTCATTTTATTTTATATATTGACAGTGCAACTGGTCGCTGAGCATGGGTATATGAAGAGAAATTTCCTACTGTATGACCCATTCAGGGCCTATTAACCTTTTTAAGCCCACTTATTTTTACATCCCAAGAATAAGCCCCTGCTGTATGGATGACTTTTCACAGGTTGAAAATGCCCCTGCTTTATCAATTTCACTCCATTCCCTCTCTTACATGCAAATACACATCCGAACTCATCTCTATCATCCCTATTCCTTCTTTTCACCCATTCTTTTCTCATTAAATCTCCATATAATCTTCATCCTATTATCACATTACATCTTCCATGTTACATTCTACTCAATGCTAAGTGCATTCTTTTTCTGAGAGGACGTGGATCCATTGATAAACCGAAATCTTGAAGACTTTTCTTTGAAGAACGTGTTTCATATCAACGCAATCTTATTCTTTTTCTTGAACACGGATTTCACTGAGTGTAAGGGAGTGATTGGAATTCATGGTCAATTGCTTAGAAGTTTAAATTTAGATAAATTCTTAAGAAATTACCTTGAAGTTTGTAGTCAATTTCACGTGGTCAATTTTATGCATTGCTAAGTCAATTTTACGTGGTTATCAAACAAACTTCAAGAAGTTCACAGTCAATTTGACGAAGTTTCTCAGTCAATTTTACTTAGTTCCTGGTCAATTTACTGAATTGATCAGTCAACTGCATGTACTACTTGGTCAATTTCACGCATTTTACCGTCAAATTGTAATGTATTTTTGTAATACGAGTTCGCCAATTCCATGCATTTCATGGTCAATTCTGGCAATTCCCCTTCACTTCATGGTCAACTCAATTCATTTCACGGTCAATACCCTTCACTTCACGGTGAATTCCCTTCATTTCACGGTCAATTCCCTTCACTTCAGGGTTAATTCCATGCATTTCAAGGTTAATTCCTGCAATTCTCCTTCACTTCATGGTCAATTCAATTCATTTCACGGTCAATTCCCTTCACTTCACGGTCAATTTCGAGCATTTCACGGTCAATTCTCTTTACTTCACAGTCAATTCCATGCATTTCGTGGTTAATTTCTTTTACTTCACGGTCAATTCCCTTCACTTCACGGTCAATTCCATGCATTTTAGGGTCAATTCCGGCAATTCCCCTTCACTTCACGTTCAATTCCATGCATTTCATAGTCAATTTCAGCGATTCCCCTTCATTTCATGGTCAATTCAATTCATTTCACGGTCAATCCCCTTCACTTCATGGTCAATTCCGTACATTTCACTATCAATTCGCTTCACTTTACGATCAATTCCATGCATTTTATGGTCAATTCCAGCTATTCCCTTTCACCTCACGGTCAATTCCATGCATTTCACAATTAATTTTGGCAATTCCCCTTCACTTCAGGGTCAATTCAATTCATTCTATGGTCAATTCCCTTCACTTCACGGTCAATTCGCTTCACTTCACGGTTAATTCCGGTGATTCTCCTTCACTTCACAGTCAATTTTCTTTACTTCACGATCAATTCCCTTTACTTCATGGTCATTTTCCTTTACTTCACAGTCATTTTCATTCATTTCATGGTCAATTCTTGCGATTCCCCTTCACTTCACGGTCAATTCCCTTCACTTCATAGTCAATTCCATGTATTTTACGGTCAATTCCATGCATTTCATGGTCAATTCTGACGATTCCCCTTCATTTCACGGTCAATTCAATTCAGTTCACAATCAATTCTCTTTACTTTATGATCAATTCCCTTCACTTCACGGTCAATTACATACATTTCACGGTCAATTCTCTTCACTTTACAATCATTTCCATTTATTTCACGGTTAAGTTCGACGATTCCCCTTCACTTCTAAGTCAATTCCATGCATTTCATGGTCAATTTCATTCACTTTATGGTCATTTTCATTCATTTCAGAGTTAATTCCCTTTACTTCACGGTCAATGTCCTTCACTTCATTGTCATTTCCATTCATTTCACAGTTAATTTCAGTGATTCCCCTTCATTTCACGGTCAATTCCCTTCGCTTCATGGTCAATTCCGTGCATTTTATGGTCAATTTCCTTCACTTCACGGTGATTTCCATTTATTTCATGGTCAATTCCCTTCACTTCACGATGGGGCATTCAAGAAATCACCTTGTAGTACATCGTTTCATTTCTGTCATGCAACCTCTTAAGGATCGGCCAATGGCTAAGGCATTTGTATCAGAAGGTCCATCTCTGGCATTCACTTCTAGCCTTTTTAAATCAACCACCGTCAAAAATAAATTTCAAAAATTATGATTTTGAAGAATCATGTGAACTGCATAGAAAATTTCGGAAAGGAGAGCTATCTATGATACAATGATCCTGCTAGCAAGATGTGCAGATAATCTGAAGTTAATCTTAATCATAGTTCGGACATCTAACCATCTCATTTTGTGGTCCACCACATCACCATTCATGCAACAACGTAGTAGCCTTTACGTATTAATGGTTGCTATCAATGCCAAAATCCAAGTAACAAAAGACAACTAAGGTGCAAGAATTGCTTTATCAACATGAGTAAACTACCTGATCAGCTGGCCAGTTATAAACCATTGACATCATTTCTCCACGATCATCTGCACTAAAACACATGCCCCTTGGACTTATAAACAAGCCGCTGTAGTTCTGGCAAACAAGTCCAACAGTAGGTGGAAGTAGAGTGGGACCCGGTTGACCGGATAAGTGGGACAGCGTGTCGGGGTCGACCGGGTAAGTTTGGTTTTTTTTTAATTTCCGGCTGTAATCTCCACTATTTTTTGTGGGTCTCATTATGATGTATGTGTTATATCCAAACCGTCCATCTATTTGGCAAACTCGTATTAAGGCTTGAGATGAAAAATAACATAGTTCTAACTATTAGGTGGACCACACTGTAAAAGGTAGTGGAGGATTGAATGTTTACCATTGAAACCATTTTAGGGGTTATAGGAGTTTTGGATCATTATGAAATTTTTTTTTCCTCTTCATCCAGGTCTTTGTGACCTTATGAATAGATTGGATGGAAAACAAATATTATGGTGGGTCCTACAAAATTTTTAACGATGAGAATCAATTTTCCCACTGCTCTTTGTGGTGTGGTCCACTTGATCTTTGGATATGATTTTTTTTTAATTTTTTGCTAATGCTCTGAAATGATCTCAAAATATGGATAAATGTTGTGGATATAATAAATACATAACTGTGGGGCCCATATAACTTTGATCTCTTTTGAACCGTTCGTACAACGGGGAGTTCAAGGAGCGTCAGCGCCTGTCTTCGAGCACCAGCCGATCCGCTTCCGAAAGGACGAGTAGGGGCATTTTTGACCCAAGAAAAGCTGTCCTGACAGCTGAGGCTTATTCTCAGGAGGTAAGGGCACGTTGGATTTTTCATGATAAATGTAAATCATGGTAAATAAGTAATTATTATTTTTTCATCAACTTTGAAAAGCGATACAAAAATGTTAAATTAAATGTGGACCCCACTGCAATGTATATGATATACTCACACCGTCCATCTATTTTATTATAACATTTTGGGACATCTAACTAAAAACGAAGTTGATCCAACACTAAGATTACTCACAGAAAAGGAAACAATGACCTTAATTCTTAACACTTGAAAGTCATTTTCTTAATTGGGACCACATTAAGGTTTTTTCATTATTTAACCCGTCTATAGGGTCACTTAGACATAGATAAGGGAAAAACACAAATATCAACTTTATTCAAAACTTTTAAAGGCCTTGAAAAGTTCTTAATGGTAGATGTTCGATTCCCATTGTTTCCTATGGTGTGGTTCACTTGAGCGTTAGATCTGCTCCATTTTTATTATGCCCTAAATTCACCTAGCATAACAGATGAACGGTGTGGATACATCACATGGATCACAGTGGGCGTCACATTAATTTTATAAAATTTTCAATTTAAGTATTAAAAAAGTAAGTTATCAATTTAGTAATTACCTAAGTAAAAAATTATTTCCCATTTATATGATAATTACAATTGAGCCTAAAAATCCAACGCGGGCTTAAAAAGGTTCGTGGGCCAACAGTAGGAAATTTCTCGCATATAAACTACCACATGGGGTGGGCACTGCCAGGGCACCAGGCCAGTTCCTCTGCAACAGTTGTAGATGAGAATTTTTAGCAACTAGCCATGTGGAAGCCACCATAGGGTGTGTCCGGTCATCTGACCCGTCCATGAGGGTTCTCCTATTATGAAATTTTGTTTGTACAAAAATCATACTGATCCACTCATCAGGTGGGCTACACAGTAAAAAATAATGGGCAGCCACCCAAAAACCTACAAGTCCACTTTGTAGGCCTAGTTATGATTGGATTCTCGTGATTTTTGGAGCTATCCTTCTTCATGGTGGACGACTCCGGATGGACAGGTTGGTGTCTGTCCAGGACATAACTCGTTGGCCCAAACTCAGCCGGTTGCACAAAAGGCTCCTATACAGCAGGTGGAAACCGGACTCACACCAGAGGAATTATTAGGATCCCGACTGAAAAAGACTGAAAAAAGAAAAATACGGCATGGCATATTGGGCAGGAAAAGGTAAGAAAAAACAATTCAATATCTAGGATCATCTGATTCAAGAGATTTTTCATTCATGTTGCATACAATGTAGGACCCATCATTTCAACGGTTTGGATCACTAGCCTATTGGCCCCACTTATCAGGCACTTTTCGAATAACATCGTGCATTAACAATCCATTATCACCTTATTACTGCCACCAGATGAGGGGATTATCCAGAAATTTTGGTAACCATTGTAGTTAAAAAGTGGAGAAACATGATGAACGGTTCAGATCTGGCAAAAAAGTTCCACATTGCACTTGGAGAGAGAAGGATTATGATGGGGGCGTAAAAGAGGATTAAGTAGTTTCGATAGTTGATGGGGAGTCTGCTGAGTAGCCATGTGGAAAGGTCGAGCGCATGGGGCAGTTGGCCCAACTCCGCACTCACACCAAACACCTGATTTTGGGGACTCGGATTCGGTCGTGATCGCTACAGTACGTGCTGGAAAAGCTCCGTGAGCCCCACCATGATGTGTATGTTTTATCCGCGCCCATCCATCTTTCCGGCTCATTTTAGGGATCGAGAGCAAAAAAAAAAAAGGCAGATCTAAATCTCAGGTGGACCACACCACCGGAAACGGTGGTGATTGAACTTCACTGGTAAAAACTTCATGGGGCAGAAGTTTTTAATGGTGGATATTCAATCACCCCAGTTTCCTCTGATGTGGTCCACCTAGGATTTGGATCTGTCTTATTTTTTTTTTTTGAGCTCATGACGTAAAATTAGATGGAAAAATAGATAGACAGCACGTGTAAAACACATACATCATGGTAATTGAACCCCTACTAAGACCGTCCGTCTCCAGCTAGGTCATCAGGGTAGCAGTAGCACCCAATCCGCGCCCTATTGCAAATGACCCTCTATTAACCGTTATCTGCTTTGAAGGCCGTGAAAAACGGTTGGTGAGAGTAGAATCAATCTTTGCCTTTGCTCATCCGATCAGGGTCGGATACCTACGGTGATGTGGAGTCCAAGGTGGACAACCTCCTAATCTAATGGGCCATATGATTGTAGATGGGGTACCAAAGCCCATGGAGAAATTTTCTCCCAACTAAGATAAAGAAGAGTTGGTAGTGGATCAAGGAATCTTTATTATCTTATAACGGGCAAGATAATTTGATTTTGTGAATGATAGAGTACGGCTGCAACTTTGGGGACCTTGGGATCCCAAGCGCAACTTGGGTTCTACCCTGGGACCAGGGATGCGTGGGACCCTGACTGTAGGGCCCACCTCCATGTATGCATGCTGTCCATCTATTTTGGCAGCTCACTTTAAGTCTCAAAATAAAGTTGATATAAATTTTAGGTGGGTCCTACCCTATAAAACAGTGGTTATTAGCCTTTTTTTTTTTAAGCCACATGAGTTTTCCATCAAAGTTGATATTTATTTATTTTTTTATTTCCTACCTGTCCGTGTGATCTTATCAACTTGTTGTTGGTCGACTAGCATTACGGTGGATATTAGGAAGATTTAATGGTAAATGTTCCATAACCACAGTTTCCTATTGTGTGGGCCACCTCAAATTTGTATTGCATCATTTTTTAGGTCATGCACTAAAATAAACTAGCATGATAGATGAACAACATAAATATACATTGCATACATCAAAGTGTGCGAACTGCAGTCAAGGTCTCACCCACATTGGCAGGTTCCCCAGCCAGTAGCAGGAATTTGGATTAGAAACTTTGGATTAAGCATTAGGCATCAGCTCTTGAGAGGTAGATTGGGTGGTGACCGAACACCATTATGCTATGGTGCTCACTGTGATGTATATGTTTTGTATACCCGCCTTTCATTTGTTTTTCTGACTCATTTTAGGGCATGAACCCAAAAATGAAGCAGATGCAAAGCAGAGTATATCCACACCATTGTGGCCCTTACTATGGGCCACCTTAATGTATTTATTCTATATCCACACCTACATCTGTTTTCCCAGATCATTTTAGATGGCGATTGAACCAGTTCCAAATCTCAAGTGGAACATACTACAGGAAGCAGTGATGTTTGAATGGTGTACCATTAAAAAACTTCCAATGGCTCACCATAATGTTTATTTGCAACCTAACCTGTTGATAACATCAACAAAACCTGGATGAGTGAAAAAAATATATATAATAGGTTGATCCAAAACTTTTGTAGCCCACAAGAAGTTTATAATGGTCAACCACCATAGTTTCCTAGGGTGTGGTCCATCTGAGATTTAGATCTTGTTCATTCTGGGATCTCTAAATTCATAGGGTAAAACAGATGGACAATGTGGATATAGAATAATACATTAAAGTGGGCCCCGCAGTAAGGGTCGCATCATCTTGGGTGAGGCCGGGCTGCACCTAATGTGCTCTCCCCTCTCATTGTCCACATGGCAGCGTCGATTGTGGACGAGGACAGTTCAGCCGCTGCAGCCTATCATGGATGCTCTAGGGTTAAAAATTCAGATAAAATTAACGGATGGTCCTAAACACCTGAATGGTGGCCTTTTTATGGATGGCAAAATGGTAAAGAATAAACGGTTGGCTAGAGTTATCCTGTTAGTGTGGATTTGAACCATGAGGCATCTATAGCAAAGCCCACTAGGTAAACGGTCTTGATCCACTGTCAATTCTCCCGCATGGATATCATTTCCCATAAAAATATGCAACATAAAATCTCTGTAGTGTTTTTTTTTTCCCCTTTTCCACACATTTCCTACCTATATATTTTCTACCAATTTGTATATATGGAGCTCATGTAATTTTCAAATCATTTCTTATTTTGTAAGAAAGTCTTCCTTGTAGCATCATATCCCTTGGTAGACTAAAGGAGAGAAGATCTGACTAGCATGTGGACTCTCTCTCTCACTCTCTACCATCCAACTAGTGCAAGTCCTTTTATTGGAGCCTCTAATCAATCGTTCTCTCCATAGATTGACCACTCCAAAAACTCATCAACCCAATTAACGGGTCACCCTTCCAATCAATGCACATCTCTGATCATTGATATGAACCATCGATCATGTGAGGCCCATACTCAAAACATGATCCAATTTTACGAGGAGACCAAGTGCAAATATGGCATGGACAAGAGTCAGTCTAACCAATCTCTAACCGTCCATGGAGCTGGGTTGGTGGGCCATATTCCAACATGGACTTTAGAATGGGTGCAAAATGAGTATTCAAAAACCCAATTTGAATGTGTCTTGGAATTCCCACCAACCATCCTTGGACAGATTGAGGCTCTTGGTATACATTACGTGCAAAAAAATCTATTCCCTTGGTGTAATTAGATGAAAGAAAATGAACACACGGAAAACTTGAGTAATTAATGGTTCAGTTGAAGCATGATGAGAAAATATTTTGCGAGTGTTCAAAGGAAGCGTGTTATTATTGTTATATGATCTTCAATGAACCATGCTTACTAACCAACCGACCAGCTTTGTCACACGTAACAAACCTCCAGCATGTGTAGCCAAAGGAGAAGGAAAGGAGATAAGAAAAAGGAGCCAACCACTTAGGAATCAAGTGCAAATGAAGGCATCCCATTGAATAAATGCACTTAACATATTTTAAAAATTCAAAAGTAAGTGCTTGTAATTGTTATTTACAAGAAAAGAAGAATAGAAGGTTCCTATCTTTACTTGCTTCACTCAGACTCTCCCTTTATAAAACGGCCCCCATCTTCTAACACAATACACAATTCCCATCTCTCTCTCTCTCTCTCTCTCTCTCTCTCTCTCTCTCTCTCTCTCTCTCTCTCTCTCTCTCTCTCTCTCTCTCTACAATGGCAGGTTCCATTGCCCCAGCCATAGGTGCCATCTTAGTTTTGTGCTGTGTAGTGTCCAGCTCAGCTACGGTTTACACCGTTGGTGATGCGACTGGATGGGCGAGCGGTGTCGATTATAGTACCTGGACAAGTGCCAAAACCTTCTCCACCGGTGACAGCCTTGGTATGTTTTTCTAATCACATGGTTGTAACATTACTAATCTTATTATAAAAGTGTTATCATGAAAAACACAAACACACACACAAAAGAAGAGAAGAACATGAAAAATCAAGCAATGGTTTGTTTTGTTCTTTTGAATTTTAAATACACACCAATGCATGTACCTGGACAAGTGCCAAAACCTTTTCCACCGGTGACAGCCTTGGTATGTTTTTCTAATCACATGGTTGTAACATTACTAATCTTATTATAAAAGTGTTATCATGAAAAACACAAACACACACACACAAAAGAAGAGAAGAACATGAAAAATCAAGCAATGGTTTGTTTTGTTCTTTTGAATTTTAAATACACACCAATGCATGTACCTATATATGTGCACACGAAAACACATGCATATCTGTAGAAATGTATCCTAGAGTTGAAAAATAAAAAGAAGCAATACTTAGGGATTAATGCCTTATTATTTTTATATATACCATGGTAACACATATTGTAAGAGGACTAGTGCTTTACTCTATAAAATCAATTTAATTAATCACCTCCAATCTTCTGAATTTGTGACCTTTGGCCATGCTAGTGTTTAACTATGGAGGAGGGTTACATACGGTGGACGAGGTGAGCGCGAGTGACTACAAGAGCTGCACGACAGGCAATTCGATTGCTACAGATAATAGCGGAACAACCACGATCGCACTCAACAAGACTGGGACACGTTACTTCATTTGTGGAGTGCCTGGTCATTGCAGCCAAGGGATGAAGCTCTCGGTCACGGTTGGTGCGGCAACTGGGTCATCTGACACACCCACAGGGCCCACTGCCTCACCTGGCACTACCTCACCTGGCACGACTACTCCGGCGACGACTACTACGACACCTACTAGCACCACTTCCACACACTCAGCTAGCAGCACACGTTTCCCTTCTTTAGCTATGTTACTCATTGGAGTGGGATTACTCCAGCTGGGCCTCTTCTAAGCTAGCCAGGGCAGTGGCAGTGCATACATTTTCTCTCTATCTTTCTCTAGTTTGTGAGTTTATTTATGTTGAACGAATGTTTTAGGTCTGTTTCTTAATTTTGTCATTCTGATGTGTACGAGATAAAATAGAGAGAGCCTCAGCTCCAACCGGTTGGAACATAAATTACCATCCACTAGATAACCTCCAATCTTTCTATGGTGTGGACCACCTGACGAGTCTATAAGGCTGATTTTGCAATGTCATGCTTATTGTAGGGAAACTTACGGGAAGGGTTGGATGTTATTCCGTGGTTGGACCATAACAGTTGGACTTGGGACCATCTCATAAGACATGGCTCTTATTTGGAGCATTTTGTGTGAAGCTTTCTTGCAATGCGTCAATAGCCGTTGGTTTTGAGTCATGTTTCAGTGATCCAGACGGTTTATATGATAGGTCTAATTGTGGTGGCTGGGACCTGAAAATATAAAAAAGCTTTCGTATTGGAATATTTTAATTGATTGATCATTTAAATATGGACCGTTGCTCAACTGTTGTTTTCTGGGCCATTAATCAAAAGTTTAGGATCTTCCAATCTTGATGATTTTTTTTTTTTTTTTTCAAGCAGCTACCATTAGTTGAACATCTTGTTAGATCAATGGTTGGATTCTTTGAAACACCACACATAGGCCATGTTCAACGGCTATAAGCCCTGCACATTGCACCCAGCCAGTTATGATGACTAAGCATCACTTACACCTAATTTCTAATGTGACTTGTGAGTGACTATCATGTGGAGTAGGTCACCCAAAATTGATTGTGGGCCACACAACAGGTGTAACACCCATATATCTTAGCTGTCACATAAATAATCGACGGTTATGAATTATCGACAGCGAGAGGTTGGGATAAGTGATGACACCAAATCATTCCTCTTACTGTATATAATAATGAAAGGAAAGAGAATGATGAAGGACAGAGGGTAGACTACTGAGTATAAAAATCCGTGCACATGCTGAGAGCTAATTTACCCATTGCACGTATGTATCTCAGATCGAAAACGTCCAAATGGTCGGTCCCAATTCGGATGGATTATGTATTGAAAATTAGAATGATTGCATGATCCCACGCTTTTCTTGGACATTTTGGTAGCAGAATTTGAACTATAGGATATGTATCGTTTTGGCCGTCCATTGGGGATGCGGATTGCGTGGAGACCGTGATATCGCTGGTGACCTGACTCTGTGGGGTCCACCGTGATGTATGTGTTTTGTCCATGCAGTCCACCCGTTTTTCCATATCGTTTAAGGGCATGAGCCCAAAAATGAGTCTGATCCAAAGAACAATTGAACCACACCACAAGGAACGGTTGGGATTGAACGCCTACTATGAAAACTTTTGGGTACAAACGAGCAAGCTGATATTTGTATTTTTCCTTCATCCAGTTTTTGTGACCTTACAAATATACGTTGGATGGCAAACAAACATTAAGGTGGTCCCCTAAGAAGGTTTCATCAGTGGTGTCATTATCCTCACTGTTTCCATGGTGTGGTCCACTTGAGCTTTGAATCTGCTTCATTTTTTAGATAATACGTAAAGAGCTTTGAATTTGCCTCATTTTTTGCATACTTATAGAGCATGGGATCCGACTCATTTTTGGGATAATGCTTAAACTGATCCGTTAAAATGGATAGAGGGAGTGGATAAAACAGATAATCACTGGTGACCGGATCTTCAGGGATATCATTGGTGACCGGGTACTCAGGCAATCCATGCTCGTCCATCGGATGTTGGCTAACCAGGAAGTTACAATCATATGTGTATGTTTTTTCGGTTACGCCCATCCACAATGGGGCCTTATATTTGGACGGTCTGGATTGATATACGTGCATGACACGTGTACAGTGGCTGAATCAGGCGTCACAATATCAAATGACACCCTGATGGAGGATTTCCGATTTCAACGAGAGGAATAAAAGTTCGGTGAAAAGGAGTAAAAGTTCGGTGAAAAGCAAGGAGAGTTGGTAGCGGAAGCGAGTTAGGTGTGGGCCCCGCCTCACCCAACATGGTGCGGCTCTGACCGTGGGGCCCACCTTGATGTATGCATGTATTATACATCCAAGCCGTCCATCCGTTTTGCCATCTCATTTCACAGCGGCGGTTAATGGACTCGGATTGTGTATAGTAGAGCACAGCGCGGACGTCCGTACTGAGTATAAATGGAAAAACTCTGCGGGCCCACCACCACATCATGTGTTTTATCCATGCCGTCCATTTATTTTTTCAGATCATTTTAGGGCATGAGCTTAAAAATGAGGCAGATCCAAAGTTCAAGTGGACCACACCACAGGAAGAGTAGGGATAATGACAACCACCGTTGAAACCATACTAGGCCTACAACGATGTTTATTTTCCATCTAACCTGTACATAAGATCAGACAGTCATGGAAGAAGGAAAAATACAAGATCAGCTTGATCTAAAACTCCCATAACGTTCAAAAAATTTTCAATGATAGGCATTCATTCCTCACTACTTTATGTGGTGTGGTCCATCTAAGCTTTCCATCAACCTCATTTTTTAGACTCATACGGTGAAATGAGCAGACGGTGACGATTAGAATACATTGCCTTATAGTACGGGTTGGTGCAGAAATCTGATGCACCTCTTTCCTCATCACCACCTGCACAAGCAAGATATAAAGGGTTCAGCCGGGGAACCTCCGATACTTAAGTCAATGATTCAACAAGAAAGAAAGACTTTTTTGAATGGTTTTTGTGTACTTTTAATTCTGGAGACGTCCTTTTTTTATAAGAGTGAGGGTCCTGACGTGTAGGAATTTTCTTCTCAATTCTTAAGAGATTTGATTTGATTTGTTTACGAATTTCACCCGATTCTGAAATTCTCAGGATTAGAGATCCTTATACTGGTATTTTATGTTTACACTATCTCTTTCTTACTCGGCTCGGCCTTAACCGACTCTAGTAGCAAATGAGTCTTAGCTGGCTTTAAGGATGGAATTTTTTGCCTTCTGTCAAACGAAGCAGAGTCGGTTTATGATCGATGTCCTTAATTCAATAGCCAACACTGTAATCGGCCTAATATATGTCGGTTTTATGGCCAATCAAGTGACTTCTAGCATTTGAGTCTTAATCGGCCCCTTTAAATGTTGTTGTCTTGTTATCCGAGTCAACTTTATGCGTCTTATATATTTTGCCTATGGCTCTTGATTCTTTAAGTCTCGGTTAGGATTCATTTCCTGTCATCCAAGCTAAATATCTCATTTAGGTTTCATCTTATCTCGGTCCGACCTGTTGCCTCGGACCCCTAGGGCAGTATTAATAGAGTTGGTCCATTTTATAATCAGATCTTCGGACTTGTCATATTTTTCTCCAATAGTACCAACGTCATTGCTGTGTTCTAACAACGTAATCGGAGTCCCCCTATCACTTTCTGTCTTTTTCCACCATCAGCTGTGACTCATGCTTCAAAGTCGCTATAGCTTGAGCATGAAGAAAAGAAAAATAGCTGATATGGGTCGTTGCATTGGAATGGAATTCCTTTGGCCCAAAGCATATGGTCCGTGAAATTTGTCGGGTGCGTTTGAAATTTTTGGTGGGGATGCTGACCAAAAGTTGCTACAGCTTGAGTGGTTGATTGGACCGTCTCCATTTGTGGGGCCCACCACCTTCTTACTGATTAGTTGTGGGGCCTATCCTTCAAAGTGGAGCAATGCTAACTAAAACTTCCAACTTCACCAATATATACTAGAGAATTCTATTTGTGCTTCATTACAACTAATGATTATTCTCAAACTTGCGAGGGAAAGCCTCAGGGGATATGGACCGCTCATCTAACGAATCTGGCCATGGATTCTCCATGGCCCGGAAATCACTTTCTTCGGAATATCCTGATTACTCCAGTGGACGATATAGTTAGGTTGATGTGGATTGTTGGTCAACCATTTTAACTGTCATTTCCTTAATCTCAGTGGGTGAAGGATCATCCAACGGTTGTAATTATCCGGCTATGGTCCATCCATTGTGGGGACACCAGATCAGTAGTCCTGATTCTTTTGTATACATTTTCCACATTGGGTGGGCGGACCGACCTAAGCATGTCCTGGGCCTGACCCATGAACCAAAGACCTATATCTGAGTCTAGCCCAACCAGTGTCGGCTCACTCTTAGCCGTCAGTTTTAAACAAGTCGGGTGGGGCCCACATGTGAGCTCTTCAGCTGAACAAAACCAAGGCTAAACTTTTACTTATTAGGTGTAAAAGTCAGGCCTAAGACGAACCCAAGGGGTTCTAGGATCCGCCCATGCTAGGCTGGTTGAAGGATGGACTCGGGCCCGGCTGCATCCCCACTTGCAATCGTGTCAAGGTGATAAACCATGTTTAAGGGTCTTAATGCAAAAAGAAGCATGTGGACCCCACCAATGTTGGTGTATGGAGAAGGCATGTTACACGAACTCATTCTCTTGTGGGGTCCATGAATTCTCCTTTAGACTGCCAATCGTGCTCCGCGCCCAGGCCCAACATTAATAAAAGGCTGTGATTGCTTCGTACACCAAAATTGGCTCGGCCCACATAAGCAACGGGTGCGATTGTTCCCAAAATCCGCGGCAGCATTCTCTCGCGTGCCGTTTTTCTGCTTCCGCCATACACGCGCATGCATGTATGTTAATCCAGGCTTATCAGATGATCCTAGCCATCCAACTTGCTTCCTCAAATGAACAGTTAAAGAAGGTCAACATATTGGACCCCACTGTAAATCGACCGTAAATTCAATTTCAGGTCAAATGGTGGCCGTCAGATGAAAAATAATCAATTGACCAAATACAACAAACAAGATGTCCATGAATGAGAGGTTAAGATATCCCAATCAGTCTATAGTTTCGGGGCAGCGTCCCATCAGCGGTGGGACCTACCATTTGGACTTTTTCGACTGCTTTTACACCATCCAATCCATTCATCTTATGTGGTTCATCAGGATGAAAGAATTATCCAAAATCACCTTATTCCAAAACTCAGGTGGGCCATACGACGTGAATCTAGAGTTTTCTAGGTATAATTTTATGCGGTGGCCCACCATGTGTGTCAATTTCACAACGATTAGGTACCTCTGATTTTCCAACTAACGGACTTTTTCGTTAACCTTTTCTGAACGTCCAAACGTTAGGTGATCAATCAAACGGTTAGCCCATCCAAGTAGGGCAATTTTTGAGCTGTCATCTATTCAAGAGGTGGCTAATCAAATCAACGGTCCAGATTTGATATGTGTTAGCTCTTTGAGGAATAATAGCATGACGTGTTGTATTGCTGAAGTGTACGATGGCCTCTTCTCAGCTCATCGATCCACCTCTTGGATTGTCCACGTACCGGCAACATCAATATGATGATCCTAGTCGCCAAATCCAAGAGTGGGGAACCATCGTAAGGTGGGAAAGCATTCCAATGGCTAAGATCTTTTCCACGGTGAAATTTTTGTTCAATCCAAGAGTTGGCCATCTAGTGAACGGTCTAGATGAATAAGCACATGGACCTCTATTATTCTACGTTGATGTAGTTCACCTAAAAGAACCAAATTGGTGCTCCATACGTGAGAAAGCAAAAATCCGCAACATATTCAGGAGAATGATATATGATGCTACATCTACGTTGGTTGTCGAGTGCCCAATCTCCTTACATGTACGACATGCGGACATGTGGACCGTTCATCTGTTGGGCCCGATTGTGTATAGGTCATGAGCTAAAAATCATACAGTCAGACGATCCTACCAACCGATTGGAGGACTTTTGACCATTGGATTGTAATCCCAACCAATCCGCAGTAGAGGCTTAATCAGTGGCTTGGATCGCTATACCTGTCCAATTTTCAGTACTCTATCCACCTCGGGTCTTGATAGGCTTACGAGCCGAGATCTGTCCAAGCCCAGCCCGCCAACTAAAGCTACGCTCGGCCCGTCCAAGGCGAAGGAAGCAGGTTGCACCCCTATGTAATTGATGTAGCCCAAACTCAGACCAGTCAAAGGTTCCTCAAATGTAAGGGTTGCAATGGCCCGGATTTGGGCTGGACAGCCTCCTACCCCGAAAACCCAAGGCCCAAACCTAGAACAAGTCCAGCTTGGCGCTAGCTCATCAGGCCGCCCAAAACCGTGCCTGAAAAAGGTAAGGTCGACACGGGCTAAAATGTCTTGACCAAAAACCCAACCCAAAAGTTGATCGAGCTAAGCATGAGAGGCCCAAGCCCTCTACCCAAAGCCGGTCAGACTCGTTGGGTAGGGTGGGCAACCTGGTCCATTTCCACGGGTCTGGTTGGGAGCATGGCTTTGGAACCCCATGGATTTGAAACCCTCTTTGGGTATCTATGCATAGCATGTTTACAGGATTAAATCTAATTAGTAAATCAACCTTAATATATATAATTAGTGGCATATGTAATATTTGACACAATGGTTGTAAAAAGCCCGTTGAAATATATACTTTTCTTGAAAATAATGAAATTCCAAGTCACGGATGAGCCACATGCACAAGATCACTTCTGAGTGACTAACCAATGATTTTTAACCGCTGATTTACATAGACAATATTTGGATGGTGCTGATCATCATATTAAAGTAATTATAGTGATGCAATTGATAACCTAATTATTTTGGGATATCATTAGTAGGTCATGTGTCCAATAGATTAATAATCTAGTAACACACATGTTACACATGCAACTCTTGAAAAGATTTTAGATGTAATCCAAGCTTAAATGATGGATTTAAAACCCTCAATTACTTTACGGTGCTAAATAACCCGGGATTTGAAATCCCCCCAAATCCATAGTACTAAAGAACCTCTTAGTAGAACGTGCCAAGGCAATCCTATGGAGTTGACAAAGCATATATCTTTGAGATATTATGCAATAGTGGATGAGTTTGCTCAATAGAGTAATAATAACAATATTTTACTAAGGCTGTGTTTGTAAACGCTGAAGTTTTGCACTTAACACGGAATGGAGAAAATTTTTCATGTTTAGTGGTGTTTGTTAATGCGCTATTAATGTAGAAGACGGAAAGCGTTAAGTGATTTTTCACTGAATTCTTTTCGTGATAGGAGTCTAGCTTAATAGTGAACATAAAATGCGCTTCGTGATTTTTTATTAAACAAAAAATTTTTACTTGAAAAAGGATGTAAATTATTTTTTTTCAATTGTTTATGCAATACAAAATCAACCTTTAACCTGTGAAACTTCTTTATGCCCCACTATGATTTATGTGGTTGATCCACACCGTCCATCAACTTTTTTAGATAATTTAAAGTGTGATCCAATAAAAGAAGCAAGTCCAATGATTAAGTGGATCATAAGGTGGGGATTGAACGTCCACTGTTAGAAACTTCTTCAGAGCCGACGAAGTTTCAGATCAAGCTGATATTTGTGTTTTCACTTCATCCACGTCTACATGACCTAATGAATAGGTTGGATGGTAAAAAAACATCACAGTGGCTCATATAACTTTGATCTTTTTAAACCGTTGGGACAACAGATACAGATTGTGTACTATCCCCGCCCACCCCTAGCTTTGAAAGAGTAGTTTTGTGGGTGGGCCCACCGTGATGTATCTTTACATCCAAACCCTTTATCCCTTTTCTTATATTATTTTAAGGCATCAAAACAAAAATGAGTAAGATCCAACGATCAAATGGACCACATCACAGATGACTCTTCCATCTAATGCAACTAGTGCATTTTAATGCAACTAAGATTATTATTTGGTGTGGTCCACTTGAGCATTGGATATGCCTATTTTTGTGCTCATGCCTTCAAATAATTTGAAAAAAGGGATTGACGGTTTAAATGTACATATACATCACGGTGGGCCCGCCCACAGAACTGCCGTTCGGAGTTTTGCGACCTCGTCCAACACGTCTTGGACACAAGACGGGACTACTCCCACTGCCACCGGCCAGTGGCTGATGGTCGGTGCTCTGTGGGCCTTAACATGATGTATATGTTTCATCCATGCCATCCATCTATTTTCTCAGATTATTCCATGGTATGAGACAAAAAATTAGGTACATAAAAATCTTAGTTGTGCCACATTACAGGAAACAGTGTCAAATAGCATCGACCATTAAAAACTTTTTGGGGACCGTCCCCAAAAAGTTTTGGATCAAGCTGATCTTTGTTTTTTTCCCTTCATCTTGGCCTGTATGAACTAATAAAAAGATTGGATGTCAAATAAACAGTACAGTAGGCCTTAGGAGGATTTTAATGATGCATATCCAATCATTATTGTTTTCCTATGGTGTGGTCCACCTGAGATTTATATCCCTCAAATTTTTAAATTATTATGCTAAAATGATCTGTAAAAATGGATGAACGGAATGGATGAAACACATACATCATGGAGGGGCTAACAGAGCACCGACCACGGTGGCTGGGGAGTAGCCAATCCGTTTCCGACTTCCAAGCTCCGAATGGCTCGGCTCTCTCACGGAGGCGGATTTCCTGCGATAGCCTCTCGGAGGGAGTTACTGCGATGGAAACTTAGGTGGGGTTCACCTTGGTGTTTGTAAGAAATCCACTCCGTTCGTTTATTTTGTGAGCTCGTTTTAGGACTTGAGGCCAAAAGTGAGCGGGATCCAAGGTTCAAGGGGGGCGGGAAACGTGAGGATTGTAAGTCCACGGTTCAAATGTTCATGGGCCACAGAAGTTTTGTATGCGGATAATATTCGTGTTTTCAGTACATCCCAATAGGAATGACGTTACGAACGGCATGGATCCTGCCCACTTTTAGCCTTAAGTCCTAAAATGAGTTCACAAAAAGGACAGATGAAGTGACAATCAGGTGAGGCCCACCATGATGTTTGTGAGAAATCAACTCCGTTCATCCATTTTTTTGACTTAAGTGACCGCACTAAAGGGTAAGGCAAAGTGATGTATGGGTTTTATCCACAGGGTCCATCTATTTTGGGACATCGTTTTAGGGTACAAGCCCACAAGTGAGACAGATTAAGGGTACAATTTGGGTGGATTCCATAACAACTAAGGTGGGTAGGATTGCTGACCGTGAGATTCACTGCTCACTTTGATGTATGTGCCTTATATCCACGCTGTCCATCCTTTTTGAAAGCTCATTTTTAAGCATGATCCAAAAACTAAAGCAGATCCAAATCTTACGTGGACCATGCCACACGAAACAACAGTTGTGATTGAATCCCCTCCTTAAAAACTTCATTGGGGCACCAGAATGTTTATTTGTCATCTAACCTGTTGATGAGATCATAAAGACCTTAACAAAGACCCCATCCATCTAGAAAAATATATGGACAACATGGATGAAACACATACATCATGGTGGGGCCCACCACTATTTTTTTAGGAAATATACTCCGTTCATTTATTTTGCAAGCTAATTTTAGTACAAGTGATAAAAAATGAAGTGGATCCAAGACTCGAGTGGGCCACACGAGAGGAAACAGTAGCTATATAACGCTAATGTTCATTGAGCTCTGAGTTGTACAAACGATTTAAAAGAGCTCAAAGTTGGCAGAAAATTTGCATAAAGTACAAAACATTTCCAAACAGAAAATAGGGGCAAATGTGTTAAATTAACATATTTCAAATATTTTAGATGTTTGTTAACAAATAGATTGTTTCAAATTTAGTACTTAATTTTCAGACTTCAGCTATAATTATCAAACAAGTTTTTTGACTTCAGATTTCAGATTTGGGCCTCAGATTTCAGATTCAACTTCAGATTTCAGATACAGGCTTTAGACTTCAGATTCAACAAACGGGGGTAAGTATCTTTTATTTTATTAACGATATCTCTTAAGTTTTACTTTTTAAAAGCAATTCCATATTAATTACTATACTTGATTAGATTTTTAATCCCCTTTACTTCCAAATTAATCCTTTTCTCCTCTCCAAATCATGTTTTCATCTTTTTCGATAAACCAACAAAATCAATTGTTTTATTCACTCCTTTCAAAGCCATTCAAAGCAACACATTACTACACGTCTGATCAAAGGTATTTACTCAAAATCTCCCCCTTCTCATGCAAACCATCATTCGTCTAAATTTTCTTCTAAGCTACGCCGCGATTTGAGGTAGTTTCTGATTCACTCTGACGAAGACCTCTTTATTTCTTTTGGCATTCACCACTGAATATGTGAATGATGGCCCACTAAACTAGATCATCCATCTCATGGGGAACCACTTCAATGCGAATCATAGCAACCCCTTCTCATTTATAATGATTTAAAGATTACAAATCTACAGTCCCAGCTCCCTAATAGAATCACTCTGGTCTTTGGTTTACCCTGGCCCACCAAATAAGTTAGTCCCTTTTGAGATTATATCAGAGCCATGAACCAGGCGATCCAAACTGCATGAATGCATGATTGTGGGACATGTCATCTACGTAGTGGGGACCACCTTATTATAGGACATGTATCAAGGGCTGAAATGGGCCGGGCATCCTGACCCTGCAGGGCTAGGACCTGGGCTCCTCATCTTAGACCGAGAGCCCGGCTGGAGCTTTAAAGACAATCATTGTATGTGAGGTCATGATTCAACATGGAAACTGATTATATGGGTGAACTTGTTGTGGACAGGACCAAATTAAGAAAATTCTTAGATTCAACAATTTCAAACCTTTGATCATTCAGCTCTTTTTCTAGCCAGGATCGTCCATTTATGGTCAGGGAGAGGGCCTTTTCAGCCTCATCATGGTTAGGGGACTAGGGCCCAGACCTAGGCTGGCATGTTGCCACCCTAAGGGTGCCTTGAAAGGCAAATGCACTTTGTAAGCGCACTCACATATATTTTTACCACTTTAAAGTGTGGACTGGAGCCCACTGCAAAACATGCAAATGACGTGTGGTAACATAGACAGTTGGTCTGGTGGTCCACCATGTGAGGTGCTAGCCATCCGATCAGTGGCTCGCAAAAGGAATGGTTAGAGGACGAGTCCACATTCAAATAGAAAAGTTACGGAAATAGTAGGGAGAGTTGTCCTAATCGCATCGAATTTTTGTCGGACAGCCCATCAACATGGCGGTCCACCATATCACATGTTTGCAGGGAGCACCGAGAGGACACACTCAAGAGTAGAGCGGTAGGAGGGGACGATTTGCTGTGCTAGGGCTGGGCCAAGGTTAGTCCTAGCTCGACCCGGGTCTCCAAAAGCCCTAGCTCTAAGACTAACGAGCCTTGAAAGGGTCTCACACGGAAAAGAGTTAAATGATCTAAGGTTTGAAATAGTTAGATTAAAGAATTTTCTTTAGGATATCTTCCCCTTATGACAAGTCCTTTGCACTTTGCTAAACTCACACGTGTGCAATAAACCTCACGTACAAACCACTATCTCTGATGGAATGGCACCACTATATTGATGCTCCAGTGCAAGAATCAGGTTGACCCATTGGTCAAGTGGGCCACAGTCTGCAAATAAATGTTGGGTTTTTAAAAACTTGTCTGAAGTTCCCTAACCCATTTACTTATTTCCAATACTGGCCCCATATGCTAATACCAGATTTTATTTTTGAGAAAACATATATAGAGAAGGTTGGAACAACTTGGTGGATGGATTAGATCTCACACATATGTTCCATGTTGGCACATGTGTGGCATGTAAACAAGTTTTATTGCATATGTGTGTGTGGGCGCGCGCTTAACAGCAAAGCTCCCCATCACATATAGAGAGTTTGAAGGGTTTTGATTATTGGAACATTAGGGTCTTTAAACTACACATGTAATTTAAAAATAAAAAACTGCACCCAAGTGCATTTAAGCAATCCATACTTCCTATTTGTACAAGTGTGGCTCACTTGATGATTGGACTGGCCATTCATTGTTGTCAAGCCGCAGTCCAGACATTCGGTCTAGATTTCAAGCCGAGGGATGGCCCCTAAGCCAAGGATAGGACTTGACCCACTACCACCCTTTTTATTTGGAAGGGGAATGGGACGATCTATGAGTAATGTCCGGTAATACTTGTTAGGGTACTGCCTTGGAAAATCAAGGTTTAGTTGCTACTCAACCTATTTTATATGGGATCCTTACTCTTGCTCGGCGGTAGACTCTTAGGAGTTTCAACAGCCAGGTGTGTGTGCGTGTGTAAAACATATATATATATATATATATATATATATATATATATATATATATATATATATATATATATATATATATATATATATATAAAACCTATTTTATATGGATTCTTTATTCATTGACTAAATTAATTTGGGTAAAAATTATTTATTAGAGTTTATTGTCTTTAGGCACTCTAAGATTGGAGATATCAACCCATGTGCTTAGGGAGAGATGTAATCAATGGATCTCTGTGCCTTGGCTATGGCCATACAAGTACTTGGAGATACCTATACCATTAAAACAGGCCATCTTATGCGAGGAGACTGGCCTAGTGTCATGATGTATACTGTCTTGACCGTTGGGCCCAATTCAATGTTCACCATACTCCAAAAAAAATATATGAGTGTGTCATAGATAATTTCTTAAATTGGGACTTTTGATCATTCACAATAGCAGAATCAATTGCATGTAACTAATTTGTGAGGCTCATTATACAAATACTAGAAGATTACGGTAGTTTTATTAAATCTTTTAACCTAAGGATGTGTGGATGGAGAGATTGGAATTGGCACTGTTTTAGTTCACTTTTACAAAACATACTTGGAAGCTATTAAAAGTGGACGTAACTAGATGGTTTCATTAAGATTGTTGAAGTCGGATTCACTTGGTTTGCCTAGAACATTAGCATGTAGGTTGATTTTATAATTCAGTTCATCCATCAAGCCTTTTAAAGATGGTTTTTTTTTTTTTTTTTTTTTGTCGGAAAGTGTTTTAAAGGTTGATCAACACTTATATAATTTCTGATTAGTTAATCATAAGTTTTTAACTATTAACTTTGAGTGTCAACTGTTGATTTATTTTAAACTTGAGTTGATAATATCCAATTGTCAAGCTTTGTTAATCCACTCCTTTGAATAGCGTGGGAATGCCCTAATAGTGAAAGGTTTTAAACAGTTAAGATCCATAGATTAGAAAAGTAGATATGCTTCCTTCAAAATAAAAACCATGGATGTACGTAGGACTAGGGGTGTCTTGGGCCTAACAAAATCAGAATTTTGAATAGGCCCGGCCCAAAACAGTACAAAATCGGGGCTGAGACCAACTCGTTGACAACCCTATGTAGATTATTAGATCCTTACTCTTGCTCCGGTGGTACTCTCAGGAGTTTCAACACTCGGTGAAGGGTTCAAGATTTCATTGGTGGTGAAATCCCACTATGGCATGTGTGTGGGGTTGTGTGTGTGTTAAGAAATAAAAATAATAATAATAATAAACAAACAAACAAACCAACCCTTCGTAGGATATTGAAGCACCAGATTGGGTAGACTTCCAAAACCTCAATGTCTTCTATAACAGATTCTTTGAGGAAGGAGAGTGGGAAACCCAAGAATATTGTCCTCATTTTTTAGAGAGAGAGAGAAGGAGAGAGGGAGAGAGGGAGGTGAGATGCCCTACCTCCCAGCATTGGTCTACCCTCGAACAAACCTTAGGTTGGGAGATTAGCGAAAACAAATTAAGCGGTTCTTCCATGCACGAGTATAATCTTATGATGTACAGCTTGTATTTTTATTTTATTTTTTAACATATAAAAAATATGGCATAATCAAAACTATGATCCTAGAATTAATTAAAATTGGAAATTTGAAAAGTTGTATTATGTTGTGTTTCATCAAAACCTATCAATGCCTATAATTGGGTTAGCTAGTTTAGGGACTTGCCAGGTCCAAGTCTAGTGCTCCAATTGGGTTTGGGTACCCATCAAGCGTGTTTACGTGATTCAGTACACCCAGTATATTGATTAAATTGCAAAACATCTACTATTTTAACCCAACCCGACCTGACTTTAACCAGCTTCAGAACGAGGGCCCAACGGAACTGGATGAAACACAATTTTTAATTGATTCTTAAAAAATGTTATTTGAACTCAAACTAACTTCTTAGGTGGTCCAAAAGATGGGACCCATTCCCATTAAAATCAACTCAGATCTATTGAGCACCTGACAGACGGGGAACGGTTAGGTGCGGCCCTTACCATGATGCCTACATTGATGTATGTATTATATATCCACGCAGTCCATCCGTTTTTTCAGATCATTTTATGACATTACACCCAAAATAGAAGAGATCCAATCATCAGATGAACCACACCATAGTAATCAGTGGTGATTTACCATTAATAGGCTAGAAAAAGTTTTGGATCAAAATGATATTTGTTTTTCCCCTTCATCCAGTTTTTTGTGACCTTATCAACAGGTTGGATGGAAAATAAACATTACCAAAACCTTACAGTGACCCTTAGGAAGTTTTTAATGGCAAGTACTCATTCATCGCTGTTTCCTCTAGCATAGTCTACCTGCGATTGTATCCTCTTTATTTTTTGGATAATGGGATAAATTGATCTGAAACAACAGATGAACGACGTGGATATAAAATACATGCATCAAAGGTGGGCCCCACGGTAAGGTCGCACCGTCTTCTGTGACACCGGGCCCGTACGCAATCCTCTTCCGTTTTCCACACCATCAGATTTTCTACCGAGCTCCGGACGCACATGCAAAGTAGCCTACTTTTCCTTTTCCCTTTTCTTTATCTTTTGATAAAAAAAAAAAAAAAAAAACCCTGGAAACTCGTACAGCTGTCACCAACTCTCCAACGTTACTACCAAACGAAGCACACGCTTCCCACTGGTCAAGCCTTCAGCTCAAAATCTGCCTAGGCACAAGCTCGGAGCACCATACTAGGCTGCGTCTCTTCCAGCTCCAAGCTCCTCAGTCCAAAAGGTAGGGCTGTCAACCGACGGATAAAAATCCGGGTCCCCTTCAAATTCGATCAGATTAAATTGGATTCCGATCGTTAACCCTATCCATCGGATCGAATTCGGGTCATGGACACATCCCACATCTCTAATATATATGGTGTCAGGATGATTTTGCCCTTGCAAAACGGGATGTGAAAACTAGTAAGGATTTTTTTATTGTTTTATTTTTATATATAGAAAAAATGCATTAATGGTATGTTGTAGGATCTAGTGGATATCAGATCAGATTCGGATCTTGGTTAATCTTAATCGGATGGGATTAGGAGAGCTGTGACAAAAAAAGAATAGAAGATCAGACGGTGAGATGCCAGCTATCATCTCTGCGAGTAGTGAGACGACGGACGCGACTTAACCGCGACTCCGGAACCAGCAATGTGGGTGGAACCACTGACCATGGGCCCATCTCGATGCAGGCATTTGTATACCCACGCCGTTCATCCATTTTGGCAGTTTACTTTAGACCATGGTCCCAAGAATGACGGGATACAAATTTCAGCTGTACCACACCACAGAAAACAACGGTCATTTACCATTAAAAACGTTTCGTGGGCCACAAAAGTTTTAGATGAAGCTTATATTTGTGCTTTACATTTATCCATCTCTGTTAGCTCTCTTCAATAGGTTGGATGGCAAATAAGCACCGTTTCGTTTCTTGTGATCTGATCCACTGAGGTTTGTATCTGTCCTGTAATAAGCTGGAAAAACGGATGAACAGCTGGATATAAAACGTATGAACAGCTGGATATAAAACGCATACATGAAGGGGAGACTCACGGTGAGGATCCACCCGCATCGCTGCCTCCGAAGTGGCAGTTAAGTCGTGTCGTGAGACGGCAACGCTGCACATGCATAAGTTCCAGCTGTAATTAACATCAGGCAAAACGACAAAATAATGTCTCAACGCCGCATGTTTCGGCTGTAAACGGATCAGAATAATTTTTTTTTTTTTTTTTTTTAAATGTTTAAATGCTGCAAGTTTTGGGACCGGATTAGGCGGTACCGGTGCAAAACGTTAGCGGGTGTTTCCTTGACTGTGGGCCCACCTTGAGGTGTTATTGTATATCCACTCCGTCCATTCGTTTTTCCGTTGTATGTCCCAAAAATAAAGTAAATCTAAATTTCATGTAATTGTATATCCATAACTTCCATCAGTTTTCCATATCATTTTAGATCCTGGTCTCAAAATAAAAATAAATCCAAATTTCAAGTGAATCATGCCTTAGGAAACAGTGGTCATTGATCACTCAACATTAAAACACTTACTAAGGCTCACTGTAATGCTTATTTACCCTCGGACATAATAGATATGATTAACATTAGGCAAACATGAATGTAAGAAGAACATATCACCACACAGGGAATATAACGGAGATGGGACGCCAACCAGGGCTACTGTAGCATGCGTCTTCCACCAAACCCAATCATCTAGTGTAACTCAAAGAGAGATGAAATGAATATATCAACATCAGCTGGATCCATTACTGTCGCGAGCCCCACATTCATATCAACATCACCGCCATCCATAACTCACGCGAGCCACACAGCTGTGTAAAACTTCAATGAAATGAATATATCAACATCAGCCAAATCCATAACTCAGACGAGCCACACCATGTGAACTTTGATGCAATAAATATATCGACATCTGTGACTAAGGCGGGCCACATTCTGTGAACTTTGATGTTTTAGGTGCAGATTTTCTATTGGGCTAATATTTTATATGTACCTGATGGACGGAGTTGATTTCACATGCCCCATCATGGGATAGACCCAATTGGATGGCCCTTAAATTGAAAATTTTCCTAAACCCGTTCTCCATTGGACCGTCCAAATGATAAAAATGAATATGGAACATGAATCCGTGCAGCAGGGGCGAATTTTTGTACACGGTTCATTCAACGATGAAACGAACGTATTAGATGAGCAGTACGTATGAATTGAAAACGCTCGATTTGTCACCCTCGAAACAGCAACAATTGGTCGTGGCTACCAACCTTCAACGGTTTGGATTATCCATCAATTGCACGCCTCTTCTAGTTGACACGTGGCATGGATAGAAACCCCTGATCTGATCTGATCAGATCAATGGACATCTTTTTTCCTTATTAGCTGTCCCAAATATAGACCCGGTCTGCATGGTCGACCCTAACCTCATCTGATTTTAATGAACATCACCTGAGCCCGCAATAACAAGTGGCATGGAACCTTTACTTTTTGGTGACCATCATATCACTAGTTTTTAGTGATTTGGCGTATGTGACTTTGGTGGATGACCCTAACCATCTGATCAGCGGCCTCCAAGACAAGGCAGGCAAAACGTGTGATGGCTAGGATTGTCTAAAAATGTGATTTTTCAAGCATACGCCGTCCACATTAAGGCCCACTAGTGTTCACGGTCTCGATTGCTACATCAACCTTACCATCTGTAACAGGGAGAAAGTGAAGATTTGTTCACGGATCCCAAGTATTCTAACCATCCTATCAGTAGAGCCTATAAAATGGACAGTGAAGATTTGTTCTTAGAAGATGACGTCCAATCAACAATTCCAACCCTACATCCTAACGTCGAACATGAATTCTTACGGTTTCAAAGAATCACTTCCATCAAAGATCCTCGCCATCGCACCCATGTATAAAGAAAAGGGCAAAGTCTCGGATGGTTAAGATCATACGCTCAGCATTTTTGCTTGATATATAGCCGACTAAGATTGCTCAAATGGATAGCCCATGTGAGCCTGTGAAACTAAAAATAATACTTTGGTCTTGAAAATTAAAAAAGAAAAAGAATCAAAAGTATTTATAATAAATAAAAATCCAAATCCTAACACCATACTAATAATAATGATAATAAAAACAAAGTGATAAAATGAAAAGAGAAAAACGGACCTACCATTTACAACCAAACTGGTTAATAGATACACCATTCCTTTTTACTCACGGTAAAAACGATAGTACAAAAATGTACGATTGTATTACCAAAAGTAGTCAAGATGGATGCATCTATCAACCAGACTGTTGTAGATATCAATTCCCCAAAAAAAAAACAAAAAACAGCACGCATCATCCCAACAAATATCAACGGCGAAGAAAGCTTCCCAACGGACGGCGAGGATCTAAATAAGGAAAGCAGCCGCGAAGATACCGGAGAGAGCAGATCCGGCGACTACGATTCTGTTCATGACGGGGAGAGCGGAGTTGCTATTGCCGGTCGGAGGCGATGCCGGGGGCCCTGCCGCCGAAGGAGGGAGGGAGATTGTGGATGGTGGAGGAGCAGAGGAAGGAGAGGGAGATGAAGTAGGTGGTGCCGGGGGAGAAACGGTGGCGGGAGATGGTGACTTAGCCGGAGGGGTCGACACTGGGGAAGGAGCGGAAGCCGGAGGCGGAGTTAGGGCCGTCGGTGGAGAGGACGGAGCAGGTTTCGGTGGTGGCGGAGAGACGGTTGGGGAGGCCGCCGGAGCGGCGCCTGGCGCCTGAGCGAGAGAAGATCCCGTCAGCATTCCCAGCATTACAACGATTGCAACAAAACTATAGCTAGAAGAACCCATCTTCTTCTTCTACGGAAAAAGAAGAAGAAAGAAAAAGGATTTGACGAGGGAATAGGATTTTTTTTTGGAGGGGGGGGGGGGGGGGGGAGGGGAAGAGTAGAAAACAGAAAGGCTCTTAGAGTTTTTCCTCGGAGACGAGAGATGGAGGAGAGAGACAGGTGTATATAAAGTGGGAGGGTTGGCAAGGTCGGCCAGAAAGAGTACAGAAACTTTGATACTCTGGCAGCATATGGTAGATGATACACAGGCACTTATAAATTACTTAAAAATAGCATATTTGAAATATAAGCAGTCAAATTAAACCGTCTAAATGATGTTACCGAGTGTAGATGTCTCATGAACCAAAATTAAAGCTTATTTCATTTTATGAATATCGGATTGGATGGACATATATTAGACGGTTAAGAAAAATATCCAACGGTCTTTCACAGACTAGTTGTCCACGAATAAGAGGCTAGGATTGTCCAATCACTTTGATTTTGTGACGGTGACTTCGGACAGCGATATGCACATTCTATCTGATGGGTTTGTTTGAGTTAATACATGCCACGCTTGTAATTTCTGAGTGCCTGCGTATCGAGCATCATACGCGGCCTGTGTATTTTATTTCTCCTCTTGAAATAAAAATCAACGGGAGGTCTCCGAAAGGAGGAAGCTTGCTGGGACACATGCCGACTCGGTTATGTGGGCGGGCCCACGGTGATGTATCTGTTTATCCGTCATCTCTTTTCTTAAATCATTTTAAATAATCTCCATTAAAATGAGGCAGATCGAACGCTCAAGTAGACACCCTAGATAACAAGCTTGGGTTGCATTAAATGCAAGAGTTGTCTGTAGTATTGTCTACTTGCGCATTTGACCTACCTTATTTTTATGTTCGCACTTTACGCTTTAAAATGATCTCACAAATTGGATAAAAGGTACGTATAAACGGTGGACCGGCCACAGAACTGCTCATTCGTAGCTAGAGATAAGCAAGGTAGGATGCAATCCGTGTCCATCCTTCTAATGAAACAAGCCATTCAATAGCTTATGCGATGGGCCACATTGTTCACGAGGGAAAGGTACCGTCCATGTTGGAGGATAAGTTTTGAATGTGAACAGGCTGGGCCTGAGCCCAGATTTCGAAATGTTTTGGGCTGAGCCTAATCAAAATGAGATTTTAGAAGGCCCGAGCTTGGCCCATGGACACCCCTACTCATCCCTCGTGAGGAGGAGGCAGGTCCACTGGGAACCAATCGAGTTTTAGACAGTACGCTGAGTACCTCAGTGGTGTTGGGAGACTGCAGACTTTAAATGGGCCACGTGCTGTTGTCATATATGTAACCTTTACAAAGCAAATTTGAGAGCTGTGGAAATGAATTGACTATGACATCGTTTGGGGGCCGGTAACTATTGGATAGTAGTACTTTATAGGCCCCACCATGGTGTATGAGTTTTATCCATGCTGTTTTTTTTTTTTTTTCTTCAAATTATTTTAAAGCAAAAGCTTTAAAATAAGGCAAATTTAAATCTCCTCTGGACCATACCGCAAGAATCACTAGTAATTGAATGCTTATCCATTAAAAACTACTCTAGACAAAGCTTATATTTGTGTTTTCCCTTCTCCCAAGCCTTTATCACCTAACCAAAAGGTTCGATGGAAAATGACCATCACATAAGTAGTTTCTAATGGTGAGCATTCAACCAACACTATTTTCACTAGTTTCTTATGTAGCCTACTTGAGATTTAGATTTATTTTATCTTTGAGCCTATATAAAAAAAGAATCTGAAAAATTAGAAAAACAGGTGGATAAAATTCATACATCATTGTTAGCTCGGGAACTGTCCGGTAGCCATCACACTACTGGCAAGTTGTCATGTCTGAGTACAGACCATTGACCAATGGGCCCAACCAAATAAACACCCTCGCGCTTCCATTTTTTCTACCGATAAGAGGGTCAACTTGCATGACCTTTTCCAAACATCGAAAGACCCCAAACAGGAACTAGGATCAGTTTTTCTCTGTGCAAGGCAAGCATAACTCCAATCGTGGGACCCACTGTAGATAGTTCATAAATCCAAAATCAGATTGATTGGTTATCCTAATTCTGGTTGATGAACGTCTGCTTGTTGAGTTTGGACTGTTCACAGTGTCTAGTCAGATATCTACCAATTGGCCCACACCTAGGACAGCAGCTGTCTTATTTACTATCTATCACCCATTTGAAGTGGGGCCCACGATTTGTACGGCCTAAATTTGCATAACATGCAATGCACGTGTACAATTTATGAGTGAACCAATGCGAACCATCACACCCCATCGTTAATTATTTCTATAGTAATAGTTGTCATGCTTCGTGCATTTAAAACTGAAGTCCTTATCTATTTTTCTCTTGAGTTTTTTCTACATATAGAACGCTTTACATTACAAGGGGAGTTCTCTTCGGGCAGTGGGACCAGACCATCCATCCATCGATTGGGTGGTCCACGTATGTCCCTGCAATTGGAAATCAATACCGTGTGGACAATTCTATCCATACGGACAGAGACATTAGAATAGACCGTTTAAAAATTGATATGAGATGGAGGCTCTCGTTACCATGTGATCATCGACTTAAGGCATCTATAGACATGGCCCACCATTTGGAAGGGTTGCTGGATCTACCTCAGCAGCAGCCAAATCACATGACAGGTAATCTCATCATTAAACTACACATCAAATACAATCTGTCCGGTTGCCCATTCCTACTAATCAAACAACAAAAACATGCATCGGGAATGTCCGTTAATTTGAGATCTTGTGAGGGGACCATCATAATTTTTGAGTGACATCTAACCCCAACGCTATATGTGCCGTCCAAGTAAGGCCTGGATTACCAAATCCAGCCTCATCCATAGCTTAAGTAGGTCGCACCAATGGGAACAGTGAGGACAATGGGGAGCACCAAACATTCATATGGAACTTGTGATTGGTGCAAGGAGGGACACGATGAGGTTAATAGCAGTCTTCTTCAGGGATAACTACTCCAAATTTACGGAGCTCTTGTACTCTTAATAGAGCTTCCTTGAATCCATGCGGGGTAAAAGCACGACTAACTCCTAATAAGTTAGAAATAATTTAATTTTAATAAAAATGAAATTAGAACTCTTTAAATAATGAGCTCAAACCTAGGACCAAGTTTTAGACTTAGACCTCGACTCAATCATCTTAAAAACGTGACTTATTATAAATAATAAACTTATTATTTATAAATGACCTCTATTCCTACTAAGCTTCATGATTTTCAAACAAAAATAATAAGTGTCCAATTGATGGGGTTTTCTTCTTGAGTTCAGAGGAGATGATGTGCGGTTCGGATGCCACAAATAGTAGAATCCCAGCACTGCTCGACCGGTTGAGTGAACAGTGTTCGACTAGTCCTGGGTCACTCGACTCAAAGTCCTGCGAGCTCTGTGAACAGTGCTCGACCAGTCGAGTGAATAGTGCTCGACCAGTCTTGCAGCCTACACGACCGATCCTAGTTACACAGATTTGAGTCTGATTTTGTGCGGGATTCAAAATTTTGAGGCGGCTTTTGCAAGGGTACGAAAGAGAATTTCCTAAACTATAAATAGGAAGTCCCCAGGGTTTTCTAGGGTATTCAAGAGGTAAGGCAAGAAGGTTTCCTAAAGCTTTGTAAGGGTTTGCCAAAGGGTTTAGGGCTATCAAAGGTGTGTGTGTGTGTGTGTGTGTGTGTGTGTGTGTGAGAGAGAGAGAGAGAGAGAGAGAGAAAGAGAAAGAAAGAGAGGAAGCTTATGGAAGGGAGGCTATGTTCGTAGAGGTGATCTATCATATCTCAGCGCTTCTACATCCTCGTAATCGGTGAAATCTCTCCATTTTCTTTGTTTCTCTTATTGTTTATCTATTCTTGCGTAAGTGAAGAAGGTTGTAACGTTTCAGTTCATAGTAGATTGTTGATCTGGATGAGGTCCCGTGGTTTTTACCTCTTTGAGGATTTTCTACGTAAAAATCTCTTATGTGGTGTAGTTTATGCTTTGATTTATTTCATCACTTTATTATTCCATAATTTTGGTTTGTTCTGAAAGGCTAGATTCTAAGTTTTTGTGAAAAGCCCCCAACAAAGTGGTATCAGAGCTAAGTTCATTGAACGGGTAGGATCGTTTTTGAAATATGAAAAGTGACTTATCAAGGATGATCAGCCTCAATGGTTCTAACTGGACCATATGGAAGGCTAAGATGAAAGACTTGCTTTATTATAAGGACTCATATTCTCCAATTTTAGGCATATCAGTAAAATTCAAGGATATGTCTGATGATGATTGGAAGAAGATGGACCAGAAGGTGATAGGGTTTATTAGACAATAGTTGGATGATTATGTGTTCCACCATGTGTCTACGGAAACCTCAGCCGCTAGCCTATACCTAAAATTGAAAGAGTTGTATGAGAGAAAGACAACTGGTAATAAGATTTTTCTGATAAGGCGACTTGTGAATCTCAAGTTCAAAGATGGTGGTTCTGTAGCCGAGCACATGAATGAGGTCAGCAATATAGTGAATAAGCTCTCCGCTATGAAGATGGTCCTGGATGATGAATTGCGAACTTTGCTATTGCTTTGTCCATTGCCTGACAGTTGGAAGACATTGGTAGTGTCTCTAAGCAACTCCATTTCAGACGGAAAGGTATTCATAGAACAAGTAACCAGTTGTCTCTTCAATGAGAGACAAGGAAGAAGTCTCAAGGGTCTACTTAACAAGAGGCCCTTGTAACACATGAACGGGGAAAAGAAAAGAACAGGAAGAGCGAGAAGGCCCGATGTTAAGGGTCGAATATTGCATATTAGATCCTAATTATTATCTGATTTTATGCACATGATAATACTTAATGTCATATTTTAATCGTGTTTGTGATGCAGGGTGTAATTAGGAGCTTGAACTGAAAAGGATACTAAAAGCATGGAATTAACGCTCCGAAGTCACCAAAGCAAGGGACAGACCCCAGGGGACCGAGATAGAAGAAATTACTTGCTATAGATTTGAGAAAATCGCGAAACTGAAGTTCAAGTGGCCTGAAAGTCATCCAGTATTCAAGATCGAAGGGTTCCCACCATCCGTTCGGCTTAAAAATTTATATATGGCCTGAGGACCATAAATTAACCGTACACATCAACTTTCAACCCTTGGATCCTTGTGGAAGTGTTCCAACTGACAGATCAGCCCATGAAATATTGATCTGGGGCCCACCTGATATCTGGATATGCATCGCAGTGAACCCCACCTTGTGTGGTATGTGCATAGTGCACATATACACTAGCCATACACTGTACATTCAATGTCGGTCAAAGCAGCTTTGACCGATAGAATCCGAAAATGTAGGAATTTCTTATTTCGCTCTTTCGCCAGCGTCTGCACCAAAAAAATCCTTCGACCCACCACCGTTAATCACCCATTCATTCCAGGAGGCTAAACAGACCGTACACATGGAGGATTTCCAGACCCATGCACGTGTACACATTGAAATAACGTCCACTATGTCTAATGGACGGTAGAAACAAAACTTCATGGGTCACACCATATTTGCTACAAAAACCATCCATCTCCGACCGGTTTTTCAAGGAGAGTGCAATAGATGGTGTGGACTTCTCAACAGACACTAATCATGGGCCCCACCAATGTCACAACGTAAGATGTTTGCACAGGCCCTGTTTCAGTGTCCGGACGTCGATCAATTTTGGGGTTATTGTACTCCCATGGTGATGATCGGACGGTTGATCTAGACCGTCCATCGCGTAGGCCTGCCCAAAACGTCTCAGGAGATGTTGTCCTTTTGGAAAGAAAGTATGGAAAAGAAGAGTTGGGATGCTTCTGTTTTGGTCACATAAGGGTTATACACGCCACCAACTTTCCAGTTTCGCATATTGTTGTGCGTAAAGATGTTACACACTCCACCGCCCAGGCCATTTGACGACCTTCCTAGCTCTATAAAAGAAAGGAAAGAGAAGGGAGAGATCATCCAAGTTTTGGTAGACGTGGAGCAGAGCAGAGAGAGAGTCGCTTGGAGATTTAAGAAGGCAAGGGACGTGGAAGAAGAGAGAGAGAGCAGAGCCTGGTTGTGGACGTGAAGCACAGAACGAGAAAGAGAGAGATTAGAAAGAAATCAAAGGGATGTGCTTCTAATCAATTATATTTTTCTTCTTTCCAATTGAATCTCTATTATATCTCATAAATTTTTAATTTCTTAGCTAGAGCTGAGATGAAACCCCTAATTTGAATGATTCTTTTTTATTGTTGATTTCATTTGGAAGTAATTGATTTATTTCTTTCTCTAGTATGATTAAATGAAAACTTCATACTTCTCCAATCTATGAGCTTACACAAAGTCTAGAAGTGGATGTTGTTTGGAATCTTATCCTAGGTATGCTTGTGTCTGACTATGAACAGGTTTTCCTACAGAGAAAGAAATAGAAATTTACATCTATTCATGCCTAAACATAGATGAAAAGTTGTTATCCTTGAGATTTTTTTCCAATTTCATCTTCTGTGATTCATAATCGAGATATTAGGTGGTGGATGTGGATTTAAGTAGTTCGGTTGATTCTTAATGTTTATATATACATGACAATTGATTTGCATGCATTAAAGACAATTGATGTTAAGGGAAAAATCACTTGTGCTTCAAGGGAATTATACATCTTGTGTGCTTGAACAAGGACACAGATTATGCTTTATTTATTGAATGTATATCAATCTGAATTAGGGTGAATCGACAAGTAAAATAAGAGTTAGGATAATTAAGGGTGGATTCAAAAGTCTCAGTGTTCTCCTTAAGTGAATTTTCCTTCTTGTTCTCAGTTATTTTTCATTGATTGTCGTTAGTTTACTTAATAACTAGCTAAACTATTTGTTGGATTAGTTAAGAAGAATCATAAAATTCAAATTGTGATAATCAGTCCTCGTGAGAACGATCTCGTACTGCGTACCGTATCTACACCTGATTCGTATACTTGCGAGTTTAAAATCAATTTAAATTAGATTGGTTTAAATAAAACATCAAGTTTTCGGCGCCATTGTCGGGGACTGTTTCAGTCCAAATTGGATTTAGGATTCTCTCTTATCATAATTCAGTTTAGCTTTCTTTCCTACATTGCAGTCATTTAGTTTATACTAGGACGTAGATTTCTGAAAATAGAACTAGCACCTTTTGATCCTAAAATAGAAAGAACATTTCGTAGAAGATTGAGAAACATTTCATTTGAAATGGCAGACGAGAATAAAATTAAAGCTCTTAGAGATTATTCGACTCTTGTCCAATTTAATGCACATTCATGCATAGCGTTGTCAGCCACCACGGCAACACACTTTGAACTTAAACCTGGGGTCATACAATTGTTGCCCACCTTCTATGGTTTAGATAAGGAGGATCCATATCATCATATGAAAGAATTTCTAGACATTTGCTCTACCTTTAGGTTCTAAAAATTTTCAGATGATTCGATCCGTTTCCGCTTTTTTCCCTTTTCTTTGAAGGATAAGACGAAAGTATAGTTGAATTCTCTATAAGTTGGGTCTATCACTACATGGCACCAACTGTCTAAGAAGTTCTTAAACAAGTTCTTCACTGTTCACAAAACTAATGCTCTCCGTAGAGAAATTATTAATTTCACACAAAAAGAGGATGAACACTTTCATGAATGTTGGGAAAGATGGAATGACTTGTTTCTTAAATGTCAACACCATGATTTTGAGAAGCGGCAACAGGTTCAATACTTCTATGATGGTTTGACACCCCAAAATCGTCGCATGGTTGATGCCACCAGTGGAGGGTCATTCATGACCAAAAGTGATGTCGAATCTTGAAATTTCTTTGAAACCTTATGTGAAAACTCCCAGCAATGAGACTATTCAAATAGAGGTGAAGGAAGTCCCCAACCACAGAAAAAAGGTGGTATATATGAGATAAGAGTCACGCTAGATCTTTATGCCAAGGTTGATAGTCTGACAAAGAAAGTAGATGCTTTGATGTTAAATAATGGACTTTCAAAAACAACTCAAATCGAGTCATGTGTCATATGTTCCAGTCTCACCCATCCTACGCAGTCTTGTCCATCTGGTGCAGCATTTCTAGAATTTCTCTCTAAACAAGTGCATGCTATGAACACTTTTCAAAAAACTGGGAATGATCCTTACTGGGACACCTACAACCCAGGGTGGGCTAGACATTAAAATTTTTCATGGGCAAAAGGACCATAACAAGGAGGATCATCTGAAAATCCTCTTATACAACCTTACCCCCAAGTTGGCAGTCAACAACTTCAACAGTTTCCGCAATATTAATAACTTCCTTCACAATCAAGGAAACCATCTCTTGAAGATACACTCAATCTTTTTATGCAAAGTTCTCTTCAATTTTAAAAAGACACCTAACAAACTTTACAACCTAACTAGCAAAGCTTACATGCAAATGCACAATCCATTGCCAAGCTGGAAGTACAGTTAGGTCAACTTGCCACCACATTGAGTGAGAGAGAGAAGGGCAAGTTCCCTAATCAACCTATGGTAAATCTTAAAGGACAATATGAGATTGGCTCTAATTCAAACCAAGAATAATATCATGAGCAAGTCAAATTAATCATTACCCTTAATCCAGTAAACAGATCGAAAATAAAGTAAAGATGCATAGGGAAGAATCAAATTCCAAATTGGAAGACCAAAAATGAAACAAAGAGATATACTAGTGCATCCAAAGTCCAAAAGCACTCTGACTCTCCAGGAACTACTCATGCGTCATCTTATGTGCTTAAAGCACCTTTTCCTCAATGTCTGGCACCAGTTAAGAAAGGAAATAACTTTAATGATATATTGGACATGTTTAAGCAGGTACAAATTAGCATTCCGTTACTTAATGCTATTAAGCAAGTCCCTACTTACGCTAAGTTTCTTAAAGATTTATGCATCAAAAGCGTAAATGTTCACAAGGTCTTCCTTGCGGAGCAACCTCCATAATTCAATACAACACCCCTCCTAAATTTATGGATCCAAGAGCTCCCATCATTTCTTGTGTCATACGAGATCATAAGATTGAAAAGACATTGTTTGATTTAGGGAAGAGTGTTAATTTGTTGTCATATTCTGTATATGAGTAGCTAGAACTTGGTGAGATGAAATCAACCAAAATAACACTACAACTAGCTGATAGATCTGTTAAGGTGCCCCATAGTGTTATTGAAGATGTGCTAATCTAGGTTGATAAGTTTTATTTTCCAGTGAATTTCATCATTCTAAATACTCAGTCTGTCCAGAATCCTACTAGTCAAATCCCAGTTATCCTGGAACATCCATTATTAGCCACATCTAATGCTATCATAAATTGTAGGAATGGAGTTATGAAGTTATCTTTTGGTAACATGAAGATTAAACTCAATGTTTTCAATGTTGGACAACAATCAGCTAACTCGGATGATATATTTGAAGTGAACATGATTGAGAGTCTAGTGCATGACTCTTTCCTTAAATCTTTCGAAGATGCTTTTGAACTTGTTTAACACATTTTGATATCGATTTTGACATAGAAAGTTGAGATATTTGATGTTTGGGGTATTGACTTCATGGGTCCATTTTCCCCTGTCATTCGGTTATATGTATATCTTGTGGCTGTCGACTATGTCTCTAAGTAGATTGAAGCAGTGCCATGTAAAATGAATGATCACAAAGTTGTGGTCTGTTTCTTGAAAGAAAATATCTTTTCTTGTTTTGGTACTCCTCGAGCAATTATAAGTGATGGGGGTACTCATTTTTGCAATAAACTGTTTAAATCTTTAATGAAGAAATATTCCATCACCCATAAAGTTGCAACGCCATATCATCCACAAACAAGTGGTCAAAAAGAGGTTTCAAATCGGGAGATTAAATAAATTTTAGAGAAAACAGTTCGCCTTGATCGTAAGGATTGGTCGCAACGTTTGAATGATGCTTTTTAGGCATATCGTACGACTTTCAAAACCCCGATTGGAATGTCCCCCTATAGGCTTGTCTTTGGAAAAGCATGTCACTTGCCTGTGGAATTAGAACATCATGCTTATTGGGCCATCAAAATCTTTAATTTTGACTTAAACAAGGCTGGATCTCACCGTAGACTTCAACTTAATGAGTTAGAAGAAATTCGAAATGAGGCATATGAGAATGAAAAAATTTATAAAGAACGGATAAATTTTTTTTATGACAAATCAATTCTTCACAAGACATTTGAACCGAACGAGAAAGTATTATTGTTTAATTCCAGGTTACACCTTTTTCCTGGAAAACTACATTCATGATGATATGATCCTTATTAGGTAGTAAAAGTATTTCCTCATGGAGTAGTTGAGATTCAAAATCTAAAGGATGAAAATATTTTCAAAGTAAATAGTCAACAGTTAAAACCATATTTAGAGGATTTGGTTAATCAAGATGTTGAGCAAATTTATTTAGAAAACCCAGGTTATCAAGATTGATTAATTCATGGTCCATGGTTGTTTTCATTACTTGTCTGGCTGAAGACATTAAACTTAGCGCTCCAGGGAAGCAACCCAACCTTTCATTTCATTTCTTTTTCGTAGTTAGTTAGTTCAATGTTTGTGGGTAACATTACTATAAATCCTCATAAGACTACAACTCATCCACTAGGGGTAACTTAGGGATTTAAAGGCTTATTGCATATGCTAAATGCAATCGAGAGTACTTGTGAAAGTGGTGTAGGTAGGATTTTATTTTTGTTATTTTTATTTTACTTGAGGACTAGCACAACTTCTCTTTTAATTTCATTGTCTCATGTGCATTACATGCTCATATCTTTTACATTGAGGACAATATAGATTTTAGGTTGGGGGTGGGAGATTAGGTTACCTAATCAGTATTTTCTTGGTCTTGAGCAAAATTTGTGAAATTTGTTTAAAAAAAATTCTAAAATTTCTTGTGAATTCAAAGTGATTTTGAAGGATAGTCGTGATTTTAGAATTACAAGATACAGAATGTTGGTAATTTATTACTCTTGGATTCAGTTATCTATTAGATTTCATAATTTAGTTTGAATTGTTAATACAGAATTAGAAGTTGTAAACATTGATTGAGTCATAATTTCGTATGTTACATCTCGCTTACACATTAAGGTTTCAGTTTGATATTGAAGGGTTAACTTGGTAATCACTAAGCATGTAAGGAACCAACCTGAAAATTTTTTCCGTCAAGATCAATTGAAGAAAAAGAAAATACTTAGCTTAAAAAAAAAAAACAGATACCTTTGGAAAGGGTTTGGTGATCGAACTTCACCATAGGTTTGCTCCCGATAGGTGTAGATTCGATTCCCCATGGTTGACATTTAGAAAGAATTAGGCGACTAGTTTTCACATAGGTTTGCTCCCTATAGGTGAGGATTTGATTCCCCTCCTTAGCATTACTGTTCATGAAAAAATTAAATGATGGTAGAATGAAAAGTTGATCTATAAGGCAAGTGTTGGTTTAGGTTTTGGTTGTCAGGAATTCCTTTGTTGATTACTAATGATATCATGAAATTGACAATTGGAACTCTTAATGATGGTAAGCCGAGATTGCACTATACACCCATGGAACTCAATGTTTAGAATTTTCTAATTAATGGATTAATACTTAGAACTTGATTATGAAGCTTACCGTGCACTTAAGTAGAAAGAAATACCCAACATTCATGAATCTTAGAATTCTAGTATCTGGATCATTTTTCATAAATCACTCGAGTTTATAGAAATTGTCTTGTAATTATCAACTTATTTTTCGCATACTTTGCTCGGGACTAACAAAATGCTGGTTGGGGGTTATATTGAGGGTTGAATATTGCATATTTTATCCCAATTATTACCTGATTTTACATACATGATAATGTTTAATGTCATATTTTAATCGTATTTGTGATGTAAGGTGTAATTAGGAGCTTGGACTGAAAAAGGATACTAAAAGCATGAAATTAATGCTCCGAAGTCACCAAAGCAAGGGACAGACCCCAGGGGACCGAGATCGAAGAAATTGTATGCCAGAGTGTAACATCCTGAAAATCGGGGGTCGTGTATAAACCCGACTCCCGAGTTCCAGACCGTCACTTATACAACAAAAATGTTTATGATTCAATGTTGTCTGAGTTAAAGCATTCACATGAGTAAAATTATACCAAAACTGCAATTCATACTCCAGATTCAGTGATAAAAGCAAGCGGAAGACTAAAGGATATACATATCACTGTATGGAAAACAAAATAGATCTCAACTGTCTCCAAAGTATGAATACATCTCTGAGTCTCATATACATGTAAATAAACAAAATCAAAATATCAAAAATAGTCCCACTGAGAAGTCCCGCCAATCCAGGCCACCTAAGCAAAGCCGTCGTGGTACTGCATATATGAGAACTCATCCTGGTCCTCATCATAATCCGGCTCTACGTCCTGAATCGCTGCCTCACCTGCATCTAAGACAAGGTCTGGTGGGTGTTGCAAACACCATCTCGTAACGTGGGAGTGAGTAGCTAACTCAGTGGAATAATAAAGCAAAGATTAGCATATTCTCAAATTAATCACGCGATAATAGTAAAGCAATAAATCAAACATTCCTAATACTGTTATTAATACAATATGACGTGACATGATCGATGCCCTCACCGACGATCTTCCTCATACGGCACCATCTTACGCCTGTGGCATGCTTTCTTCCCACAGTGCTCCACATCTTCTAGGCATATGCAATGTGATGGTGATATGATTACCGAGTTATTATTAGTCCATTCATACAGCAGGATTGGAAAACTAAGGTACTTTCCTTATATCAATCCCAACACAGATCCTGTCTAGGGTCGTCACTCCTAGTAATCTTATACGATGTATATTTTGTACGTCGCTGCAAGGGCTGCCAAGGCTGTTGCTAGCACTCGTTGCACCGCTCCCCCATTACCTTATCAATATAGGCCTACTGTACTCTCATTGTTACGGAAGGGTTGTCGACTCCCGTAGACTTAGAATACGCTTGCGGTCAATACAAAGGGCTAGTCGCCTGATCAGTGCAGGCCGACAGCAAGAATATAGTGTCCCATACTACCATAATCTGCTCACGAGTCATACGTGCTCACTGGTCACTACGGGAAGGTTTGTGGCCCCAGCGTAGGCCGACAACTCGACCACGATGTCCCATACCACCATGCCCGGCTCATGAGTCTTTATGGATCAAAGTACCATGATTAATAGGGTTTATAATGGTAAGCTCAGTACCCTAGGTTCAAGCAGTTATGACTCATACAAGGTGAACATACAATGGCTAGTCGGGTTACTTGACGGGCTCGACTAGTACGAGCGTATCTCAAGCTGAGTGACATGAAGTGCATAAAATACTTCGCGTGGCCTAACCACTGCCACCAACTCCAAAACACGACTCACGTTCATCGACGCGTCGTTCGTGGCAAAAATTAGCCAACCACGAATTTACTCGGTTATCGACTGCCTGGACTACGTATAGTCTCAAACATTTATGAATCCACATCAGCAATCATATAAGAGTAATGGAAATGAAATACAACAATGTGAGCATGTTAACACATGTTATAACATACAACTTAAGTAAATCATCTAACACATGCATTTCATACATATAATGAAATCATGCATATAGCCAACATGTAGGAAATCATTTACATCAGTATATTATTTGAGAATTCAATCTCAAACTAATTCATAATACTATTTAATTCAATACATACTAATACAAACATTTATACAAACACTTAGTCTACACACTTAAGTTTACATATAGTATGTCGACTCAAAGTGCGCATTTGGGCGAATCTCTTCGCCAAACTGATTATGCACACATTCCTAATATCCTAATGCGACAAAGAGCCATGTCAATCATATCAGCAAAATATGGAAGAAAACAGTATTTCCTACAAATAACTAAAATGCCCTAAATCTCATATTTTTCATCTGCTTACGAAACAAGAAACGGACAGCATGTTGTACATATCAAACGGCGTTGCCGTCGATAATCTACTATTAAACGACATTGAAAGCGTTGAAATCAGCCAATCAAAGCGTCTAGAATCCACACCTTTTCCCTAGAGGTGAACCGATTCGAACGGAGCGTATATGCTTCGTTTACGGCGAATCGGGAACCTAATACACTAGATCTGTAAGCTACTTCGCTAAGGGATTCAACGGCAAAAGGTTAGGGTTTTTCTTACCTAGAAGTGCGGTGGAATCACCGGGAAAGTGATTGAGGTACGTGGTTTAAGCACGTGTACCAGGGAGTGCAAGCAGCAGGAAGTTCTCTCCCACTCTCTCTCACAATCTCTCACCTTTTCTCTCACACCAGCTAAAGTTTCTAGCAAATTCGGATGGGTGAGAGAAGTGAGGGTTTAAGGCCCTTTTATAACCTAAAAAATTTCCAAAACAGACTTGGGAACAATGTTTACTTGATGCCTAACCAAATCGGGACTATTTCGGTCCAAAAAGACATTTCAGGAGGTCCCCTGGCCGAACGCATTCGGACTTAAGCTCATGCACGTCGGATGTCGCTCACATCCCATTTTCAGACCAGTAGTGTTCGTAGATCGCACGTGGCGGTCCAGTTTCAGTTCAGCGGTCATCGCACGTAGATCAGGTTTACAAGTCTCATGATATGAAAGAGAAATTTTTTCTGATCGGAGGGTATAATTTGGCTGAATTCTGACAGTTAGAATGCTTAATTATAACGCACCAAGTCGTGTACCAGATTTGAATTTCAAAATTCCAAATCTAACCCTATTCTCACTCTCTTCACTCTAGGCCCAATGAAATAGCCTCTGAATGTCGGTTGGACTTGATTTTCGAAATGATTATCAAGTCCAGCTAGGCGGTTATAACGGTCTAAGATTGTAGGTATCGGACTTTCGACGCGCGGTTTAGATCCAATACAAAGTTTCAAAGGGGTCCTGGGAACAAACCGGTTTAGAGTTTGATCCGAGGTTTCAGAGTATTATAGTGTCATTGGTTCTACTCGTTTTGGGTCTTGTAAAACGTATTTAAAGCGATCAGGGATGATTTCACAGCTACTCTAGCGTTGCGCTAGCTAACTTACGCTTATTTTCTAAAGGAATTAATCCTACGCGATTTCTGGTCGAGTTGGTACTCGAGTCTAAGTACAAATTTTTCCAGGGCGTTACACAGAGATTCGAGAAAATCGAAAAACTGAAGTTCAATGGGCCTGAAAGTCATTTAGAATTCAAGATCACAGGGTTCCCACCATCCGTTCGGCTTGAAAATTTATATATAGCCCGAGGACCATAAATTAACCGTACACGTCAACTTTCAACCCTTGGATCCCAATGGAAGAGTTTCAACTAACAGATCATCCCATGAAATATTGATCTGGGGCCCACCTGATATCTGGATATGCTTCAAAACTAGTCTCAACAACTTAAATGAGATGAGAAAAGGGATGGACGGATCAGACCTCTCACAAGCATCGCAATGAACCCCACCTTGTGTGGTATGTGCATAGTGTACATATGCACTAGCCGTGCACTATACATTCAATGTCGGTCAAAACACCTTTGACCGACAGAATCCGAAAAAGCAAGAATTTCCTATTTTCCTCTTTCGCTAGCGTCCGCACCAAAAAATTTCTCTGGCCCACCACTGTTGATCATGAGGTCCATCCAAACCATTCATTCATTCCAGAAGGCTAAACAGACTGTACACATGGAGGATTTCCAGACCCATACACATGTACACATGGAAATAGCGTCCACTACGTCTAACGGATGGCAGAAACAAAACTTCATGGGTCACACCATATCTGCTCTAAAAACTATCCATCTCCGACTGATTTTTTGAAGAGAGTGCAATGGATGGTGTGGATTTCTCAACAAACATTGATCATAGGCCCCACCAATGTCACAGCATAAGATGTTTACGCAAGCCCTGTTTTAGCGTCCGAACGCCAACCGGTTTTGGGGTTATTGTACGCCCATGGTGATGATCAGACGACCGATCTAGACCGTTCATCGTGTAGGCCTGCCCAAAATGTCCCAGGGGATGTTGTCCTTTTGGAAAGAAAGCATGAAAAAGAAGAGTTGGGATGCTTCTATTTTGGTTACGTAAGGGTTATACACGTCACCGACTTTTCAGTTTTGCATATTGTTGTGCGTAAAGATGTTACACACTTCACCGCCCAAGCCATCTGACCGACCTTCCTACCTCTACAAAAGAAAGGAAAGAGAAGGGAGAGATCATCCAAGTTTTGGTGGACGTGGAGCATAACAGAGAGAGAGTGGCTGGGGGATTTAAGGAGGTAGGGGATGTGGAAGAAAAGAGAGAGAGAGAGAGAGAGAGAGAGAGAGAGAGAGAGAGAGAGAGAGAGAGAGCAGAGCCCGGTTGTGGACGTGAAGCACAGAATGAGAAAGAGAGAGATTAGAAAGAAATCAAAGGGATGTGCTTCTTATCAATTATATTTTTCTTCTTTCCAATTGAATCTCTTTTATATCCTATGATTTTTAATTTCTTAGCTAGGGCTGAAATGAAACTCTTAATTTAAATGATTCTTGTTGATTATTGATTTCATCTGGAATTAATTGATTTATTTCTTTCTCTAATATGATTAAATGAAAACTCCATACTTCTCCAATCTATGCGCTTACCCAAAGTCTAGAAGTGGATGTTGTTTGGAATCTTATTCTAAGTGTGCTTGTGTCCGACCATGAACAAGTTTTCCAAAAGAGGAATAAATAGGAATTTACATCTATTCATGCCTGAACATGCATGGAAAGATGTGATCTTTGAGATTTTTTCCCAATTTCATCTTCTGTGATTCATAATCGAGATATTAAATGGTAGATATGGATTTAAGTAGTTTGGTTGATTCTTAATGTCTATATATACATGACAACTGATTTACATGCATTGGGGACAATTGATGTTAAGGGAAAAATCATTTGTGCTTCAAGGGAATTATACATCTTGTGTGCATGAACAAGGACACAGATTGTGCTTTATTTATCAAATGTATATCAATCTGAATTAGGGTGAATCAACAAGTAAAACAAGAGTTAGGATAATTAGGGGTGGATTCAAAAGTCCTAGTGTTCTCCTTGAGTGAATTTTCCTTCTTGTTCTCAGTTATTTTTTATTAATTTTTGTTAGTTTACTTAATAACTGACTAAACTATTTGTTAAATTAGTTAAGAAGAATTATAAAATTCGAATTGTGACAACCAGTCCTCGTGAAAACAATCTCGTAATACATACCGTGTCTACACCTGATTCGCATACTTGGAAGTTTAAAATAAATTTAAATTAGGTTGGTTTAAATAAAACATCACCCTAGATGAATCAAGAGATAAGTCGAGTAACAGAAAGGATGTTGAATGTTGAAATTGTGGCAAGAATGGCCACTACAAGCATGAATGTCGTGGTAAGAAGAACGACAAGAAAGGAAAAGGAAATGAGAATGAAGATGAATCAGATTCCACTGCGGTCGCTTCAGATGGCAACGTTGTAATTATTCTTTCAGTAGATTACGATGTTTGTCTCACTGCTACGAGTTAGGACACCAACTGGGTGATTGACTCAGGATCTTCTTTTCATGCTACTTCCTGCAGAGATTTCTTCACAAGTTACAAGTTAGGTGACGATCGGACCATGAATATGAAAAATTCTTGCAAATCGAAGATCATGAGAGTCAGTGATATTTGTGTGAAGACCGATGTGGACTGCATATTGGTTCGCAGGAAAATGAGACATATCTCAAACCTTCGCTTCAACTTAATGTCAACGGGAATGTTGGATGATGATGGCTATGAAAGCCGGTTTGCTAGTGGGCGTTTGAAGCTCATCAAAGGTTCGTTGATCACAAGAGGAAAGAAGTGTTGCACCTTTTACAAAGCAAGTGTCAATGTGTACAAGTGTGGGTTGAACGCAGCGAAAGATTCAGCAATTTACATGTGGCACAAGTGTCTAAGCCACATGAATGAAAAAGGGCTTCAACTACTAGCGAGGAAGCAGATCCTTCTAGACGTGATAGGTATACCTCTCAAAACCTATCTTGATTATTTATCAGGGAAACAACATAGAGTTTCATTTATTAAAACTGTCTCTCATGTTAATAAAGTGCATGCATTAGATTTGGTTTATTCTGATGTTTGTGGTCTTATAAGGATAAAAACCTTAGGTGGGGCATTGTATTTTATTACTTTTATAGCTGATGCATTTATAAGGGTTTGGGTTTATGCTTTGAAATTTAAGGACAAGGTCTTTGGTGTGTTTAAATTATTTCATGCTATGGTCAAGAGAGAGTTAGATAGATCATTGAAATACATCCGCACTGACAATGATTGTGAATACATTGACGACTTTCGTAAGTATTGTAAGTCCCTGAATATACGGTATGAACAGATGGTTCCCATGACCCCCAGCATAATGGTGTGGCTGAGCGCATGAATCACACCATTGTTGAGAGAATCAGATGCATGTCATCCCATGCGAAGTTGCCCAAGATGTTCTTGGGAGAAGCAATGCACATGGTGATGTATTTGATAAACAAGCAACCCCGTTGAATGGAGAAGTGTCTGAGAAGGTGTGGACTGAACAGGATCCATTGTACCGTCATCTCAAGGTGTTTGGATGCAGAGCATCCGTTCACTTACCAAATAATGAGAGGTCCAAGCTCGATATGAAGATCAGACAGTGTGTGTTCTTGGGGTACGGTAATGAAAAGTTCGGTTATTGGTTGTGGGATCCGACCGAGAAGAAGCTCGTCAGGAGAAGAGATGTGATATTCTTTGAAGATCAGTGTATAGAAGACATTAGTAAGTCAGAGAAGAACCAACCTAGTTCAAGTGAGCTAGAAGACATGGATCTTATTATTCCTCCCATGGTGCCTGATAATGGGGGAGTACGGTAAGGTACAGAGGATGAGGGAGTTCCTTTAGAAGATGGATCAGGGGAGCACCCCCACTTGATCCACCTACTGAGCCACAAGTGAGTAGGTCGTATAGGGACAAACAACCGTCCAAGAGGTACTCGCCGCATGAGTTCATTATGCTCATTGATGGGGGAGAGCCAAAAGATTATTCTGAGGCCCCTAGCCAGTGAGCATAAGGGGGAGTAGTTGAAAGCTATGCAAGAGGAGATGAAATTCTTGTATAAGAATCATACCTATGATATGATTAAATTGCCTAAGGGCAAGAAAGATTTGATCAACAAGTGGGTGTTCAGAAAGAAGGTTGAGCAGAAGAATTCACAGACAAGGTTCAAAGCCAGACTTGTGGTGAAAGAGTTTGGTCAGAGGAAAGGCATAGACTTCGAGGAGATATTCTCACCAGTGGTGAAGATGACATCCATAGGGGTGTTTCTTGGGTTAACAACTAGCATGGATCTGGAGATAGATCAGTTAGATATTAAAACTGTCTTTCTCCATGGTGATATGGAAGAAGAGATCTACATGCACCAACCAAAGGGGTTCGAAGTCAAGGGCACATAGCATATGGTGTATAGGCTGAGGAAGATCTTGTATGGGCTGAAACAAGCTCCACAACAATAGTATAAGAAGTTCAACTCGTTTATTTTAAAGCATGGGTATGATAGAACAGAGTCAGACCACTGTGTGTTCATACGTAAGTTCTCAGATAGTGATTTCTTGGTTCTTCTCTTATATGTCAATGACATGCTTATCATGGAAAAAGACATCAAGAAGATCGACAGGCTCATACAAGAGTTGGGCAAGTCGTTTGCGATGAAAGACTTGGGCCCGGTTAAACAGATCCTAAGAACGGAGATAACCCGTGACAGAAGCAGCAGGAAGTTTTGGCTGTCACAAGAGCAATATATTGAGAAAGTCCTAAAGCGGTTCAATATGAATGCAGCGAAGCCGATCAATACTCCACTAGATGTTCACTTCAGATTGAGCGACAGGTAATGTGCCAAGACGAAGGCAGAGGTGGAAGAGATGCAGAAAATACCCTACGCATCAGCTGTAGAAAGTTTGATGTATGTTATGATATATATACGCCCAGACATAGCATATGTGGTTAGTATTGTCAGCCGGTATCTTGTCAATCATGGCAAAGAGCATTTGGCAGCGATAAAATAGATATTACAGTATTTAAAAGGCTCATCCAGGTTGAACTTATACTATGGTGACAGAAAGCCTGTGTTAAAGGGCTACACAGATACAGATACGACAAGCGATATAGACTCCAGGAAGTCTACATCGGGGTTCATGTTCACGTTTATAGAGGGAGCGGTCTCTTGGCAAAGCAAGCTATAGAAGGTAGTGGCATTGTCGACGACAGATGCCGAGCACATTGTAGTCATGGAGGCATGTAAAGAGATGCTTTGAATGAAGTGGTTCCTCCAGGAACTTACTCTGAAGCAGGAGTAGCACGTGGTTTATTACAATAGTCAAAGTATTATACACTTGAGTAAGAATACAAGTCAACACTTCAAGTCGAAACATATAAAAATTCGGTATCACTAGATTAGGGATACTTTAGAACAGAAGATGTTACAACTTAAGAAGGTCCATACAGACGATAATGGGTCAAACATGATGACCAAGGTTTTGCTCAAGAGCAAGTTTGCGGTTTGTAAAAACTTGGCTGGCTTGAAGAAGGAGAATTCTTCCTTAGTTGAAAAGGGAGAGATTTGATGGAGTTTTCCTCCTCAGGTCAGAGGAAATGAGGTGTGGTTCGGATGCCAAAAATAGTGGAATCCCCGTGCTGCTCAACCGGTCGAGTGAACAGTGATCGACCAGTCCTGGGTCACTCGACTCAAAGTCTAGCGATCTCTGTGAACAGTGCTCGACCAGTCGATGGTCGGCTCGACCAGTCGAGTGAACAGTGTTCGATCAGTCCTGCAGCCTGCACGACCGGTCCTGGTTATGAAGATTTAAGTCTAATTTTGTGCGGGATTCGAAATTTTGAGGCTGCTTTCGCAAAAGTGTGAAAGAGAGTTTCCTGAACTATAAATAGGAGGTCCCTAGGATTTTCTAAGGTATTCAAGAGGTAAGGTAAGAGGGTTTCCTAAGGCTTTGTAATGGTTTGCCAAAGGGTTTAGGGCTATCAAAGGTGAGAGAGAGAGAGAGAGAGGAAGCTTGTGGAAGGAATGCTATGCTCGTAAAGGTGATCTACCATATCTCAGCGCTTTCACGTCCTCGTAATCAGTGAGACCTCTTCGTTTTCTTTGTTTCTCTTATTGTTTATATACTCTTGCACGAGTGAAGAAAGTTGCAACGTTCTACTTCATAGTAGATTGCTGATCTGGACAAGGTCCCGTAGTTTTTTACCTCTTTGAGGGTTTTCCACATAAAAATCTCGTATGGTATAGTTTATGCTTTGATTTATTTCATTGCTTTATTATTCTATAATTTTGGTTTGTTCTGAGAGGATAAATCTTAAGTTTTTGTGCAAGGCCTCCAACACCAATTTAGGCTAATCACATAATCCTTCTAACTTTTCCAAGTCATTTTTATGTTAGTCACAACTTATATAATTCAAAGGATGAAAAGTTACAGTAAACATGAAACTAAATAGGACTTTTGACCGCCCATTTGATGGAATCTCACAAATTCACTGTGGGGAACCCAGCATAGTGGGTTGGTTGACTTAAATTGGTCCTCCTATACCAAAATCATATGTGATATGTCAAAAAATTAATCTTGATTTGCAAGATACAACTGATAAGGTTCCAACGGTTTGAAACGTTTCCACCTCCGATTGGGCCTTATCTAGTTCTATTACATGAAAGTGTCTGCAGGTGCAGCCCATTTTGCATCAGTGAGTCATCGCTTTGTTCATAATTCATCAAATTCATTGAGCGAGCCCTACAAGGATGAAAAGACACCTGTCATATGTGATCATTCCATCTACCTCAATGGCTTTCAAGATACTCGAGGGCTTATATGGATTCAGTGGAAATTTTTCTTATAAAAAATTGATTTTTTTTATAGTTATTTCTAAATATGGTGAGAAACGAATAGCCACTTCCCTTGATTTTTCTTGATTTTTAAATATATTATTTAGAAAAAATATTTATTAAAATTTTGCTCAAGACAAAAGGGTAAGGAACATGTGCATATGAGGTACTTGAATATAGAGATGCTAGCACACATTGCACATGTGGCATATTAGCACCTGTTAAACATGTTGAATACTTGAAAATGGGCAGTTGTATATGTCATGCATGTAGTGCATTGTCATATGTATGGTGCTTTAAAATGAATTGTAGCTACGTGGCATACATGTGAGCACTTGAAGGTGATTAGTGGCACATGTTGCACATGAAGTTCTTAAAGATTCATGGGCGATATATATATATATATATATATATATATATATATATATATATATATATATATATATATATATATATATAGCATGTGGCTCAATAACATGTCCCGGCACACGTGACACACTTGAAGATGAATATGGCATATGTTGCCATGGCATGTTGGGTTGTGTGGCATATTGGCACGTGAGTTACTAGAAGATGAACATTGTGCCACATTAGCAGTTGATGGTTGCGCATATAAGATACTTGAAAGATGGGCAGGGGTACATGTGACTACCACACAAGATGCTTTACAAATAAAGGGGTTATTTACACTCATTTTTTAGAATTATTGTTTTTTAGGCAAAGGTAAGGAAATGGAAGAAAAAAAAATGATATTTTTTGAAAAATTAGAGGTAAATGCAAATGGTATTAAATAAAAAATTAAAAAAATAAAAATAAAAAGAAACAACATATTTCATATCATGTTTTGGTAAATGCAAAAAATTGGGCATATTGTGTCATCCTTTTTGGTCATGCCTAGACTTTGGAGGTGTCATTTGGGTACCCTTAGAGTTGTATGCAAGTTGAACCAAGTTGAGTTTGGCACAACCTGGCCAAACAACCAACCACAGCTCGAACTTGACTTGGCTCGGTCCTCGAGGTTGATTGGCTAACTTGACTCAATTCAATCAGTAGCTTGGGCCAAGTTCAAACATATGCGACATTTTCTCACGCACATTAAATGCATCTTTAATCTTCCACATTTTGAATGCAGAACAGTAATAAACGACACTTTCTAGGCATTTTATCAAACATTCGGCAAGCACCATTAAGATTAAGATATGAGGGTAGCTTTATAATGTAATTTTTTTTGTGGTGATTTGTTTCTTCAATCTTCTCTCAAATGCTCATTTCTAAAATACCCTGATATAAAAGCAGTTTAAGAAACAATACTTCGTTGAGTCATTTTATCAAACACTCGGCGAGTAGCATCAAGATTAAAATAACAAAGTCACTAAGCCGATTCAATCCGAGTCGATTCGAGTTGGGGTTCAAATCGAGTCGAGTCGAGCTTAGGCAAGCTCAAACTTGGCTCGAAAGTTTTTTGAGTTCTAAAAATCAACTCAACTCAGCCTGAATCTAGTTTTGAGCCAAGGTGAGTTAAGTCAAGCGAGCTGACCGAGCTAACTCGACTCATGTCCATGTCTAAGTACCATCCTACTTGTCTAAGCTTAGGACATACTAGGTTTATGAGGGGGTCACCATGATGTATAGCTTCTATCCATTTTGCCAATCCTTTTTTTGATATCATTTTAAGTTATAAGCTCAAAAATGAAACAGATCAAAGGCTCAAGTGGACCGCAAGCCCTTACTAAGCTAATATTTGTGTTTTCCCTTCATCCCAGCTCATAATCTAAAATGATGTGGCAAAATAGATGTTCGGTGTGGATAAAATTCATACATCACAATGGCCCCTCAGAGTCCTTGCCTGTTCCAAGCTCGGGACTGATGGGGTTTTTGCCCCGTATTCGACCAGTCGTAGGCCCTACTCGACTAGTCGAAGGCTGGTACGGCTAATCGTGGGAGTCGAGTCGTAGCTCGACTCAAAGTCCAGCGATTGGATGATTTTTTTCAGAGGGTACTTGACCGGTCGTAGGTGGTCCACGACCGGTCGTAGGAGGTGCTCGACCGGTCGTAAGAGGTCCACGACCGGTCGAACCTACACAGATTCGTTCCACGATTTTGCACGGATTTCGTATTGCAAGTCCTTTCGCAACTGGGATGCTGAAAGGAGTTTCCTAAAACTATAACTAGGGGTTCCTAGGATTTTTTTATGTACAAAAAAAGCACAAGAGAGAAATCAAAGGTGAGAGAGTGAGAGAAAAGAGAGAGAGGAAGCTTGTGGAAGAAAGCCGTCGTCTTAGTGTTTCTACATCCTCATGATCGGTGAAATCCCTCTGTTTTTCTTTATTCTCTTATTGTTCATCCACCCCTGCGTGAGTGACGAAGGTTAACGTTTTACTTCATAGTGGATTATTGATCTGGACGAGGTCCCGTAGTTATTACATCTTTGAGGGTTTTCCACGTAAAAATCTCTTATGTAGTGTGTGACTGTGCTTTGATTTGTTTCATTGTTATTATTATCTCATAATTCTAATTTATTCGGGAGGCTAGATCCTAAGGTTTTGTGCAAGGCCCCCAACAGGGACAGGAGTAGTACCCCATCCTTGTCCAGATTTTGGAGGGTCGCCCCATTGTCCCCACATGCTTGGCTAGTCCCACTATTTGAACCGTACATGTTCTTGGTACTTGCATAACTAAAATATAGTCCTGATGATGATCCTAACCTTTGATTTCAGAGTTAGAGCGTATGACGTTTCAAAATTTTCTTTTGAATGCTGAAGACAGAGATGTTCGCCATGAAGTTTAGAATGGCCTGTAGAGCATACCCTCCAGAATATTGACATCCCGATCATCAAACGAGTGGGGCCATTGTTCAGAGATCTTAGATCCAGTGGGGCCTGCTACTGCAATGGACAAGTGCATCAGGACACTTTTAATATCCTCGGGCATCAGGACCAGATTAATTTCACTTGTAATGATCCTAGCAAGTCGATCAATGGCCAACGAATGGGCCATTGAAAGCAGTCATCAGAAACCATTCGATTTGAATCATCCACTCAATGGGCTCCATCATACACGGTGGAGATTGGGTAGAGCACACTAGTGGAGGGAAAAAATTATAAAAATTAAAAATACATTTTTATCAAAATGATTTTAAATTAAAAAAAATCATATAAAATCAGCAAATGGGGAACAACTAACATGATCTGTCCATATAAAAATGGCCCAAAATTATTTAGTTAGGTCTCACTATCTGGTTGGGATTCGATGCGTTTCTTCTTCTTTTTTATTTTTTATTTTTATTTTTTTATTTTTAAATATTGTTATTGAAAATTGGAAGATGGCCAAGCAGAGGAACGTGCTGAGAAGATGGGCGCCGTTCATCTTCGTTGGAAAGATCCAATGCAATCATCTTACACCGAAGTTTCGGTGTAATTTATTATTATTAAATGGATGATTAGGTGTAGACTGTTATTATTAAAATGTGTGATTCTTATGGGTGGTTGGCACAAGTGGGGTCCACTCAGAACCAATCAGGTGTGGGTATGTGACCACAACTGGCGGTCCACACATGACAACCATTTTAGTGGTTGGTAGTAACGGGCAGCTAAAATTCGTGTAAGCAATTATAAGGGCCATTATTTTAGTGGGGAATGATCACATGCGTTCGTGGGGCCCATCTGTGATGTGTATGTGCTGGTGTGCGTTTTCATGGGAACCGGTTTGCATCTTGCCCCTGCCTGGACTGACTCATTCCAGGGAGGGGTTCTGTGGGCCCCACCATGATGTATGGGCTTTATCCACACCATCCATCCGTTTTGCCAGATTCTTTTAGGGTATGAACCCAAAATTTAGGCGGATTGAAGGCTAAAGTCGACCACATAGTGGGGATTGAAGGGCCATCATTAAAAAATTTTTGGCAGCAACAGAAGTTTAGATCAAGCTGACATTAGTCCATTCCCTCATTCCGAGTCTACGTGACCTTATGAACAGGTTACATGATAAATAAACACCATCGCCGGCTTTAACACAGTTTCAATAGTGAATGTCACAGATGCCTTCCTAGCTTGGTTGGGCAAAAATCAGGTACGACTGTAAATTAACCGTACATTTGATCTAGGATTTCGTCACGGGGCACACACCTTACCAATCTTTATTAAAATGGGCCATCCAAGGTGAACCAACTTAGCATTTGGCGCAAAACGCACACTTTCATATCAAAAGTGAATTTTTAGGGGGGAAAAAAAACTAATTTTAATAATTTTTCTATTTTTAGAGTTTTAAATTCTCTTCTTTTTAGAAATAACTTTGTAATTATGATAGGGCATTTCAGGCAAAAGTTTATTTGAAATTTTTATTTTTAAAAATCAAGCTAGTTTTATTAGAATTAAAATTTTTTATTAGAGTTAGAATTTTATTATTTTTGATAATTATAAATTTTAATTTTTTTATTATTATTAATGATATAAGGAGACACATTAGTGAAGAACCAATAAAATTACGAATTTTATAAAATTTATTTCAAATCGACATCATTAGGTTCATCCTTGCATCAATGTCCTTATCAAAACTGTTGTGTCGTCCACCTGAGCCTTGGATCTGACGCATTTCTAGGTCCATGTCCTAAAATAATTAGAAAAAAAAAAAAAAGGATGGTTGGCATGCATCCATACATCATGGTGGGCCCCACAAAACTCTTGCCCGGACCAAGTCCGTCATGGCAGCATCAGGACGCAATTCGCTTTCGTTTTTATGGGCACTGTACATTCCAGGAATCATGCTGATGGAAAACTTAGATGTCTGTATAATTAATTGTTGGGTCCACCTAGAGTTTATAATGATTGCTTCCCGGTTTGTCCCTCAATCGTCGTAAAGCACATATGGTAGACCCACATTCCATCTAGAAGTTTCTATAACAGACATCCCCTGCCTTTGGTGCGGGCGTACCCAAAAATTTGGCACGATGGCTTGTATCAAACATGGTGAACTCCACCTTCCATCTAAAAGTTTCTATGAGCAGCATCCCGGCCTTCTTGAATCTGATAGACGCCTTAGAAGACACTCTACAAATGACATTGTGCCGTATGATTATTCTCCTGTTCGGATGCATTTTAATCATCAAATTGTTATTTTGAAGCCATAGATGGCTAGCTCTGCCCAAGTTATGAAGACATTCTAAGTAGAGGGAAAGCTTCCAATTTAATCCTTACATTGTAATTCAAGGGTAATAAGTAGGCTGAAGATCAAACTGAGTTCCTTCAGGAAGTAGGCTGAAATGTTATGACGAACACCTAAGGTATCAAGATCCCTTGTGGGCTGTCCAAGCTTGGTCCGCATTGTTCAACCTGAACCCAAGCCACTCAGGACGGACCAAAATAGCCCAACCCAAGCCTGGTCAGGAATGTTTGTACGAGCCGGACCCGAATACCAAATATCAAGAGGAGAGCCTTGAGTCTAATACCCTAATAACAGGAGAGATGATTTTTAGTCAATCGGTGGAATATCAAGAGCAATTTCAGCCATTGACGTAAACATTTCTTTCTTCTTTTTCTTTTTTTTTTTAACGCACGCACACACACCCTGCACACACACGCTGGTGGAATTTCAACACCTATGGGTACTCGAACCCTTGACCGGGAGTTGAAACTCCTGAGAGTCTACCACCCAAGCAAGAGCAAGGACCCCATTGACCTAAACATGATTATATATGCACCCCTTAGCAATAAACTCTGATTTTTTATTTTTTATTTTACTTTTTGGAAACCTTAATACAGGACTTGTCCAAAGTTGACCCGGTTTATGATACTCTAGCTCAAGCCCAGCCCGAGGCAGACCAGCCCATCGACACCCAATGACCCAATGATCAAAATTAATATTTTGAGGGAAGGGGATATGTTTCTCCATCCTAATTGTCTGAATTAATGGGTCAACACCCAAAAATCACATTAAAGGATTGAATCTGACATTGATAGGTCAACACCCAAAAATCACATTGAACCAGTGATTCTAAACTGTTAGATTGATGCCCTACAAATGTATCCTTAAGACTAAAAGAATGAACGGTCTAAGTTCAATGAATGAGTGTACATTCATGAGTTAACTAGTTGCTCTGTGCATATGCAATAATAGTCTACACACCATGAGAATATCAAACATTTCTCTTAATTGATTTTGAAGCTCCATGATTGGTAGACCACCAAAATAACACTAGATTGGTATTTGATTTTCTTGCAAATAAGGTGGACAACCAAGGGACCCACCAAACCAAAGTCTGTTAAGGACCCATCTTTGCTTACCTGATGGGTTATTAGGTGGGCCTTAGATTCGGTAGGCCTAACATATAGAAATCCTCTTCCCATGTGTGGAGTTCGTTGTTAGAGAGAGCATGTTCCCAGCTTCCAACTCTAAATATGACAATGGTAAACATAAAGTTTAAATAAATAAGTGGCACAAGCTGTTGTATTTGTTTTAAAATAATATTAAAATTTTGAATTTTCAAGTTTCGATATTTTTCCTCCACATTTAAATTTTGGTGTTTTTGAGGTATTGATTTTGTCCCACATCGAATTTGACAAAAGAAATTCTCTTGTTTATATGATAGACTTTTTGCCTAGGGCTTGAGCCCCTTTCAGGGGGCATGTGAATTTGGTCCTGTGGGGGGGCTATGCCAATAGCTCTAATCTATGTCATTGACCACACGCACGCGCGCATCGAGCCGAGCCGTGCCGAGCCAAGTCGAGTCCGCGTGCACGACGCGACAGGACGGGATGAGCTGGGCTGGGTGCGGGTGCGGTGTAAGTGCACTCGCGTGGGTGTGTGTGTATGGGTACTCGCAGGACTATATGTGCGAGAGTGTACTCGCACTTGCACCTTTTCGTTTTAAATCAGAGAGATGCTTCCCTTCCGGTTGGTCGTCCCTGTTGGTTTTAAACCCAACGGACCTAACCTTTTGTAAAGGGTGCTTATGCACCATTTCGGAGTCTATATAAAGACTTCCGATTCCAGTTTCAAAATATGAAAATACTGTCTTATAAAACTCTCTCTGATACGGTTTTACCATTGTTACTGAGTTCATTGCTGAGTCAACTCAGCACTTTCGGATTAAACTGCAAGTGGTTCGAGCCCGTGTACAGTGAGTGCACCGCTGGGACCGAGTCATAGTCGTTGTATCCTGCAGGTCGATTGTTCTGGAAACCTGTTGCACTTGGGACGCTGTCCAAGGGGAGCAAATTCGATTTCAAGCCGATTGACTCAGTCACGCCTCGACTCCATTCAATAAGTTTTTCTTTCTCTAAATTTATTTTTCTTTTTTGGTTCTCGATTTTATAGTCTATTTAATTCAACATATTATCTAACACAAACTTCAAACGAAAAAAAACGGAGTGTATTCAAATAAATAATCAAAACTACAATAACTCTATGAAAATAATAAAAGCTCTACAGCGGATGAGCAGAGCGGAAAAATAAATAAATAACCGATGGGACTGTAATCCGTAGCGAGCAAGCAAATATCGACGGCGGAGAAATCTCCTATCCAACGACAGGATCTAAAAGAGTAACAAGGCGGCGAAGACGCCGGAGATAGCAGATCCGGCTACAGAGATTCTGTTCAAGGCGGGGAGAGCAGCGCTGTTTCCAGGCGGGGAATTGGCTGATGGTGGGTTGGAGATTGGAGAGGGAGACGATGGAGGTGGGGAAGGAGGAGAAACGACGATGGACGGAGGTGGAGACGAAGTCGGTGGTTTTGGAGCCGGAGAAGGAGCGGAAGGAGACGGAGACGGAGAGGCAGACGGCGGAGTAACGGCGGGGGCGGGCGTTGGAGAGACTCTAGGAGCTGGTGATGGCGCGGTTCCCGGCGCCTGTCCTGAACAGAATCCCATCAGCAATCCTAGCATCGCAAGAATCGCTACGAAGCTGTTACCACGAGACGCCATCTTCTCTTCCTTTTTAAGAGAGAGAGTTCTCTTCGTTGTGTTTGCAATGAGGAAAGACGGAAGCATAAATAGACAGATGATGAGTGTGAGTTTTTTTAGTAGGATTAGGCGTACAAGAAATTCCGTGTAATACCTGTTACACGGATCCCGTGTAACACAAAGCTGTGTGGGGCCTACCACGGTGCCCGTGTGAAATCCACTCTGTCCATCAGTTTCTCCACTCATGTTAGGATGAAAGGGAAGAAAAATTAAGGCAGATTCAAAACTCATGTGGAACACACCAAAAGAATAAATTGGGATTAAATTTCCACCATTGAAACTTTATTGGAGCCCACCATGATGTTTAAATGCCATCTGAACCGTTGCTACGTTGATTCCTACTGGGAAAGGAAGCAAGATCCAAAACTTCTAGGGCCACAAGCTTTCAATCCTTACTGTTTCTTGTGGTGTGGCCCACATAAGTTCTGATATGCTTCGGTTTTGGTATCATATACTAATAAGATATGGAGAAACTGATGGACGGAGTGGATTTCACACAGACATCTCCCTCGTCCCACAGAGCTTTCTGTTGGACGGATTCCATGTAACAGTGATACCCGGAACCCGCGTCTGGATTAGGATGCTTCTAAAGAAATAATTGAGACGGCTAAGCAAGGGTTAAGGGTTGAGTTCGGACGGGAATCATCTATTACACCAGTTTTACGCAGTGCATAAAAAAGCTGAACTCTTTGAGGCCCACCATGTTGTATATGGGGAATCCACTCTGTCCATCAGGTGCCTTCCTCAATTAATAGTTTCTGTTGAAAAAATATTTAGACAGATGCACAACTCCAGTGGGACACACCACATGGAGGAATGGGGATGAAGGACAACCATAGGTTTGTGTGTGGGGCCATGATGGTGTGTATATTTCATCAAAGCTGTTCATAGGGCGAAAAACACCGGGATGAAGACAATATACAAAAATTAGCCTGATCTAAAACTCAGGACCCAAACAGGTGGATTTAAAGGTTTCAGGCGCGTTCTCATTGGTGTGGCCCATATGGGTTCTTTTATTATGCTTATATCTACTACTATAGTTATTAGAAGGTTTATTATCTTTTGGACGGAGTGGATTTCACGTATACAAATATGGTGGACCTCACCCTACATGAAGGATTTTTTTTTTTAAAAATAATAACTCAGGATTTTGTTACAGGTCTGGTGTAAACAGATTTGATTACTTCTCTTTTCTTCGAATGATTGTTTGTGAGCCGCTGATGGGATATTCTAATCTTGAAGTTTTCTTCTTCTTGTTTCTTTTCCTTTTCTCTGGGTATTAACGGTCCAGGTGAGGCCCATCGCATGGACGGTTTGGATCACTGCATGACCCCACATACAACTTCTACAGTATGCCTGGATGTGTTGTAGCATGCCTCTCCAAGATTTCCATAATTAGCTTCTAATAAGCATAGCCTAATCGATGCGGATTGCGTCGTACCCCCTGGAACGGATTCGGTCCAGGCAGGGGCCATGTGGGCCCACACTGATGTACACGTTTTATCCACGCCGTCCATTCATTTTGAAATATGATTTTAGGGCATGAACTCAAAAATGAGGCAGATCCAAATCTCAATTGGACCACAACAGGGATAAGGATGCCCACCGTTAAACCTTCCTAGGGCAGCTGATCTTGGGGTTTTTTGTTGAATTTGGGCGGTCTCTATATGTCCTTCTTAACCATTTACTTGCGAGCTACAAATTGAAAGGTTAGGACTGTCCTGTCAACAAGATATTTCGGGCATGGTCAATCCATGGTGAATTTAACATTCGAACGGTCAGGATTAGATAATAACCACGTGGGGTGCACAGTAGGTTGCGCGTGACTCCGCAACCATGGTTGTATATTCATCGCATAAATCTTACGTTTTTTGCCTGCATGCTCTTAACTGGACGCGGATTGCCTGGGACCCCGACCGCGGTCCCAGCCTTAGGTGGGGCCCACATGATGTGTGTAAGAAATCTACCCTGTCCATCCGTTTTAACAGTTCATATCGGGGGATCAGCCCAAAAATGAAACAGATCCAAAACTCAACTGGGCCACACAACAGAACAAAGTGGGGAGAGAAATGCCTGCCGTTGAAACCTTCCTGATCAAAACAGATCCAAGGTAATTCCCGCTGGGATGAACTGAAAAAATAAAAGATTATCTTGGTCAAAACTTTTGTTGCCCCACGAATGTTTCAACGGTGGTCGTTCGATCTATACTTTTTCCTGTGATGTAGCCCACTTGAGTCCTATAACTGCCTCGTTTTTTGGCTTGTACCCTAACATGATCTGTAAAAACGGATGGACGGGTTCGATTTGTCGTAGACGTCATGGTGGTTCCTCCGCCGCGACACCACCCACGTCCACGGTTAACATCCGCTTCTGCCTCTTGATTCGCCATCGCAGTTTTTATCATACGTAATAGTAGTATTGATGGCCCATCGTGTAAAACTAGCTAGCAACAGCCACACGATCATGACCATCTGATAAATGGGCTTTTGCCTATATATTGGAAGCACCACAGTTTAACTTTAAACTATATCCATACGTTACTGTCGGTTGTACCACACAGCCAGCATTGATCATCAATGCCCAATCATTAAATAGGCCCATGATTTGGATGGTCTTGATTGAGGCGCATATATCACTTGCATGGTTGATGAGCTACCACTGTTTATTTGATAAACAAGGGCATACTCACGCTCTAGTAATCTTCGCCGCAGACAGAAAGTAATCCAAAACTGACGCAACGCCTGCCTAGCTAGAAATTTTCAAAAAAAAAAAAGAAAAAAAGAAAAAAGAAGAAGAAGAAGAAGAAGAAGATAAAATAAGGGAAGCGGATTGCGAACTGAGTATACTCTGTGGGGTCCACCGTGATTTATGTATTTTATACGCTCCATTCACCTATTTTTTCAGATAATTTCAGGGCTTGAACTCGAAATTTAAAAAAAATCCGAAGCTCAAGTGAACCGCACGGTGTGATATTTGTGTTTTTCCTTCGTCCATATATATGATCTTATGAAAACGTTGGATGACAAATAAACATCAGTATAGGCATTAGAAAGGTTTCAACGGTCGACATCATTATTTCCACAGACAATAGTGTTTACTCAGTACGGTTAAAGGGTAGTGAGTAACTCAGTACGCAGTCCCATTTCTAAAATAAGTGGCCGGTTCCCCTGCAACGCAAGTTTCTAGAAAAAGCTTATTGTACAACCCGGCCCACGATGTATGCTGTACATGTAATCCTTCCACCATCTGAGCCCTTTGCATTTGCTCCTCAGAGCCCAAAAGTTTAGCCGATCCAAAATTTAGGTGGTCCACGCCTTGTAAAATCATGCCTCAAAACCTCTAAAATCCCATGGTATGGTCCACCAGAGTTTTAAAATGACCTGATTTTTGGGACGTCCATTCATCCTGTAAAATACATCCTCTTCTAAACGGATTGGATTACATATATAAAATACATTGCACCTCATACAGTCTCAAAGGTTTTAATATCGACCATCCCTATCCCGCCTCTCACGTGAGCTGTAATCCACCTGTGTGACACATTGGCTTTTTTTTTATTTTTCTTTTTTTCAATGCAACCTTTGAAATTAAAGGTGTTCACTAATACCTTTCTTATTCTAAGATTAAGATAAGTCTATATTGGTCCTTACTCTTACCCGGGTGGTAGACTCCTTGGAGTTTCAAACACCGGCTCAAGTGTTCGAGTATCCATGGTGGTGAAATCCCACAGTGTGCGTGTGTTTGTGGGTGTAAACACAAAAACAAAAGAAAAAAAAGAAGAAGATAACTCTAAATTATGATTCACAACTTAGAATCAGATAATATTAAACTCACAGCAACTTGTATCATATAAAAAATGGGCCAAATGACAAAAGATATATGACACTCACTTTCCCTGGCTAATTGCCCACGAGTGGGCCCATGAGCCCGAATCCATCACTCACTCTATGGATGAATTAGATATGGGCCTTAAACCATCTGGTACCCATACACACCGCGTTGTACAATAAGCTATTTCTACAAACATTACAAAGACATCGGTCGATGAGGTAACTTCACTTCACCGCAACCTCGTGAAATTCGGAAGTGGATTGGCTTGTGTGTTGACGTCACTAAGTTTTTTGAAGGCCACCATGAGGTATGTGTTATATCCAAACCGTCCATCTATCTTGTGAGATCATTATGACTGTTAAAACAAAAAATAAGACAGATCTAAGGATTAATTGGACCACATTACAGAAAGCAGTGAGAGCTTGAACGTTTACCATTGAAACTTTCTTGGGGGGTCACAGAAGTTTTGTATCAATCCGGTATTTATTTTTTCTCTTCATGTATGTTTGTGTGACATTACCAACATAGTGGAAGTAGAAAAAAAAATATTATGATGAGCCCTATGAATATTTTAACAGTGGGAATCATTGTCCCACTGCTATTTTTGATATGATCCACTTAAGTTTTCAACATGACTCATTTTTTGAGACATGAACTAAAATGTTCTCCCCAAATGGATAGACAATAAAGATGTAATAAATACATCACGATGAGGCTCACAGAACTTTGATCTTCTTTCTATGAAATTGAGGGAAATATAAAATGTTTTTAATTGATGTGACCTTTTATGTTATTTAAACAGGAAAGAAAATAATAAATTTCATGGAGCTATCATTAACCTCTTTCATGAACAGGATTCTCAATCATAAGATACAAAATAAACTTGATCTAATATATATTAAATTTCAATTAACTATTTAAACTATTACTCTAAAAATGACATGAAGATATTTATTGGACAAGTATTACTTTTTTATTTCCCTTTTTACCTTTAACAATTCCATCCATTGGCAAGATATGAGAACACAACTACAGTTCTACGCCATTTCTAAATGGTGGTGACTCATCATGGTACACACGTTATACATAAATGTCAATTAATGTTAATCCTTACCTACCACATTATTTTAATCTATACCATGTTAATCCATACCTTCCACATTATTTTAATCTATACCATGTTAATCCTTACCTTCCACATTATTTTAATCTATACCGTCCAATTAGTGAACATCAAATCAATGTTCAAAAATAAAGTGGTCAGCATCCAATTAGCACCGAGGAAATACATAGTTAAGATGATTAAATCAGTGTATGATTTATCAATGTTGAACGTACAATAAACCCACAACTTGAATTTAAGTCAACATCATCTAGAATAGTTGTGACCTCCCTCAAAAATGAAAATTTTAATATTATATTAATCAAGAATTTATTTAGTTTTTTATCTAGTACATCTAAATAGAAATAAATAAGAGGACAGGTAAGTCGTACCTATTCACATAAATATTGCAAAAATATCTTGCTAGGTCTACAACCGTAGCTTAGCTAAACCTGCACACTAGTACTAGTTAGCTAATGCACACACCACCACATATACGAGCATAGTATACAGGTGCAATATCCAAGCCATCCATTAGAAGGGTACCAAGATGTAGATTCTATATACGAAGGACCGACTGGGTCTCTTTACTTGCACGAATTGGTATCCAAACCCGTGACCTCAGTGTTGAAATTATTGTCAGTCTACTACTAAGATGAATGTTAGGCTCAATTGACTGACCGCGTCTCTTCACTTACAACAAACTCGTAGGCTATCTTCCATTGTCATTTTCAATTATAAGGACCGACCGGGTCTCTTTTCTTGCACCAAAATCATATATTATAAAAATAAAAATTAAAAAAAACATAGGCTATGGACATGCAGTTGCTATTGTTGGGAATTTAACAAGCTCTAATACACTTGTCAGGCATAAAAGCAACCTCAAACTAAATCAAATGATGTAATAAATAATGAAAATTTAAGTAACCATAGAGAATACACAAATTTTACGTGGAAATATCCTTTTAAAAAAAGATTACATCACAAAGTGACAAACAATTCAATATAATTAAAAAATTACAAGAAATAGAACAACTTACAGATTCAAAACCCTAAATCCATTCGAAACTTCCTCTCTTTGTATTAAGCACTTGTTTCTTCTTAACCATAATATCATATTACAAAGGCTTATATAGACTTTCGTACATAATTAGAAACAAAGCCCGCGTTTCTGTAAAACTTACACATACTTATGCGTTTCGTCTGTCGACCCATCCGAGCCTTCGGTCGATCGAGATATCAACAGGGACTATTTGTCAACCGAAAACATTATAGTGTGCTTCGGTCGACACATGAATTCCTCAGTCGACCCAACTACACTTGCACCAAATTAAAGGCACTCGATCAAATAATCTCCACTATGGCTTTAATCTTCCATCTTCACTGCTCTAAGTTGATATCACCATCTCTACTCTCCTTCATAGTAGCACTATCATCGTCGCTTTTCGTGCATACTCCGCCTTCATACCTTCTTTGTCATACCTAAAAAAAGTCGAGTAAAACATGAACTTCTTTATAAAAATCACCTTTGTAAGCATGTTTGTCGGATTCTCACTGATGTGAATTTTCTCAAGAATAACACCACATTCTTCTAGCATTTACTAGATAAAATAATAACGAACATCAATGTGTTTAATCCGAAAATGGTGTACCGAATTCTTCGACAAATTGATTATACTTTCACTTTCACAATGCACGGTCATGGCTTCCTGCTAAAACTCCAATTCATTCATCATCCCTTTCAACCAAACTACTTCCTTAAACACTTCCACCATTCTCATATATTCAGTTTCGATTGTGAAAATGGCAACCTTCGACTGAAGTTTCGACATCCAACCGATTGCTCCACATGCTAATACAAATGAATAACCGGAAGTCGACCTTCTATTATTTATATTACTAGCATAATCCGTATCCACATAACCTACAAGTATCTCCTTAGATTTTCTGAATGTAAAGATATAATCCGTCGTACCTCATATGTAACGAAGTAATCACTTCATTGTCTCTCAGTATTTCTTACCAGATTTTGACATGTATATGCTTACAATACTCACTTCATGTGAAATATCTGATCTAATATTGTTCATGGCTTACATAAGACTATCAATCACGCTCGAGTAAGGCACCCGAGACATATATTGCTTTTCTTTATCTAACACGGGACATTATTAAAAAAAAAAAGTCGAAAGTGAGCAACGTGAGGTGTGTTAATTGGTTTAGCCTTTTCAGGCCCGAACTTGACCAAGACCTTCTCAAGATATTCTTCTTAATACAACCATAGTCTGCTCCTTTCCATGTCTCTATGTAAATCGATGGCAAGAATTCTTCTTGCAACCCCTAGATTTTTAATCTTGAATGTCTTTGATAATTGAGCATTCGATATATTAATTTTAGACATGTTATGGCTGATGATAAGCATATCATCAACATCCAAACCAAAATAATGAATTCTCCATCACTTAGTGATCTGAAGTAGACACAATGATCGAGCTCACTTCTGATAAGCTATTGGCTCAACATGAAATAATCAAACTTTTTGTACCACTTCTTAGACAATTATTTAATGTCATACAACGACCTCTTTAACTTGTAAATATTATTCTTTGCTCCTTGTACCTCGAACCCTTCAAGTTGTTTCATGTAAATATGTTTTTCTAGTTTTTCATGTAAAAACACAGTCTCTACATCTACATGTTCCAAATTTAGATTGTATCAAACAACCAATGTCAATACGAATATGATAAATAATTACTTGACCACAAGTATGAATATTTCACCAAAGTCAACGCCTTCTTTATGAGCATAACCTTTCACTACCAATCTAACTTTGTACCTATCCAGTTTCTCATAGAAAATTCAGTTGCACCCAATTACTTTCCTCCCAACGAGTAGCTCCATCAGCTCTCACATTTCATTCTTATAGAGAGTTCATCTCATCATTCATTGTTGTCGTCCACTTCTTAACATCTGTCTTCTAATGCTTCCTGAAAGATAAACGGACCCCCCCTCATCCGTAATGAGGGTAAACACAATATTTGAGTAATCCATATATCTTAACGGTACTCTGCGATCCCTCGATGGATTTCTCCTGATAGGTGGTGCAACCACCTCTTCCTATACCTCTGTCTATGGCTTGGCTTCTTCAAGCATCTCAACTTTATCTATTTCAACATCAATCGTTGATTTTTCCTATCCCTTGTGCCTATCGTTTCGAAACAAGGAACCCTCATCGAACTTGACGTCTCGACTAAATATGATCTTACGTGAATCTAGTTATACAGTCTGCATCATTTCACCACATCACCATAGCTAACAAAAGTACACTTTTTAGCCCTTTAGTTTAGCTTATCTCCATCAACTGATGGTACATAAGAGTAAGCTTCACAACCAAATTTACGCAGCCTCAAGTAATCAACTTCCTAACCACTCAATATTTCTTTAAGGATTTTACAATCAATCGATGTTAACAGTGATCGATTCAATAAATAAAAAGTTGTGTTTATGGCCTCAGCTCATAGCTCATTGCCCAACCTAACATTACTCAACATACTTTGGGTTCTTTCCAAACAAGTTTGATTTATTCGTTCAGTCAATCATTCTACTATGGTGCATGCATCATTGTGTTATACCTCGCAATCCCCTTATCCTTCTAATACTGATTAAACTCCCTAGAAGTACATTCTCTATCATTGTCTTTCTACAAAATTTTCACCTTTCGCCCTGTCTACTTTTCAATCATTGTCTTCTATACCTTGAAAGTGATGAAAATATTAGATTTATGTTTCATGAAATAAACTCATAACTTTTTAAAGAAATCATCAATAAATGTGACAAAGAATGATGACCCTTCTTCAAAAACAATAGGCGACAACCCCCACTTGTCCAAGTGCACATAATCAGGTTATCATTTACTAACATGTTTCTCGATTTTAAAACTCAACTTTGATTGTTTTTTTGTATATATGGTACTTACATATATCTAAATAAAAAAAATTAATTATGAATTAAACCACGATCAAGAAGTACCTTTATACTCCGTTTGCTCATGTCGCCTAGGCTCGTATGCCACAAACATGCCAACATAGAATCCATTACAAATGCTGCAGTTTCACCTGATATTATATTCTCGATCAACCTATAAAGGTTTTTGATCTATTATGTCTTCATAACAGTATCCTTTTAGAAACTTTCATAACAACTTTATAACTGGTGAATTTGCATTCAGGTGTCTCAAGAGTTACCAGAGATATTAGATTCTTCTTTAAATCTGGAGCGTGCCTCACATCGATCAAAGTACCTCCACCCCATCATGCATTCCGATGCGAATTGAACCAATTCCTATCATCTTACAAGCACAATCATTGCCCATAAGAATCAATCCACCTTCATACTCATTATATGTGATAAACCAAATTCGATGAGGACACATGGTACGATGGCCCCTTATCAAAAATATACTCATTCTATAAGTTTCCAACCTTAGACACAGATAATATGTTATAACCACTGGTCCGTTCACTGGATTCTGCTGAATTGGCTTCCTTCGATGAATCATTTAATTTCTTCTCCTTTTGAATTTTTGGATTTGTACAATCATTCTTCAAATGCCACATCTTGTCACAATTCCTACACTTCCACTTTCCTTTACTCGTGGACTTAAACCTCAATCGCAACTCATCCTTCTCTTGCCCAGACAATCTTCCCTGAGAAACCGGTGCACCTGTAAAGGTACATTTCCCTCCATTATTCCTTCTTAACTGCTTTGACTAGAGGGCTGAGATAACGTTATCGACGTCCAAGGTATCTTAACCATGGTAAAGAGTATCAACCAGATACTCGTAGGATTCCAGGAGAAATGTCAGCAAAATCAAAGCTTTGTCTTATTCATTGATCTTCACCTCCAAACTTGTCAGCTTGTAGATCAACATGTTGAAGATGTTAATGTGCTTAGAGAGATGCGACTTTTCCGTCATCTTCATATTGTTAAGTTGTCTCTTCATATATAGACGATTGGAGAGTGACTTCGTCATGTAGATACTCTTTAACTTCGCTTATAGGCCTGCAGTAGTCGTCTCATTAATGACATTATAAATTACTTCATCAACCAAGCACAATTAGATTGTGTTAATCGTTTTATGATCAAGTTCTTCCCAATCATCTTCTTTTATCGATTTTGTACATTTTGTTTTTTCAAGAAACGCGTGCTACAGCCTTTGGTGAATTAAGACTTCTATCTTCAACCTCTATAATTCAAAATTATTTTTACCCATAAACTTCTCTATCTCAAACTTCACATTCAATCCCGTCGATAACATGTCTACGGATTCAATCTGAAAACCCAACGTACTCTCTAATACTTGTTGGGAACGCAACAAGCCCTAACACGATTTGTTGGGCGCAGAAACAACCTTATACGGAATTGAATAATGCAATAGATATCGAAAATTGAAGCAATCATAAAGGATATGAATTTTACATGAAAAACTCTTGTGGGAAAAAACAATAACACAAAGTGACAAACAATCAACTATAATCAAAAAGTTATAAGAGATAGAACGACTTACAAATTTGAAACTCTAAATCCCTTTAAAACTCCCTCTCTACATTAAGCACTTGTTTCTTCTTAACCCTAATCCTGTATCCCGAACTTGCGCTTACATAGAACTTGTGCACACTTATGTGCTCCATCAATCAACCAAGATATCGACATGGACTATTGGTCAACCAACACAAACCTCGGTTGACCGGGAACATCACAGCGTGCTTTAGTCAACCCAACTGCACCTACACCTGCACCCTCACCAATTAAAGGCACTTGATCAACGGCTACCAGTGAGTACTGTGGCAAATTAATGATGTAGTGGGCAACTCCTAGTAGGTGGGTCTAACATGTTTTATCCCTCAAAATATCTATTAGGATGTGCGGATAGCTCATTATACCAGTAATGTATAAAAGCATCATTATTACGAATTTTTATTGTATAATTTGGCACATAATTCGTTGGTCTAATGTAAATATAATAAGAGACAAGTAAAAGAACTTGTAATTATTACAAATTTACTATTCAATTCTCGATTCAATGCAGTAGAAATCTCCTGTCCAAATACAAGAATTATTATTACACTTTTATCGTACCTATTTAAAAAACATGAATTTTTTAGTTAAATTACCTGGTGACCAAGAGACGGTATTATAATCATTGCACTTTTGCATTTCATTATGGTCGTAATTCACCATTCAAACAGGTCCTGGATAATGTCCCTCTTTCAAAGGTGAACAGAGGAGTAATTAGGTCCTTTCCACTCCCTGGTAATTAGGCAAATCACTAGAAATAACTCATCTATTTTTTACTGTGTGAAGGCCTCTGACATAGTATAGATACCATCAAATTCTATGGGCTCACTCACCTGAGCCTTTAAAATGGCTTAACAAAGGCACGATGATGGGCTCCTTTTGTGACCCACCCTTTGATTCTTTTTACCCCGGGTCCACTAAATGATCAATTCCAAATTTTATAAATGCTTTAAATTTGAAGTTTAAAAGGCTAAAGTCCCAGCACATCCGTATGAGAGTATGTATTACAAGCAAGCCTCTAGGTGGAATTGTTAAGCGACCCTTATCAATTACCATTGACTTGACTTAGTCCACACGGTTCTAGTGCACAACCGTCCGAGGTTAGTGGGATTAATATTGGAAAAGAAAAACTCATTTTAGCAATTCACTCTTAATTTGGTCAAACTTAAAAAATAAGATTTATTATAGCTGGGCCCAAGGTTTGCACTTTGTTTCATTGATATGATTGGACGCAAGCCACCAATTAAAATGCTAGGATTGTTCTCTTCACAGCGTGGCTCGTCAGACTAATGATGTGGATCGGTACACCGCATGCTGTAATCCTTGGAAATTGAAAAAAGAAAAAGGAGACCCAAAAAAAAAGAAGGTATTATTTTAGGGAACGTTTGACATCCAAGTCATCAAGCACACATGTACAAGATCCGGACTGTTCATCTGTTGGATCCTACCATAGATGGGCCACATGCCAAGAATAACAGCTCTAAAACGATGCTAGTCTTTGAGCGGAGGGCATTTTCCCAAAGAATGTTGACCATTAGTGGGAGATTTTTCCACGCCCCATTAGTAGCCTTCAAGAGTCCGCCAATCGATGGCTGCGATCATCCTGCCAGTGCTATCACTTAGATCTTGTATGCCTATGGAGACTTGACTGCTTGATAGCTCTCACTTGGATATTGCATTTAGTACTGGATACTCTTACCCTGTTTGGAGAATACCTAAATATGAGTTCATCTCATTTTAGTTAACAGTAATTACATATTAGAGATAAATAATTACTGTTAACAAGAACTCGTTATGAATTAGAGATGAAGAGCTATAACGCATAATGACCGTTATCTAAAATAGATGAAATGAGGAGCCTTCCTCTTTACTTTGTACTTGATTTAACACCAAGCTTGTGTACTTTTCCCACTTAACACAAAAAATCCAATACTAAAAGAGGGGTTATAGGCTCATGAGCATATGCACAAGTACCTTCTGAATTCAATACATGAAAGCCGTCGCCTGGTGATCCAAAGTGTTCATCGATGGTCCCACTGTGGATGGGGGATGCCCCAAAAATCTCCCAGATTTAGGCCGTCCTAATCTTTCAGCTACAAAACACAGACAAGAAATACAAGAAATACCACGAAGGTCCACGTTCAACATAAAATGGTAGGAGAAACCTAGGGGCTGGGAACTTCCAATCTGGGAGGCTTTCCATCAACCCATGGTCGGACCCACCAGATCAATCTGGATCACTGAACCGCAGGTTGCAAATGTTTGAAATCCTGCATGTCCTCCCACAGATGCCCAGACCCTAGTATGTCCTCTGCAATTAAGGGGCAGTGTGCTGCAATCAGGGCAGTTGTCCCTCTTGAGGATTGACTCAATTTTAATGTAATAATCAGGGACCCCCCAATACATTTCCATCTCATCAGCAGATTGAAGACTAAGCAAAGAAAGAAGACATGGACTGTAGTCGGATTCTCCTAAGATCTGAAATGCAATTGATAATTTGAAACTATCTAAAGACAGTTTTTTTTTTTTTAACGATAATGGCACCAACACATCAAACACTTAAAAGACTTTAAGACGTTAACAAGCCATTACATTGACCAGCCTAGCAAAGGAGTGGACTGGTACTATCTAAGAAAGTTCTGTAACTTTAGCCAGAAATATGATTAAAGACTAGAAAAGAATATTACACTCCTTGGAATCTTCATATCCGCATTCGGAGCATTTTATGATTGGCACTCCATCCAAACTGGCACAGTTGCAGTCTTTTGGCAATCAGCCTTATTTTGGAGTATCAACTTTTCTTGTTAGTGTCAAGGTTTTGCTTCGAGAAGTATAGAAGCATATGGAGCGATGTTGTATGTGCCTTTGATGCCAGGTACGCCATCCGGAACAAAATCATTAGGAGATTTGAGATTAGTGTCTACCTGCAGTTCAACAAAATCATTAGTGCTAATTTACTTTTGAATGCTGAAAGAACGTTTTATTTGAATCGAAGTCTAATATTTAGGCATTGAGATTGGCATTCAGGAGAATGCTGATCTTGCCAATTGCCAGAGATTCCCTTATTCCCTTGTTCAATGCCATGTGGGCCCATTCAGATGGTACTCACCAAGCAGAGCAACAGGATGCTTTTCTGGCCAAATTAACATCGCATGCATTTCAGGTTGCACCTGAAACACAACCTTACATTTAGGGCCACAGGAAAAACAGAAATAATCAAATCTTTTCCATTTCCCATGCTGCCTCAAATGAATGGGGCAGATGGACGGTTATCTGCTCCATGAAAATATCCAACTCTGCAATTTGGGTGCATCCAAACCCACTCTTTTAACTTTCTTGGCAGTAGAAAACTTCATATATTGAGCTGAACATCGAATATATGACAAGAAATTAGTTCCACTCTTGAAAAGTAAGTTTGAATGTCACTTATGACTCATTGAGTGATTGCATGTTTGAAAACCTTAAAGGAAAGGGAAAAACAAAAAAGCAAGAAAAGAAAAGAACCATGGCCTATCGAAAAGAAAAGGAAAAAAAAAAAAAAAGAAGAAGCAAGCCATCATTCCTGAGGATATAGGCTCATGGTTTTTGTCTCTTGTTCCTAAAATTCATACACTGTCTTTTAGCCAGTTTCAATTTACTAGTTGTTTGCCTGCCCATACAGGAGTTTGTCAAAGACATTGCAGTAGGTGCCTGGGTGCACCTTCATTGGGATAACTTTAAAGAACAGGGCTGTGAAAAGGACAAGATTGCACATGAGATGATGAAAGAATTCAAAAGGGAGAAAAACAATGTTGTTAGGTGACATCAAGCCTTAAACAAGATACAAGAAAGAAAGAAAAAAACTTAAAACAAGATAGAATTGATTTTTGTTAAATGAGTGAATCTTGGTCTGTGTTGAAGTGTGATTTCCACTCAAATATGGAGCCACTACAGCAGACTTTTTGGTGTCGCCAATCCCCCTAATCAAACAACTATGCAGCGAATTCAACTCTGGACATCTAAGGCAAGTAAGAAATCCCGCCTCTCTTACCTCAATGGCCTTACCCTTGCCATCATTCTCTGGGAGATTTGGATTAGCCATAACCATGCTCGATTTGAAGGTTTAGCTATATCAGCTAATCAAATTGACCGCTGGTTGAATGAACTTGGCAGCTCCATCTCCGTGCCAAATAGAGACTCGATGTTTGACTCTATTTCCCTTGAAGCCCTCAGGATTTATGAAGCTCAGCCCCACCCTCCCAGAAAATTCGTCATTGTCAATTGGTCTAAGCCCCCCCACGGTTGGTTGAAATTGAACGTGGATGGCTCCTTGAGGGGAAACCCAGGTTCGAGCGGAGGGGGCGGTGTTTGCCGGGATCATTAAGGCAATCTAATATTTGCTTTCCACAGAAGCTATGGCCAATCGACTAACACTATTGCTAAGGCTCAAGCCATGTCAGATGGCATAAAAATATGCTCCAACCTGGGTCTTTCAAACATTATCGTGGAAACGAACTCGATGGCCATATTTAAAACGGTGGAAGATCCTCTCTTCTCTTGCTCTTAGTATATTCGGTACATGATGGGAGCGATTCAGCATTTTCAGCAATCCCTTAACCTTATTTTCAGCCACATTCATCGTGAAGGAAATTCAGTTGCTGATGTATTAGCCAGATTGGCTACCGAAGGCTGCCTGAACAGATTGTATGAATCCCATGCAACTCTCCCGAGACAGGTGTGAGGTAACCTCCTCATAGATAAAATTGGCATTGGGAACATTCGGTCTACATGGTTGGGGATCCTTTCCTTTTATGTTCTTTTCCTTTTCCTTTTGAGGCAACTTTTGTGCAAATCAAGTTATACGATAGGAGTTGTCCGCCCTTTTTGTCAGGACACTCCTGAATGATTGTACATTTTCTTGAGTAATGAACTAATCATCTACCTTAAAAAAAAAAAAAAAAAGAAGTGGATCAAACCGTAAGTAGATGATTGTGCTCATTCATCATTGTGATCAACGCAACAGCCCACAGACATTTTAAAACTGGTTGTGGATTTGGTCTGGGCGATCCCAAATTTCTTTCTCATTGCAGAAGAGGCAACGAGTATTGAGACTCTTTGTAAGTTACAACATGAAGTGGAATGGGAGCAGCACCTAGTTAGAAGGATTGTCCAACAAAGTTTTGGACTGTGATTTATGGGTGAAAAACCATGAAGGCTAATATTCAAAACCATGGATTTCAACTCCAGAAATGGGTCACTCTCTTCTTCTTTCATGGACTTTTCACAAGTTCTTTCATGGATTTCATGGGGTCATTTGGATGCCTATAAAGGCTTTACAGGCTGTAAACAGATTACAGATTTTAGCTGTAATCTGAAATTTGGTAAAGGAAAAAAAAAACATGTTTCAGATTACAGGTAAAATCTTTACAGTTAAAAAGGCGTTAAACATGTTAGAACACAATAGTTAATATACACTCATGATACGTGGGGCACACCGTAATGTATACGGTACATCCAATCGATCCATCATATGCTTCCCTTGATGCTCTCCTGTGGCCCTAAAAAAATAGCTTGTCCATTATCAAATGGACCACACGAGGGAAGGATGGGATGTCCACACGAGGAAGACACCCAATCCGTTTAGTGTGTGCATGCTTTAATGCTCTCTTAGGGCCCTTAAAAAAATAAAATCAAGTCCTTGTGTGATTTGCAGGTTTTGGAAGGTTCACCGCCCAAGCTGTATGGTATGAATACCTACTTCATTCATTGTAAACACTTTACAGGCTAGCCAAACACACAATCTGTTTACCTGTAAACAGATTACCACTTAAAAGCCAAACGGAATATCATGTAAACCGATTACACCTGAAACTCTTTCCAGGTGGAATGTGTTTACAACGAAAAAAATAAAATAAAATTTACAGGCATCCAAACGACTTTCACAAATAAGGTGGACTAAATGAACTGGTAGAAAAAGACTTGATGACAAGGGATAAGACTACAGGTACACAGGTTCTGATGGATGCATACATTGAACTCATCAGAGATGAGTTTATGTTTGCGGGCTGTAGATGGCATATTGAGCAAACAATGACAGATTGAAATCAACTTTGTGACATCAGTTTTACATTTTACTATGCAGAAGCAAAAAACAGTTGGCATATGAATGGAGAAATAGAAGAAAGCATACCACTCGGTACCATTGCCTCTTATGAGGTGGTGAGGGTATTGCAGCTTTAACAAAATAGTCATGTGCATTGATTGCCAAGTAGATGTCTCGAAGATTTGCATCATGAAGCCTACAAGATGAATGTTTCATTGGTGAGATACCGAATCAATTTTATCCTTTTTATACAATTACATAGAAGTGGAGAACTGCAAATAACAACTGATTGGTCTAATAAACAAGGCAATTTTTTTGCACACAGAAAAGGCCTTGCAAGCAAGATGGAACATAAAATGATTTCATGAATACAGAGAAGTTCAAATTGACTTAAAAAGAACAGTTTTTCTTACGTAAATGCAAGGAATCTGCTCTCATAGTTGTCCCAGTTATCCTCGTGCCAGGTAATATCACCCTGCAAGGTAAACCAATCAAGATATCGTAGAAGAGAAAAACAAGAAATAAATTTTAAGCAAGCAGGAGTAAAACAGGAAATGAGTGAAACTTGGTTACTAAAACACCTTTAAATTGTAATCTTTAACATTTTCTTTATTGAAATCGTCAGTCTTGGCAATAAAAGAACGGTTCCCTAGGTGGACTTGACTGTATCCTATTAGTTCACCACGCGTGCCCAATTCGAGCAGAAGTCATCAAGCAGATAAACTCATCTTGCTTTATCATGTTTGAATATGCATTCAAAGCTTTCAGTAATTATTTATCTTAGTGTCTTGGTTGCCAAGAACCCCTGCCCAGATGTCTATCAGTGGCCTGTCCCAATATCTACCATATCGGATGACCCAATCAATCTGATGAAAATGGAGAATTACAACCAATGATCTATTCCTACCTGGGGCCTGATCAGACCGTCTGGATCATCTGAGAAGGAATATTCTGTGGGTGCCTCTGTGATGCCTCCTATCCACCATGGCTTCCACTAATTGAAAGTTTCCAATCGCCAAACCATGGGATCAGCATGTAAAGGTTGTTGGACAAAGCAAACAACATCTTTTGTTCAATCTGGTACAAATGGGACCCATCTTTCATTACATCAAATCATTTGTCCATTGCCACCCTCCAATGTCTTGCCTATCATACGATTCTATCCATCCAAAGAGACAACCAATGGCCCACCCCAAGGATTGCATCTACATACAACCACACATGTCATTAAACCAAGCCCTCTATCAAGTGAACCTCAGTGTGGACTGACCTACAAATCAGGCTGTTGCAGACATCCCGTGGGCTAAAGTGTGCATCACAAATGAACTGCGAAATCATTTTCTTTCCTGCCCAATTGTTTTGTATCCTGTGGCCCGCCTGACAAACAGGTGGGAGCAGGGATCTACATGCCAGAGCCACCTGATGGCAACTAGGATCTCATACATGTGTACTACATCTACAGTTCGGTGAGCTGAGCAAATGCTTGAGTGAAAGAACCAGCATCTTGTCTATGTAATAAAACTGTACAAATGGGACCCACTTTTAGCTGATGAACCTCACAAAGGAACAGCAGTTGCTGCAGCTTTCAAACACTCCACTGCAGCATATTGCAAAATTTTCTATTGCTGGAAACTGAAATTGATGGTAACTGGTTCATAGGTTACTTATTTTGCTAGGATTGCAAGATCCACTGTCAACTGCTGATATGGACCTTGTGCCTAATGAAGGCTATTATCCTTCTAAACCCATATGGGCTTACAAAACCTCTGTGCTATTGTATATATGTTTTATACCCATTCACTCAACGCATTGCTTTAGTTGTCATACGGTACTTTTGCCATGTATCATACCCATCACTCGATGTAATGCTTTAGTTGTCATAGGGTATTTATGTCAAACCTGTTTAATTGGATAACATCCATCCAGACCACATACACAGAGAGACAGTCAACTAAATGATTAAGATCAAATGATAATGTTCTAACTCTTAACTGTTTACAAGTTGAACAGATGCAGATGGGGCCTGACGATAGGATAATTTTATTATTTAAAAAAATGATGTGAATTCATCATTTAGGATTCTGTGGTGATGGGATTCAGCAATGGTTGAAGAGTCTTTCGATGCTCATGGGATTCATGTAAGCTGGACTGAAGAAGAGCAGGGGGGATTGCAGGAGGCAGTCAGCGCGGGAAACGGCAGAGAGGTCTTCATGACGAATTGTAGGGTTTTGATTAAAAGGTGGGGGGTAGAATGGATGAAGGAAACGGAAACAAGGGATGGAGAAGGTTGGTATGGGGAAGGAGGAGCTCTCTGAGCTACCGAGTAGTGGAGAAGGCATGGAACTCCCTTCAATGGTTGATGGTGGTTGAGACCTCTGAAGGCACCAACCTTCACAAATAAAGGGATGGTTGGAAAATTGTTGTGGTCTGGCAGAGGAAGAGTTTATCGTCAAACTGTTTGGATTGAGCTAGGTCTGGATATCTTTGAAGCCAGGGGTGAATATCGACCGGGCGATGGTTGCAGGAGCCATTTTTCCCATAAAACAGATGACAAGATGAAAGGAGAAATCCTTCTTCAGGTGGGAGGAGGCATGGTTTTTTTATCTGAGGAGTCCTGCTCAAGCTTTGGTTTCATGAGGTGTTCTTAGCAACAGGCTCATGCTTGGGTGAGGTGGTGACGATCGATGCTGCAATGGAAGATGGGGGTGGAGATTGGGGTAGCTTGATTATACATGAAAAAGAAAAGGGCAATGGCGGACCCGGTCTCTGTTAGGGTTGCAGTTGGGGAGGAGACTCTTGATTTAAGGGTCAAAAGGAGAAAATTTGGGGAAACCCGCCTTGGTGGGGGGAGATTTGGTGTAGTAAGGAAGTTGGTGGCTCGGCAGGGAGAGTTTCCCGCAGGCAGAGGAGAGGAGATAGAGCACAGCTTCAGTTCTCCAGCAGAGCATCGGAAGGAGAGGAGAGCACATTTAAAAATCTCATTAGCAGGTAGAGGAGTTAATAAGGAGCTACCATGTGGAGATGAAGAATATGCGGGTGTACTGAAACTTACATATGCATCCCTGAGAGAATTGTCATCAGTTGAAAAAAGGTAAGGGAAACGAAGATGTGTTGTGGGGAGCCCGAACTCGACTCAGAGGCAGTAGATTGCCTACATATGTTGCTAGCTTGCGTCAGTGACAGCATGGTGGAGCTTGGGAAGCCAGAGTTGGGCTAGGGGGTTTACTTGTCAAAGACCATTGGGAAGTACTGGCAATAGTTGACCATGAGTCAGCTGGAGATAGGCAGATAGCTAGATGGGTTAGAGGGGATCTCGGCATCGTTGGGGAACGTGGATTATGTCATCAGCATGTTGGAAGAGGCCCTAATCATAACTCCTTTGCGTCTTACCACCATGCGAGACAAAGACTGACTTACATCAACCCACTTTGGACTTAATACCAGGAGGGCAGATTGATTCTCAAGGGGAACATGAGTTAATAGAAGATCAATTGCATTGGTCTAAAGATGTTCTGGAAAGAGTTCCTTAGTCTGGAATGCTCAATTAACTATAACTCCGCTGGCAAGGCTAGTAGGGGAAAGAGGGTTAGAGAGGGGTAGGCTGATTGATCAATGATGGTTTTCTCATGGAATGTTGCAGGCTTGAGATGTATTGTAAAAAAACAAAGGCGAACGTTACCATGCTACAGGAAACAAAGATGACTGCTATTGATAGAGCTACTCTTGATTCAATTTGGGTGGGGGGGGGGTGGGGGTTAAGTTAAAGATTTGAGTAGCTTTGTATGTTTGTGGGTTTAGTGGGGGGTATAGTCATGGCTTGGAAGTCTCAGATTTTGAGTCACAAAGACAGGGATGTCAGTACATTCTCTATATCTATAGTTTTGCGAGAAAGATCTTTTGGATTCCATTCAGTTTTCGCAATAGTTTATAGGCCTTGCATGTCTGATCAGCAAGTGCATCTATGGGAGGATCTCACTAAAGTTTAAGCAGAAGTGGAACCCGCCATGGTGTATTGGCAGAGATTTTAATGTTGTCAGATTTATATATGAGAAATCAAATGGGGGCCATATAACTCGCAGTATGAAAGATTTGCAGATTGGGCATATTTGCATGATTTATTGAATATTCTTCTTAGGGGGAGCTACATATACGTGGTCTAATGGGCATGAGGAAACCATTTGTTCTCGATTGGATTTCTCGCTAGCACGTTAGCGGTGACTGCCAAGAACTATTTCTAATCATTGTCCCATTTTGCTGGAGGTGGCAGATGAGGATTGGGGTCGAAAACTTTTCAGGTTTAAGCTATAGCCTGGATGGAGATTGATGGGTTTGAGAAGCTGGTTGTTGATTGGTGGACTTCTTTCGTGGTCGAAGGTTTTGCTGGATTTAGATTGAGCCAAAAGCTCAAGTTACTGAAAGAAAAGGAAAAAAATAAAATAAAAAATCTTGGCACTCGGGAGCTAGAGTTTGACATATTACTAAAGGAGATTAACGAGTTAGATGTTAAAGAGGAAGCCAGTGAGTTGGCAGTCGAAGAGAGATAAGAAAGCTTCCTTAACCTTGAAATACTCTAATCGTATTAAAGAGGAGGAAATCAGGTGAAGGCAAGGATCAAGAGCATTATGGCTTAACAAAGGTGACAAGAATACTTTTTTCTTTCATAGCATAGCCAGCACAAGGGCTCGGAGAATAGAATTAGCAGCCTGATAGTGGAGGGGAAAAGGACAACGAAAGAGGGTGAGATTTGCGACTCAATAGCTCATTTCTACAAGAATCTGTTATCTTGCAAGCAATGGAAGAGGCCATCGCCAGATAATTTGGATTTTCCTCATTTGTCTACTAAGGAGGAGACATATCATGAAAATCCAATATCTAAAGAAGAAGTTAGAGTGGCTCCTGATTTGATGTGTGGAGATGAGGCCCTAGGCTTTAGATAGATTCCTGTTGATATTTTTTCAGAAAATTTGGCAATCGGTTAAAGGGGATACAATGGCGTTCGTTCTTATCTTAATTCTTCAAGTGAAGCCGTCTATCTAATGATCTTGGAGTGTCATTTATAGATCTCATTCCCAAAATTGAAGGGGATGAAATGTTAAAATGCTTTAGGCCCATATATCTCATTGGGGGTCCTTATAAAATATTAGCCAAGGTTTTTGCTTTGAGGCTTTGATAAGTGCTTTATAAGATTATTTCTTTGTACCAGAGGGCTTTTATGGAGGACAGACAGATTCTAGATGGTGTCCTCATTGCGCATTAATGCATTTCACTCTGGGAATAGGAAAGGAAAGTGAGGGTCAATTTGCAAGCCTAACATCGAAAATGCATATGATCTAGATTACATGTTTCGGAACTGGGTTGTGGTCATAAATGGAGAGGATGGATGTGATCATATGTGCAGTCTGTTATCTTCTCTATATTGGTTAATGGCTCACTAAAAGGTTTCTTTAAGGCATCTAGGGGTATTAAGCAGGCAATCCTTTATCTCCATCCTCTTTGAAGTGGTCAGAGAGGTATTTTTTTAAGATAATGCAATAAAGGGGAGAAGATTGGATTAATCAGTGGCTTCCGAGTTTCAGATGCAGCAATGCAAATTAGTCGCCTCCAATACACTAATGATATTCTTCTATTTAACGATGTGAAAGTGACCTCAAGAAAATTATGGTATGTTATAAAGCGGTGCCGAGGTTAAGCATTAATGTTGCTAAGAGTGAAATGATGGGAATCTGCTTCGATAAGGAGTTAGCGTGATTGGTTGCTACATTCGGATGCAAAGGGGCCTCCCCTTATCACATCTTGGGATGTCTTTTATGCATTTGGAAGCCGGAAAAACATTTTTGGGATAAGATTATGTATGATGAATAGGGCCCACAATCCCTGGGTAAGGCCTAGGCCAATTACGCCCAAACCAAAGCCCCACAGCTGGCCCATCAATAAGGAGGCCCAAGCCTCCTATTCATGTAGCTAAATTAACTAGCTATGCAATAATCAATCAGCCAAAGCTTCTTAATTGCATTCTTATCCTTTTGGCATTTCTTTATTATTTTTCATTTTTGTAATAAGTAATTGATTGTCAATGATATTATAAATCTCCCTTATATGTATGTCTCAATGCTTATATAAAGGTTTGACATAAGTAATATCAAGACACTTTTGAATTGAATAAATTTTCTGGATTGTCCCTTCTTTACTTTGTGTGTGGTTCTTATGCTTAGCTTGTAAGTGCCTATGTTTGAGCAGACCTCTCCCATCGGCTGGCTACGCTAGTTTGGTATTATAGAGGGTCCCAACAGTTGGGTTGAAGTCATGTATCAACAATAATCTCTATATTTTGTTTTCAGGTTCTTTAATCATAAAATTCTGCATCTTTTCCTTTTATTTTCATCATTACATCTCTCCTACCCCCCATTCGATTTTTTTCTTTCCTTCTACAAAGCTCAAAAGTCCAAGTAACAAGGGAAGACTGAAATTTTTTGGCAGCCATCTACCCTCCATAATCCAGCCCAGTAACAACCCAAAAAAAAACAAAAATCAGCCCTATTTTAGTCCAAATCTAGCCCATATTATAGCCCATTAAAAACCCCAAAAAAATAAGCCCTATTCAACCCCCATTAAAACCCCAAAAATGAGTCATATTCTATCCCATTAAAACCCCCAAAATCAAACCCCATTCCAGCCCATTAAAAACTCCCAAATAAGCTCCATTGTAGCCTATTAAAACCCCCAAATAAGCTCCATTGTAGCCTATTAAAACCCCCAAAATCAACCCCACTCTTGCTCATTCCAACCCATTAAAAGTCCCAAAAATCATCCCTATTGCAGTCCATTAAAAACCCCAAAAGTCAACCCTAATCCAGCCTTGTCTCAAACCATTAAAGCCTAGAATCTCAGTTCAACTTGTTCTAAATCAGAAACCGCCTTATATTTTATCCATTATTTTTCCAATGCCACCCCCTTAATAGGATGTCTACCCGTAGTAGTCACATCTTCCAAGGGAAGCTTACCGATCAACAACGAGACAATTGCATCGCAGAGGTATTCACAAGGGTAGCAAGCCTGGAAACCGTTGTTGACCAACTGCGTGGGTCCTCGAGAGTTTAATTATGACTTCATAGAACGTCTCTTTGCAGAAAGCCCACGACATCCCGATAGAGACGCCCAAGAAAGACAATATCACTAAGAAAGTATGAGTTGAAGTTCTAGATTTCATGGATCACCTTGATACAAAGGCTTTTGTCGATTGAATTACAACGCTTTAAGATTATATTGCATGGTACAACATGGATAATGTCCAACAGGTGGCCTTTGTCAAAGTCAAGTTGAAATGCCTAGCAAGAATTGGATGGCGAAGCATTAACGACAACAATCTCATCATGGGTTGTCCTGCTATGACGAAGTGGGCTGACATGAGGGAGAAGTTGAAAAATTAGTATTTGCCTTCAGACTATAAGGATACTCTTCTCTTAGAGCTCCTTGTGTTCAAATAGGGAATATTGGTGGATGATTATATTGAGAAGTTCAGTGAGCTTTCTATCCATTGTAAGTTTACAAAGACAGACCGCGTAATAGCTAACAACTATCGAGCAAGGTTACGCCAAGAGATCTAGTGCAAGATGGTCATATATATGATTTTGAGTTAATCTATGATGTTCATTGGAAGGCACAACGAGTTAAAAAGCAGATGTGGCAACATAGTCTTCAACGCCTTGGTTCTCCAGCCGAGGAACCTTGTGTGTGAAAGGGTCTGGATCCACATCTTTACCGGACTCCACCATAGGGATACCGACCACCTCCCTACCTTTTTCAACTGCACCCACATATGCAGACTCAACTTATAAGGCAGCCACAATGTTTGCAACACCCTCTGCCATAAATTTCAAACCAAAGCCAACTAGCAATGCAGGGACATGATACCAAGGGGTGAGGTCCTAACCCTAATCCTCCCCTTAGGAGAGAATGATAAGGTGTTTGTTATTACCATTGTGAACAAATAGGGCACTTTTATAATTAGTGTCCACAAGCCAAGAACCTCCACTACCGTAGTAATGAGGACCCCTACTACCTAAACGACCATGAATATTACAACATGCACATCAATATGGAACTCTATTTAGAACCTGCATCACAACTAAAGTACCCCCTTGTTGAGACCATGGTGTGCCTTACAGGCCGTAAAGGCCGTTGCGTAAAGGTAACGGTGGCAACCGTTACACATTACAAGGGCATAACGGCCATAATAGCCGTTATGGAAAAAAAAAATGACCTGTAATTGCCGTTAACAGCACATTACATCCCCTATAAAGGCCATAATAGCCTTATAATGGTCTATTATAGGACATATACAGGTTTTTCATACTTTTTAATCAACATTACGGGGGCAGATATAGGTTTTACGGGAGTTTTTTCAATAAATAAAAAAATAAAAAAGAGAGACCGTAACAGCCGTTATGCCCCGTATCGTAAAGGTAACGGTTGTGGCCGTTACGGCCACCATTACCGTTACAGAACACCTTGGTGACACTACGATTGAAGCTTAAGCTTGAAGGTCCCACTCTTATCATCCGTCGTCGCCACACCACCATCGAGGATGACAAAGACTGACGACAAAGCACTGTTTTTGTACACGGATAAAATGCTAGAGTAACTTATATAACAAGATCATCGATGGTGGTAGTGCGATGAACATGGTCTCTCAAGAGGTAATTGATAAGCTCAATTTGTCAACTAAAAGGTGTCCAAAATTATATAAGGTTATGTAGGTCAATGACGTGGCCATCCCCGTGACTCAAAGGTGTTTGGTATCAAAGCAACCAACTAAGTCGACACCAAACTGGTGCAACCAGCTGATGGGAAGGATCCGCCTAGACTCGGCACCTCCAAGTTAAGCACAAGAACCACATACAAAGCAAAAGGAGAATCCATAAAAAAAAAATCAATTTAAAGGTGTTTTGATACTACTCATGTCAAAGCCCTTATATAAGCATTAAGACTTATATATAAGGAAGATTCATAATATCATTAACAACCAATGACTTATTACAAAAATGAAAAAGTAAGAAAGAGATGCCTAAGGGATAAGAATGCAATTAAGAAGAATTGATTAATTGATTATTGCATAGCTAGCTAATTGATTTTGATAGCTAGCTACCTAAATAGGAGGCTTGGGCCTCCTTATTAATGAGCCAGCTATTGGGTTTGGGCTTGGGCTTGGGATTAATGGGCCTAAGCCCTACCCATGGATCATGGGTTAGTTCAACCTGCATCATAAGGGTATTGAGAGAATCGAAAGGAAGTTGTCGAGTTAGAAACACCACTAGTTATCTTTGGAAGGTCATTAATTTTAAAGGTGCTTTCTCTAATATGCCAGTGTACTTTATGACGCTCTTCAAATGCCCAAAATCGGTTTTGGATAGGTTGGAAAAACTGAAAAGAGACTTCCTGTGGAAATGAGGAAAAAAGAAAATTTCACCTTCTCAAATGGGAGGAGGCTTACAAGCCAATAAGCGATGGGGGGGGGGGGGGGGGGGGGTGTAGGGTATTAAGGATTTAGGAATTATGAACTTCGTGCTTCTTAATAAATGGTTATCGATACATGGGTTTGAAGAGGGTTGATTATGGAGGGAGCTAATTGAGAGGAAATATGGTTCTTGATTGGTAGGGTGGGGGGTGAAGAGTTCCTCCCTTTATCAAGCTTCCAATATGTGGAAAGTGGTGGCATCAACAGAGCATTTGTTTCATAGAGGATTATCCTTCTCGCTCAATGTAAAAAACTACATCCGATTCTAGTTGAATGTTTGGTGCGAAAACAGGTTGCTTTAGGAAGATTTCCCTAGGGTGGATAGGAGCACTACTGTAAATTGCTATTACTCCATTAGCAATGGCTCTATGGTGTGTTCTCCCTCTTGTCGTAGAAATTTGACAAATGAGGAGATAAAGGAGCTAGCGGATTTATTGGACCGATTGAAGAATGTTGTCTCCCCCCCTCCCCCCCAAAAAAAAGGTGGAGGATTCGATGGTGTGGCACGTTCATAGGTCGGGTCGTTTTTCAGTTCGATCCTTCTTCAGATTGATTAGTGAGCCGTCTTGGGATTCTGCTTTTGAAATTCCTTTCCGTCTTTGGTCCTACAAAGTTTCCCCTAGAGTTACAGCCTTTGTATGGTTAGTGGAAAGAGAGAGTACTAATTATTGACAATTTGCAAAGGAGACCCCTTATTCTTCCAAACATTTGTTTGATGTGTATGCAAGATGTGGAGACGATCGATCACATGTTCATTCGTTGTCCTTTTGTGCGGCATGTGTGGGAGCATTTCTCCACCTTATTTCAATGGCTCTATGGTGTGTCCTTTTGTGCAAGATGTGGAGAAGATCGATCACATGTTCTTTGGGCCTAGCATGGGGAAGGGGTGGGGAAAGCTGGGAAAGCTAAGTGGAGAATAATTATTATGGCTATTTTTTGGGCTACTTTGGGCGATCGGAATAGCTGGTGCTTTCATAATAGGGGATCCTCAGTGGAGGAAATTATTTGTGAAGGCAAGAATAGTGTTTTGGGTTGAGCTTCTTATGTAAAGGCAGTTAATTCTGTCAACATCTACTTTGTTTCAGCTGTAGAGTTGGGTTGTATTCTTTTTCCGCTTTCAGTAGGCTTTTAATAAATTTCAGTTCTCTCCCAAAAAAAATTATGAAACAATTAACTAGTACCTCTGAAAGTAGCTTTTGGGAGTGAATAATCAAGGTTGAGAAAGGCAAGCCAAGTTAGATGGATAAAAACTTCAGGACAGTAAGGCCCCTCAAAAAAATTATTTGACTGTTCCACTGAATGGCTGATGGTAAGCAAAGGGCTGTAGATCAGTCTTAGGAATATATCCATCCCTATAATGAAAAGAAAAGGACTAGTGTGTTTCAGTTAGTTTTCTAAACCTACAAGCTTCTGAAAGTTTAAGACCAATGCTTAATGGGGGAAAAATGAATTGTTAATATATGTTGTTTAATACCGTAATGTTCAGTTGCATATATGTACTTCGGCTGTATATATGTACAATACCAATTCATTTGATGTAATGCTCTAGTTGTTAATATTGTATTTTTGTCAATCATGTTTATAACTCGATAGCATGCATCCAAGCCACCCACAGAGAGATACTTTGTCAACTGTGTGATTTTAGATCAATTGATGGCATTCTGGACAACTGTTTTGTAAGTTCAACAAATGCAGAGGGGGTCTGAACAGACGATATAATTTTGTAATGAAATAATGCATTTTGAATTACATCCTTTGGGATTCTCTAATGCTAATTATGAAGCAACTAATTACCTAGTACCCCAAAAGTAAATTTGAATAATCTAATACCACGTGCATGTCATCCTTGTGGTTTGAAGATATACAGATAAATTGTATCATGCAATTACCACTGGCTCATGATAATTAGAACGTCACGTGGGACATGCTGGTGGAGCAATTAGACCCTTGATGCATATAATCAATAACAAGGATTGCCTTAGAGCTTCTATAACATACCCTAATTTTGTTCCTTCTTTTTTACAAAATTAAAGACAATCATACTCATACCCTACTTTTTACAACATAACCTACTTTATAGCCCTCGCAAATGAATTAATTGGGAAAATGATAAAATGAACTATGACTATGACCCTGCAGATGTGGTAGAGACAGAAAATCGAAGGCTTGCAAGCAAATGAACATTCGTCAATAACATTTCAGCAGGAGAAACCAGTAGCTCAATGTTAGGCACTCAGAACTTCAATATTGAGATCCTTACCTATAAAAATAAAATAAAATAAAAAATTTAAAAAAAAAAATGTTGCAGCAGGACAATGGCAGTAGGAAGGTTCATGGCTGGAGATGCTAACCATGCAATGTTAAGAAAATACTTCCAGTGTGATTGGCTTGATGCTCTATATAGAAAGTTTAGTGGATTGCATGTCATCACTCTTTTTCAATTTAAATAGTGACTCATTAGAATATTTTAAAGAGGGAGAAAGCACTAAAATGACTACTAGAAATTCAAATATTTTAAAGAGGGAGAAAGCATTAAAATGACTTCTAGAAATTCAACTATTTTAAAGAGGGAGAGAGCATTAAAATGACTTCTTAAAATTTTGAATTTCTTAATATACAACAAATACACAGTGGGAGAATTCAGTTAGATTGTATGCGCGTGCACATGCATGTGCGTGTGCATGCATTTGTGTATGTGTGTGTTAATCAATACAATTCCCAAGCATTTTCATCACACAACTCACTGAAATGCACAATTTGCCTTTTGTGGTCCCAAGTCATTCAAAAAAATATATAAATAAATAAATAAATAACTCAAACAATGACTTACTATCCATCATGCCAACATAGAACAATTATTTTCCAAGAAACATGCCACTTAGTTCAATACGATATACAACCATGGTGATTATGGAAAGCAGCATTGAATAAAAAAAACATGATATTGCAAGAACTCAAACGAATGAGAAATTAAATGACATTTACTTTGCCAAGAAATTTGTCATGTCCAAATGTTGGATGCCTCTTGCGGAACTTTATCATCTCCGAGAAAAATCTGAAGTGACTGTCTTTTTTCGCCTCCAACTGCTCTTACAGATAAAAGACATTATTAGTTTTTTTTTAATTTGTTTGGGAATAAATGCCTGTAGAAAGAGAAATGACAAAACATCATGTTACCTGCTTCCATTGGAAGTGGTTAATGGCAGTATCATGCCCATAACTATTGTTGTTTCCATAACGAGTATGGGCATACTCATCTCCCATTAGCATCATTGGTGTTCCCTAGATATAATTCAGTATGCAAAAGCGAATAATAATCAACTAATTGAAAGGACTATTTATTTGAGAATCAACTAAATAGATAAATATGCTTGGTTCTGGATTTGGACAAGCTCTACAGGTACATCTTAAGAGGTTTGCCACTGGAAACCTGAGCTTAAAATGGGGTGTGTTGATAGAGCTGAGCAAGTAATGACATCGTGTTTACAACAATCTTGACAAAGAGCTACCTGGGAGATCATTAGGGCCAAATGGAAGTTTTTCATCTGACGTGTACGTAAAGACTTGATGTTAGGATCAGAAGTTTCACCTGTATAGTACAAACATAGTGAAAAGAAAATGATTTTGAAGTTAGAAAACAGTTTGATAATTGAAAATGAACCATGGTATACAAAAACGGTTACGTAACAGTAACAGTAACAGTAACGGCCACAACCATTACGTGTTACAGGGCCATAACAGCCGTTACAGAAAAAAACTGCCTGTAGCAACCCGTAATGGTCCCGAAACAGGTTTTTTCAAAAAAAAACTTTTTAAAAATGTGGTAACGGCTGTTATGGCCCATATCGTAACAGTAACAACGGTGGCCATTACGGCCACTGTTACCGATATGGAACACCTTGAAATGAACACATGCATCATCACCCAAACTTTTAATTGAATTATCAAACAAAATTCAATCGATTAAAAAAATACGAGTAAACAAAAACATAAAGGAGATTATTTTATACATGAAATTTTGGATTAGTGAATAATTAATAATATTTCAAGAATTATCAAACAAATATGAGTAAAGAAAATCATAAATGAGACTATTTTATGCATGGAAAATATTGTCGTAGTGAATAATTAATGATATTTCAAATTCCAAGTTTCACAATAAATTCTGCCCAAGGAGAGGAAGAGACTGAGGATGCCATGTTTGTGAATGGGTGTAGGGTGCCACTTATATTAATCAAACAAATAAGATGAAATGGGTGACAACAGCCACTTCCAGTATTGGTTTCCTCACAATTGTCAACAGCAAGGTGTATGGAAATTGCTAATATGTGAAACCCAAATGGTCCAGTTATGCACTACTACCATCATTTTAACCAATGTTTTAAAACCTGGACAGGACTGGTGTTGGATTCCACTAGACTGTCAGATTGGAACCAGCCACAAGAACGTCCTGGATCACTAAAAACAGGGTCAGTTTTCAACTATTTTTTTCTTAATAAAATGTATAATCACCCCAATAGAGCCTGAACCTATCCACTGGACACAACATTTGCCATTTTTTGGTAGTTTATTCCTTTTATTTTGTTTGTTTCATACATTTTATTTCATAAGGCTTTGAGTGAACATCTTGGATTGGAACAGGTTAGGCACCTTGAACTAGCAGTTGAACCAAAACTACCCATAGAAACAAGTTGGCATTCAGCCCAGGTTTTACAAAATTGGTTTCAACAAAGCATACAATCATTTTGGCACTATGAGCAATATACCGTTTTGTCTCTCCCTTGGACCTTGACTGGCAGCGGATCTTAGTTGCACGATCCTCCTAGCCTAGTGCCACTCTCGCTTTGAATTGCGCTTTGGGCTCGTGCTCACACTCCCACTACTTAGTTGTTTATACTCAATGTTTTCTAATGAGGACATCACATCACATATGCCTTTGTGCATGTACTAGAGGAGGAGGCGGGCTACACTGATTTTCCTATAGCTAGGCAAGTACCCTTGATCGTGTTGAAGACCCCATGTGCATGTGTGAGCATCTGGAAGACCCTACATTGAGAAGATGCACATGGGCTGTTTTACGAAGTGATCCAAACCATTGGATTGGAAGGACGTGACGATCGGGCCGTTGGATCACATGATCGGGCCATTGATCGTGGATCGTCTACACTAGTTTTTCTTAGATTTTATCAGCTTATAGGACTTAGTTTTGTTTATGTTTTGTTTGGACACTATTATGAGTGTTTTTAGTTGATTTCAATTAGACTAGGGCTATTTCATCAAAATTCACAAAACAGGGTGTGCATGTGACCCTCTCCCTCATTGGATTTTGGGATTTTTTATTTTTTTTTTAAGAGAAAAAAATCTTGCTTTCTTCTTCTTCCATCTTCATGAGATTTGAAGATACTTCCATATGATTTTGCAAGAAGATTGGTGTGAGGCTAATCTTCATCAACGGAGATACAAGGTCTCCATCTATCCCCACATCATCAAGGTATTTTCTTCAAGTTATTCAATTCTGCCATCCTAAGTCTTCATCTTCTCCTAAATCCATCTTTCCCCTTTCTTCAATTCCCAGAACCCTAACCCTAAACCCAAAATCCCTAACTTTTCCTAATTTCCCAAATTACCCAAACCCTAACTTCTCTTATTATTCAATTCACCCAAAATCCTTACTTCCCTTCTATCCAAAACCCTAATTCCCACATCCTAATCTATAAACTCTTCAACTCATTCACCCAATTTGGTTCTATAAACCCTAATTCCTAATTTTTCCTAATTTCCCTAACCCTAAATTTACCCTAGGTTGTATTAAGTCTTCTACTTTGAGATAGACTATGCCTTATGCTAATTGGATGTCCCTACATCCATTAGATCCTAGTTTCCTTTTATTGAATGATCTTGTGATGATGTTGGTAACTTAGGTTAGGATTATGCATAATGTTCTTTTGGTTTTCATGATATTCATGACAATTACGGCAATGTTTGTGTTTTTTTGTTAATTGTCTTAATTCTGTTACTTGATCTCACATGTTATTTGGTTCATGCATCAGTCTTGCATCATTTTCCCTCCTAAACTCTAAGTTGTTGCCACTTAGCTTCATGTTGTGTAAAACTGATGTAGGCTGATGCATGAACCAACTATCATGTGAGATCAAGTAGCAAAATTAAGATAATTAACAAAAAAAGACAAACCTTGCCATAATCATCACGGATACCAAGAAAATCAAAAACACATTATACATAATCATAGCCTAAGTTACTAACATCGTCACACAAGATCATTAAATAAAAGAAAACTATGATCTAATGGATATAGGGACATCCAATTAGCATATGATATAGTCTATCTCAAAGTAGAAGACCTAATACAACCTAAGGTAAATTTGGGGTCAGGGAAATTACGGAAAACTAGGAATTAGGATTTATGGAATCAAATTAGGTGAATGGATTAAAGGGTTTATAAGTTAGAATGTGTGAATTAGGGTTTTGGATAGAAGGGGTGTAAGGATTTTGAGTGGATTGAAGAATGAGAAAAGTTAGGGTTTGGGTAATTTGGGAAAGTAGGAAAGTTACGAATTTTATATTTAAGGTTAGGGTTTTGGGATTGTAGATAGGTTGTAAGGAAAAGATGGGTTTAGGAGAAGATGACAGCTTAAGATGGGAGAATCGAACAACTTGAAGAAAATACCTTAATGGAGGAGAAAAGATATGGTGATGTGGGGATAGATGGAGACCTCACACCTCCATTGATGAAGAATAGCCTCACATCAATCTCCTTTCCAAATCACATGAAAGTATCTTCAAATCTCATGAAGATGGAAGAAGAAGAAAGAACTTTCTCTTCTTTTTTTTATCACAAAATCCAATGAGGGAGAGGGTCACATGCCCAACCTCTTTTATAACTCCAAGAAAGTTCAAAAATTACAATAAACACCTTGTTTTGTGAATTTTGACGGAAATAGTCGGTCTAACTAAAATCAACTAAAAACACTCATAATGGTGTCCAAACATAACATAAACAAAACTAAGTCATATAATATGATAAAATCTAAGAAAAACTAGTGTGAACGATCCATGATCAATGGCCCGATGGTGTGATCCAACGGCCTGATCGTCACGTCCCTCCAATCCAACGGTCTGTATCATTGCATAAAACAGCCCATGTGTATCTTCCCAGTGTGGGGTCTTCCAGATGCTCGCATATGCACATGGGGTCTTCAGCATGATCACGGGTACTCGCCTAGGCACAAGAAAATCGGTGCGGTCCGCCTCCTCCTCCGATACGTACGCAAAGGTGTATGTGAAGTGATGTCCTCATAAAAAACTATACAGCAAATTAATGGGTTACTGGTCACATAAAAGCAATGCTTTAAATATCAACGATATCGGCCGATGTATCCCACGATACGTATTGTATCCCACCTGTGCGATACAAAACGCACAGGTAGTGCCGATATATCCAACATGTTCGATTCGATTAGCATTTTCAATCTCCTATTCCTTTTTTGTTGATATTATGTTAAATCAGTGTCAAATGGTTACAAATCCATTGATTCTTCATGTTTTACATGAAAACATATGGAGTTTGAGCTTTGATTTCAATATCCATTAGTTCTTCATGTTCTCCATTTTTTTTTTCGAAAATTTCCTTCAATCATTTATCAATTGAGACTAATTTCAAAGTAATTAGGAGCATTTGATGAAATGATCATCACATATACTCTAATTTCAAATTTTGGGTGTAGGTGGTCCAATTTGCGAAAATTTGGGAAAATTTCGAAAATTTCACAAATTTTTCCAAATTGCTTGCAATGTTGCACTCCAAACATGAAATCAAGCATGTATAAGGGCTGATCTACTAATTTTCTAAGTGCTTGTTAACTTTCAAAAAATAAAAATTATTATTTTTAATTAAAAATTAATTTAAAAAATATTAAATATATTTTTTAAAAAATTTTCCTTAAACTAGCGGTCAATTGAGACTAATTTTGAAGTATTTAGGAGCGTTTGATGAAATGATCATCACATACACTCTAAATGTTATGCATTCAATTTGAATATAGTTGCATTAGTTCAATCAGACAATGCATAGCTTAGGACCCTACACAAAGGAAACTTATTATGTGCACTTCTTTTTTGAGATGTTATGATTTTGAAAGTGTGTATTAAGTTCTTTTTTAACAATCCATGAAGTTTCATTAAAAAATTCAACCATTTTTCCAATGTTTTCCCATGCTTCCCAAAAAGTGAGATAAATTACCCAATACAAATGATATATCCCGTGCGATAACTGATATGTATTTGTATCCCAAGGACATAATACATAATGCGATACCGATATTTCAAACACTACACAAAAGTCAATCTCATAAGGGCCTGTTTGGCCAGTCGGATTGGAAGGGATTGGATGGTATTGAAAGGGATTGGAAGTTAAATCCCGGGATTGGCCGGGCGTGCCAAACAGAGTCGGTGATCTGATCCCAATCCCATGGATCTTAAGATAATCCACTGACATCCACCGACAACACCATCATTACCTTTAAATCCCATCCAATCCACCCTAATCCGTTCAAATTTGCCTGGGACGTGTTTGGTTCGAGGGATTGGAAGGGATGGGAAGGTTTAATCCCGGGATTGGCCGGGCGTGCCAAACAGACTGGATATAGCAATCCAGGGATAGAGCAATCCCATGGATCTCAAGACAATCCACTGACAATACCATCATTACCTAGAAATCCATGTCATCCACCCTAGTACCATTCAATCCCTTCCAATCCACCCAGCCAAACGGGCCCCAAGCAGTGTTTGAAATGTCAGTATCGTGTTACATATTACACCCTTGGGATACGGATACATATCGGTTATCATATGGGATATATCGGTCATATCGCGTAATGTATCGTTGTTGTTGGAAACATGGGGAAACATTGGAAAATTGGTTGAATTTTTCAATGATTGTTAAAAAAGACAGCAATACACACTTGTAAATCAAAACATTAGTAAAAACAAATACACATAATAGGTTTTCTTTGTATGAGGTCTTAATCTATGCGTTGTCTAACTGAATTGATGCAAGTATATCCAAAGTCTATTCATATCATTTATAAATGTAAGAAGATGTGTGGAAACACAAGCAATACATTCAAAAGCAAAAAAAGAATCACTAGATTAGGTTTCATACATGTTTGATTTTATGTTTGGACACAAAGATTGCAACCAATTTGCAAGAAATTGAGAATTTTTTATTTCTTTTTCAATTTTTCACAACTCAACCCATCTCATCCAAATCTTGAAATCGAAGCTCCCAGTCCATGATTTTTCATGCAAAGCTTGAAAAATCATGGATTTGGAACAATTTGACACTAATTTAACAGGGTGGATCGAACATGTGGGATATATCCCACTACTTATGCGTTTCATATCGCATAGGTGGAATACAAAATATATCGTGGGATATATCGGCCGATATCATCGAGATGCATAAAACACTGCTCATAAGTTCACATCAATTTCACCATGCAAATTACCTGTTTATAGCTCTAGCTAGAGATACTTATGCTTATCCTATTTTACATGCTGGAAATGTACTCATCGTAAGGCAGAGTAATGCCCCGTTTCCAGGTTACTAAGAGGCATCACGCTAATACTCTTTTCAATGATTTTTCATGCTCTTCCCATCTTGCAACAGTTAAAAGATATGCATAGTTCCAGATTGCATGAGACATTAGGTTTCATCATTTACTCATTCCAAGGAGCTTTTTGTAAAGGCATACTTTGGTTGCCAGCGAATTTTCTTATTCTAGAGCCAGAAGGGTTGAGGCAGGAATTATTTGCAAGATCAACAACGAGAAGGCATATCACCTTGTAGGTTGGATTTCCTCACCTACTCCCTTAAAAGGACTGGTTTTGGTAACAAGCGAGCAGAGAAAATCAGGGAATGTATTTTCTTGGCATCCTTCTCGATTTTATTGAATGGTTCACCAACAGGTTTCTTCACCAATTCCAGAGAGCTCCATCAGGGAGATCATTTGTCTCCTCTTCTATTTTCAGTTAGTGGTAAAAAGATTGAGACCTCTAATGGAAAGAGCTTCATCCATTGATCTCATAGGGTGTTCTGATCGGTGACTGGGGATTGGAGACAACTGATCTTCAATTTCCAGATGACATCCTCCTATTATGTGAGGCAAATATGGAGCAAGTCATTAATATTTAAAGTATTCTTTGATGTTTTGAAAAGGTTTCTGGCTTATGGGTAAACTTAAGAAAGAGTGCAACAACAGGTGTTGCAGCTGATAAGGAGGTGGTCAAGGAATTGGTTTGTGTGGGCTACAAAAACATTGACCTCCTGTGTACATATCTGAAGCTTCCACTTGGGGGCAAACCAAATGTTGCCTCGTCATTGTAATAAAATAGTAACTTTTCAACAAATGAAAAAAAAAAAACAAAAAAACAAAAAAAAAAAAAAAACAAAACAAAACAAAACCAAAGAAGAAGAAGAAAAATAGACGTCCAGGCTATTTCAGCTCAGAGGTGCATGATTGGTAAAGGCAATTTTGAGGAACCATAAAATGCTGCATCCATTTCCTAACCTTTGCTAGGAAACAGAATTTATTTGATCATTACCAATTCAATCTTTCATCTTGATATTGTGTCAATTACATTTCTCAGGGCATTTTATCTCTTATTGCTGAGAAGGAAAATACCATAACTCTCCCTTGCAGTATTCAAATGAATTATTTACGTGTTGTTTAAAATGGTGGCTTCCCCAACCTGCCCATGTCCTGTTTCAGTTCCTGGATGTGATATTTGTCAGTGCTTCAGTAGTTATACTTCGATCAACTTAATGAGTCGTAAAACTGATATATTGAAAATTTCTACATGTTTCAAATCATCGCTATTGAGAAATTTATTTTAAAAGGTGGACATGGCTCCCATGCTTTCAAATGTATCTTCAATATAGAGGAATAAGTAAACAGATTCTTGGAATTATGTATGAATACTACCCAAAGTGGAAATGTAGAATTTAAATATGTAACTAGAAAGATGGAGCAAGAGGGTAACAAATTCTCAAAACATGTGGAAATCTTCAGAGTGGGAATAACACCCAGAGTAGTAGTTCATGCAACTGTAATATAGAAAAGAAGGAATCTGATATTTCCAATGTTTTAAATATCGTTATCGCATAATGTATCACACCCATGGGATACGGATACATATCGGTTATCGCATGGGATATATCAGTTGTATCGCGTAATGTATCGCTATTGTTGGGAAACATTGGAACATTGGGAAATTGGTCGAATTTTTCAATGAAACTTCAGGGATTGTTGAAAAGACATCAATGCACACTCAGAAATTAAAAAATTGCAAAAAATAAAAATAAAAAAGTGCACATAATAGGAGTTTCCTTTGTATGGGGTCCTAACATACACGTTGTCCAACTGAACTGATGCAAGTATATTCAAAGTCTATTCATATAACTTGTAAACGTAAGAAGACATGTATGGAAACACAAGCAATACATTAAAAAGCAAAACAAGAATCACTAGATCAAGTTACATACATGTTTGATTTTGTGTTTGGATACAAAGATTGCAATTGATTTGTGAGAAATTGAGAAATTTCGATTTTCCCAATTTTCTGCAGCTTGGCCCGTCTCCCTAAATCTCAAAATCGAAGCTCCAAATCCATGATTTTTCATGGAAAACATGAATAATGATAAATTTATAACCATTTGACACTGATTTAACATGATTTACAAAAAAAAAAAAGGATCAGAAATCGAAAATGTTCACTGGATCAAATAGGTGGGATATATCGGCACTACCCATGCGTTTTGTATCGCACAAGTGGGATACAAGATAGATCATGGGATATATCGGCCAATATCGTCAATATTTAAAACATTGGATATTTCTACATTATTCACTTGTAGAGCTCTCATGAACCTTGAGTTTTAGAAAGAGCCATTGACGAGATTGCAGAAATAATTTCTCTATATGAACAAAACGGCAGAGGAGCAAAACATTATGTATCAATAGAAGTTAAGAAAATGTTGTCAAAAGAGCTTAAAAGATCAGTGAAATGGGGTTTCCATCATCCAAGTTTCAACTAGAAGCTTACCTGGCTTTATAGAAAACTAAACATCAAACAAATACTCATTTGACTAAGACAAGATGAATGTGGAGGTTGCTCAAACCCTTAACAGTGCAAACCCCATGCCACATGAACAAGAGGTAGGAACACAGAAATCACCTTCATGACCGCAGTTCCAACTAAAATTATCATTGCTCCCGTCTCTACCAGCTTCTCCATTAGCATCATTGTGCTGCACAACCAACAAGTATAGATGAAAATTTGAGCATTCCATATAATCATCACTACAAAGATCTTACTAAGAAAATTTAAAGTTGTGGAAATACCTTGAAATTGTAGGAAACAAGGTCATATAAAGTAAATCCATCGTGTGCAATGACAAAATTAATACCATGGTATGGCTTGCGCTTGTTTACCTATACAATGTATTTGTATATTAGGCACTATAACCACAACTTCAAACCTACACTCATTGGTAAGACCAAGATTGTAAAGCATGATAGAAATAGAATGAGAGCAATACCAACAAGCTATAGCCACTTGCACATTTAGCTTAACATCAAACATGTTTCAACTTCAATTCAGAGCCATGGTTATTTTTAATTATTGTCATCAACAAATGATCCTATTAGACTTTCAAAGGAAACAGTAGGTCAACATCTCAGGTATGACCTCTATGAACAAACGGACATTGGATTTCGAGGAAAGAGTGAGCTCGTATGGATTGAAATGCCATATTAAAGAGTACATATATATATATATATATATATATATATACTCTTTAATATGGCATTTCAATCCATACGAGCTCACTCTTTCCTCGCACACCCACACAGACACACACATGTTTGTGTGAGAGTGAGGGAATGATCAAATGGAGTTGACTCCTACAAAGACTCTAGTTGAGCAAAAGTGGGGCCCACATGATGCGTGCATGACATCCTTTCCATCCTTCAAGTGTCCACTCTTGTGCCTAGCCAGGTCCCAAACTTCAGGCTAATCTAGGACTCATGTGGGCCACACCACAAGGAAACAATTGGGAGGAGACACCCACCCTTGATTGCATTGGGCCCATTTAAATGCTCAATAGCCTGATTTTATGTGGTCCCTTCATCTAAGTGGGATGAATGGATTCGATGGTACACGCACGACACGAGGGGCCATACACAGTCAAGGGTGGGCTTCCATCTTAAATGTTACTTGTGGTGTGGCCCACATGGGTCATGGATCAGCTAGTTTTTTGGCTCATTGCCTAACATGGGAGGGAGCATATGAGGGATGGATTGGA